>CM055405.1:39844717-39886489 GCA_029228625.1 Pseudolycoriella hygida | reverse complement strand
TAATTCTCTATAACTTTGCCTTTAGAACCAACTTTCTAACTCTCATAGTTCTGGAGATCTGGGTCATCCTGCCCAATTATGGAAGTGGCCATATACCAGGATTGGGCCATATTTCCCCAAAACCCTGAAACACGTGTTCGCTAAAATATAATTCTCTACAACTTGGCCTACGTCCTAAGCTGGATGAGTTTCGTGAAGTGGTGAAGGATGTAAACGTCCATTGCGTTGCCATCTCTGAGACTCACTTCAAATCCTATATGTCTGACAAATCGGTCGAGTTGAAAGGTTTCGTGCTTCATCGTAATGATCGGGAACTCCGACGCCATGGAGGTGTGGCTCTCTACGTTAAAAAGAATTTAGCTTCTAGGGCTTCTAGCCTCCGGGTATTGATGATGTTAATGTTTTTGAGGACATCATGCAAGACTTGAGTTCGAGGTACTCAGAAGTTATCATCGCCGGAGACTTCAATGAAGACTTAATATCGAAGTCGGCTAGGACGATTAGGTTTATTGACGTCGTACACGGCTTATCGTTAGAACCCGTTTCAGTTGAGCCGACTCATTTTTCCAAGACCACTTCAACATGCATTGATATTTTCATTACGAGTAGCATTGGCGATGTCACTCGGTTTTCTCACGTTAGCCTGGGTGGAATTTCTAAACATGATTTGATTTTTATGTCGGTTCGGTGCGATGTGTCGTTTGCTAGCCCTGGTGTTGTACTGCGACGGAATATTCATCGTATTGACAAAGAAAGGTTTCCGATTTGTCAATGGTTGACTGGTTGGCAATAGCGAATGTTAGAGACATTGATGAATCAGTAGATAAGCTCAGTTTCGAGATTCGTCGACTCCTGGAGATTCATGCACCGTTGGTACCGGTCCCCACATTCGAGTTCTCGGCTCCGTGGTTCGACTGCGCAACTAGTAGGGCGTTGATCGATAGGGAGTTAGCCTACGCGGAGTGGAAAAGGCACCGCACTCACGAAAATTTTGTCCTGTTCAAGCGGTTGAGGAATGCAGCCACGCAGAGTATTCGTCTCGCTAGGCGGAGGTATTACGCGAAGAAATTCGGATCGTTGAAGCCCACGACGAAGCTTTGGAGTAGTCTGCGTGGGCTGGGTCTCCTTAAAAGTTCCGATAGTGGTAATGTGCCATTCACACCGGACGAGTTTAATGATCATTTTTCGCATAGTGCTTATTCCGCTTTCCCTGCTTTTATCAATCTGACTGGCTCCCCCAAACTGCCGAATAAACAGTTAACGTCGTATCGTCGGGAATTTGCGTTTAGGAATGTTGCGGTCGATGAAGTGTAAAGAGCGATTCTTAGCATCAAGTCCAGCTCGGAGGGCTTAGATCTGATTCCAATTTCGTTTATAAAGTTGACCCTGTCGGTTACCCTTCCTGCGATTACAATGTTTTTCAATGCGGCTCTTACGAAATCGACATTCCCGGGTGCATGGAAGCAATCGAAAATCATTCCACGGCATAAGAACACCCGTAGTAGGCTCTTATGTGACTTTCGCCCAATTAGCATTCTGCCTGCGGTGTCCAAGGCTCTGGAGAAGTTGATGAAGGGTCAAATGAATGACTATATATATGAATGCGGGTTGCTCCATAGGTTCCAGTCGGGATTTAGATCGAACCATAGCACAGCCACGGCGCTCTTAAAGGTAACGGATGATGTTCGAGGAGACTTGGATAAGGGGTTAGCGGAGGTTCTCCTTCTTCTAGACTTTTCCAAGGCTTTCGATACGGTAAAACACCGGCCTCTGTTAGAAAAACTCTCTCGAAATTTCGGTTTATCATCTTCGGCACTGTGTCTCTTGAGGAGTTACCTATCTGACAGGATGCAGAAAGTGGTGATTAATGGTTGCAGCTCTAGACAGATCGCAATGACAGCCGGCCTTCCCCAAGGTTCGGTTCTGGGCCCTTTGCTTTTCTCTGTGTTCATTAATGACCTCCCTAGTGTGGTTCGGTTTTCGCGGGTGCACCTTTTTGCAGATGATGTGAAGCTCTATTTGCCTATCCGAAAAGAGTTCATTCAAGAGGACATTGGAAAGTTATCGTTAGATCTTAGATCTGTTTCATTCTGGACTGGTGCTAATGGATTGATGCTTAATGCGGGTAAAACTCAGGCGATTAGGATCTGTGTTGGTAATTGGGCCTCGACGATTCCGGAAGTTGTGCTAAACGGAACTTCCATCGAGTACAGTGAAACTGTCAAGGATCTTGGGATCCTCATTGATAGCCATCTGAACTGGCGTGGGCACGCTAGTTCGGTAGCGGCTAAAATCTTTGCTGGTCTGCGTTACTTTTGGCCTCATGCTAGCTTCCTTCCTCGTTCCACAAAGTATTTGCTGGTTAAGTCCCTTCTCTTGCCCCTACCCTACCTACTGCTCCCAAGTGATGGGTAGCCTTCAGGTTTCGGCGAAAACGGTCCTGGAGAAGGCATTTAAGGCTTGCACTAGGTTCGTCTGTGGTCTAGGTAGGTACGAATCCACATCGGCCGATTCTGGCGTGGTGTTGGGCTGTGGCTTGTTCTCCTACCTTGACTATCTGTCTTGCGTGTTATATTAATGCATAAGACGGTTGTGCTGAAGAGACCGGATTATCTCTATGAGCGGATCACCCCTACTATGAACGCGAGAACGTTGAATCTAATCACGCCGAAAGTCAATGGCGATATCCTGTCGCCATCGTTTTTCTCCAGTGGAGTCTCGACTTATAACTCACTGCCACCGAAACTTAAAAAAAATTTATCGATAACTGGCTTCAAACGTGCTTGCAGGGACTATTTCAAGGAATAGGGATCCTGTGTTTCATGCATCTCATTATTACTTTTCATTGATTTCAGTGGCCCTGGGTTATGTCATTGCTCAGGTAAATTTGAAAGAATATATTGTTCCTTTCGGGGTAATATCCCAGTAAGATCTGTTCCTTTTAATTTTATTTCAGTTAAAACTCTGAACTGGTACTAGTAATATTTGTCAATTGTCAATGATAGCTGAATCTGTGATAATTTATGTTACGTGTTACAATTCCATATAATGTGAAATTTTAAAAGGCTGTAAGGCCTTACTCATATTATGTCATAAATAAATAAACTAACTAAACTAACTTCACCTTTGGAACCAACTTTCTAACTCTCATAGTTCTGGAAATCTGGGTCATCCTGCTCAATTATGGAAGTGGCCATATACCAGGATTGGGTCATATTTCCTCAAAACCCTGAAACACGTGTTCGCTTAAATTTAATTCTCTACAACTTTGGCTTTGACAGTAAATCTCCATATTGCATAGTTAAGGAAATATAGACGAAAAACTGTTTTCGTATATGGCCAAGATTCTCAATTTCGTCCATTCCATTGGTCCCAACGCCCAGACCCCTGTACCGATTCCCACAAAATTTTTTTGTGACATCAAATGCTTTCATTTGACACCAAAATGAGGAATTTCTGTGCCATACTTGCTGAGATATTTGCAAAAAAGCTTCACCGACCCTCGAAAAACCATGTTTTTGGTCACTTCCTCGACCATATCTCCGGAACCACTTGGTCGATTTTGCTCATCTTCGAACTTGAATCATAGGAGGCATGTACCTTTCAGACAAAAAAAGTTTAGGCTGATCGGTTCAGCCGTTTGGAAAAAAAAGTGGAGACGGACAGACAGACGGACAGACGGACATTTTTTTATTGCTGATTCGTCATCTCTAGACGATAATAGATGCATCCCCCCACTCCCACCTCGATCTACCCCATGTTAAAAAAATTGTTTGTGGTAAACGTATAGAACCTTTGTACTTCGTACGGGTCCAAAAATTCGGAAAAAAAATTTTCGTAGACTTCGGAACCATATATACAGCTAAGTTTTGACTTCCCCTCCTTGCGACGTACCCCCCGGAAAATATTTTTCCTAGATTCTACGGATAATTCTAAAGCGAAGTGTCTTTTCACTCATTAAAATCGGTTCGGTGGATCCGAAGATACGACCTTTAGAAAATGATCATTTCCTATACAAAAAGTGCTGTTTCATAGAAGGCAAAGTTAATGCAAACATCCTACGTTAGTTAGATAGTTAGTATGTTAGTTCCAGGGCCATTTGTATGAAAAACCGTGAAAAACCACTTTTTTGGATCGTGCTCGAAAACGGCTCGATAACTTTTCTTGAAATTTTGCAGGGACCTTCGGGTGGGCATTCTACGCCATATGAGATTTTAAAAAAGGGGGGTACCGGCCTCGTTTGGGCGCCAGGGCTCTTAGAAGGCGTCATATAAAGCCCATAATGTGTTTGTTTGTGTAGTGTGTATGATAGCAACTTTGATGAGGCTGGTTGTGGTTTCGATAGATAGAGGTTGGTGTCTAAAGGAAGTGTTGGGTTGGGTGTGTAGTGTATCAGGGTGACCGCCAAAATGGCGGAAAATAGGCGGGGACTCAAAAAAAAACTTTTGATATGTTGTACAGAAAGTTGAGGGGATCATTTTCGCCCATGGAAGTAGTAGCCGCTGCGTTTCGGTTTGGCGGCGGCGGCTCAAAAAAAAATTTTTGATATGTTGTAGAGGAGGTTGAGGGGATTATTTTCGCCAATGTAAGTACAATCACAACGAAAACCCTTCCAAAACAACTGATATCACAACAAAAACCCTTTTTAAAAGGGAAACGCAAGTCCTCGTCCCTTTTTCCAAAACAACTGAAATCAATTTGGGTGACGCTTACAGCTTCGGAACGCGAAAAATTCTTTTGAAATATTAAAAATAAAAAAATGCGTCACAAATGCCGCACCTCCACTGTCGGATTTCGCACGCCAAATTTGACTACCCGTACTCCACGCATCACGGAACAGAAAAACTATAACATTGTGAGGTTCGGCATTTGTGACGCATTTTTTAAATCAAAAGTGAAAATATTTCAAAAGAATTTTTTCCGAAGCTGTAAGCGTCACCCAAATTGATATCAGTTGTTTTGGAAGAAGGGACGAGGACTTGCGTCACGTTTCCCTTTTAAATAAAGTTTTTGTTGTGATAGTGTATTGTTGAAGAATTAAACGAAACAATATTTATTACGTTATAACTCTTGGTTATATTTGTGACATTGTATTTTTGACGTCAGTTTTGTGATGTAATATTTGTGACATCATTTTTGTTACGTCATTTTTATGACTTCATACTTGTGACGGGAAGGAACTGGTTAGCTCAGTGGTAACGTACTGGCTTTCCACCAACAATATCCCTGTTCAATCCTGGTGGGGACAAATTCTGTTTAGGATTTTTCTTCAATGTATAGCATGAAAGCAGCCTTCATAATATGGGTAATTGTGAATTTGGCGCAGCAACGAATCGCACATAGAAGAATGACAAATATAACGTCACCCATATTCGATGAATTCTGTGTGGAAATATCTGAGTCTGACTTTATTAGCACCAGAAGAATTCCTAATGGTAAAATGCTAGCTACCGTTAGGCGTGGTTCGGAATTCACGTTAAGTGTGTGGTCCAAAAAATGCCTGCCGGTAAAACACATTGATGGGGCAAACCGACATTCTAAGCCCTACTAGCTTCCGCCTTAGTACATCATAGATGGCACTAGGTTTGTGTGCAATTTACCACTGTCCCAGTAAAAAAACGTCGGTAACGAAAGGATCTCTCACAAAAAATTGCGGAACTAGTAAACAAAATGATCAAGCCTCTGACCCATTTTTATGAAGTTATTTGTGTGACGTCATATGTTTGACGCCATTTTCTGACTTCATTTTTTGACGTCATTTTCGTGATGTGAAAACATAAAATAGCTGTCATACAAGAGGTATCTTTCTCTTTACCATCAATTCAAAAAAATAAATAAAAAACAAACAAACAATTAATTCTAAACAACACAGAAATTTCTCGTTTTCACCGATGAAAGTTAAATGAAAGTTACTACAATACTTCATCTATGCTAAAATTTGCGTGTACCTAGATTTTCAACATACGAATTCTTACTTTTGTTTTTATGTGAAGCCCACAATTCAAAAGTTATAAAAGATGCAAGATTCTTTTGAAGTATTCTCACGGTTTAGGTTTCAGGTCCACCAGAGATAGATAAGGTGACGATATTCCTAGGTTTTTGTTCATCAGCGGCCGGTTCTTATATTTGTTTAAGTAAACTGCTTCCATAAAGTCTATTTTCCGTCTATCGTGGTATTCTCTCAGTAGCGACAGGTGATCAACAGTTATCTCGTGGCCTGTTTCAAGAAGGTGGTCCGTCACGACCGATGCTTCTTCTCTTTCGTTGATCCAGTCATCCAGGTGCTCATAAAATCTGGTTTTTTATTCTTCTATTAGGCAAATTGGCACACATTCGATTAGGTGAACCCCCGACTTATGCAACTCCTCTATTGGGTCCTTAACCGAGCCCAGATGCGGTCCCGCTGCGGTGCACGATTTCCATATTTTGTGCCCTGAAGTATGGTGCCAATATCCTCGTAACCTCCGGACAGAACTCGAAGCTCACTCTCACTATGTACTTTTTTTTCGCCTTTTTTTGGCCGTAAATTTCAAAAGTTCTTTTTTCCTTTCATGTTTTCTAATGATGTCCTCCACAGTCTTCTTCTTAAACCCATTCTTAAAACTTTTCATCGAAACCATTGAAATGGGTATAGGAAAGTAAGCGACACGTTATTGACAAAAAATTAAATTTCGCTGGGGAGACCTCGTGAAAATCTCGCTGAAAAAAACTCTCAGAGGTCTCGCTGGAAAGAACTTTCAGAAGTCTCTCTGGAAAGTCCTCCCAGAAAGGTGAGAGCATAAAGTAGCTATGGCTACTTAATAAACGTATAAAAAATGTCAATGCGCTCATCATCAATCATATGAAAGCGACAATCAAAAACACAAGTTGAAACAGAAATCACAAAGAGATAATTTTTCAACCGGCTTGGGATATTATGATTAGACCCGCACGAAGAACGAAATCTTATGCGTTTATCAAGACGTTTGTAACCACTCCAATTTCGACCCGGGAGTAGGGGGGGGGGGAGCATTGATCATGGAAGAAACTTTTTTGATTTTGAGCTTTTGGACTCAATCAGGGCCAAAAAGCTGAATGTCTGCTAGACCCCAACGTGCTTTTTCTACATGGTAAATCTTATGCGATTTTCAAAGACTTTTTTCCCTGAAAGATGATAAAAAAATTGATTACGGGATTGAATTTGGGCAAAATCGGTCGAAAACTTTCGAAGTTACGGTCGAAAAAGTGGTCAAAAACGTTGTTTTTTGAAGTAACATTTATTCTGTTTGCCTCATCTATTCTGATGCGTACGGGTCCCTTGCATATGTTTTTTTGAATCATTATAACATCGACAATAGGTGCTTGCGCGCGCGTATACCAATAAAAGTGCGATTAAATGAACGTTTATCTTATAATTAGCTTGAACAAAACGAAATCTTACTTTGTTGACATTGCAGGTGGGTAAAAAATGGCATATCAGACTGGGATAAAAACGACAGGTAAAAAATGATTTCTCAGGCAGGGCAAAAAATGACATTCAAATGTGACCTGAAACAGATTACTTTAGGATCTACATTCGGTGGGGAAATCTGAGGTTTTTCCCGTACAATTTGAGGAGTAGTATCAAATGGTATTTTTATATTTTTTATTGATAAAGACCATTACTCAGAGCAAAAAACGAGCATATGTCTATAAACATTTAAGTTTTTTTGTTAAGTGATTAATGATGTGCCAAATTGTGATAAGTTATGATTTGAGAAATTAAGAAATTAGGAAAAAAATTTTACCTACTTTGTTTGCAAGCGACTGTAAACGACAGATTATAGTGATCGCAGGCGAACACAATTATCGTTACTATTTATTTTCCATATTAGTGTTAGCGAGAACAACTTGGCCAGTCGCATTCACTTGAAATTGGCCCCACACTAAGGACTCTAGAGCCCGAACCACTCGACAGATTTTCATTAATTTAATTTTCGCGGTTTTTTGATGTCCATATCTTTTATTTAAAACCTTGAAGAGGTTTCGCTGTGATATAAGTGAAAAAGTTCCACCAACCTTCAAAAAACCACGTTCTTCACCACTTTTTCGACCGTAACTTCGAAAGTTTTTCACCGATTTTGTCCAAATTCAATCCCGTAATCAATGTTCTGATTATCTTTCAGAAAAAAAAATGAAAATCGGATAAGATTTACCCGATTTATGTAGACACGTTGGGCCCTCCGACTAGAGATCAGTGAGCCGACAGCCGAGATATGATTGTCCCAGGAGACAAATTCATCAATAGTCACGCCGTTAGAAGTTAAGAGGGGGAGTCCATCAATCTTAACCGAAGGCTTGCGGAAATGAATCAACTTAGTCTTGCTCAGGTTCAAAGTCAACCTGTTTATTCTAAAATATTCGGCAATGATCTCAATATCATATGTAAGATCAGCAATGTTTTGGGAAATATCTGCCGAGGAAACGAACATGTTTGTATCATCAGCAAACCAAAATGGTACAGACTTTAGCGGTAGGTCAAAGAAATCATTCACAAATATTATAAAAAGCAAGGGAGACAAAACACCCCCTTGAGGGACCCCAATGGTCACGTCAGACAATTGGCTACATACTTCGTTACATTCCGTATATTGCTTTCTATTGCTCAGATAGTTACGAAATAGATCCTGCGCAACACCTATAATTCCGACGCACTCTAGTTTATATAGTAGAAGGTCATGCCTGACCGTATCAAATGCTTTTGACAAGTCAATAAACAATCCGGACACAACATTCATGCCATCTATTTCCTTGTTGAGCAAACAGGCCAATTCAAAAAGGGCAGTATGTGTGCGACTGCCTTCTCTGAACCCATATTGCCTCACAGGGCTCTCCTCTAAAAATCCTTTATTATGTAGATTGTTTGTGTTAAGTTTATTTTCTTCAATCAATTTATTAAATAAACGTTCTTTGCTTCATTTAAACTCACAAAAAACCGACAGGTGAATTTAATGTCACCAATTTCCGTGTATAATCTTCTAATTAGCGCAAATGTATTGCAAAATTTGCTCATTCCGCCATCAACTCCAATCCGTTTTCGTTCATTGAACCATATTACGCGATAAAATGAACAGTTTCATTCAGAGTAAACTTTAATACCCCGCAACACATTAATTTACACTTTTTACAAAACATGTGTAGTTCTAATTAAATTATTTCACTAGAAAACCTTTCACATCTCGTCAGACAAAGATACACCAAGTTCTGGTCAACATATGTAATGATTTATGTGCAGTGCAGCGATAACTCACCACATTTTAATGTTTTAGCTGAAAACCAATGTAGCCACTTAAGAGTTGCAAAAATTATAAATGGACAGCAATGTAAGTTAGACAATGAAATAATTTGTTACATTAATAACAATTCCAGAAGTTCATAGTTTTTGTGAGTCAAAGTTGTTATGCGTTCAAAGCTACAATAAAATGTAAAGTGGTAAGTTCACTCACGTAGCAGAGCGTTCTATCTAGTCTCCATTAGATGTAACCAGTTGAGTGCTTGTTTGAGTTGATTCTATATACCGGCACCGTTGTCTGTTACTTTCTGATACAAACCGCATATATTCATTTATATAAAATAAAAACTTATTTTCCAATTGAATAGCACATTGCTCTTCTCCCCAAGAAGAAGTGTATTTTTCGTTGTTGTTCTTTTTTGTTCTATTTCTTCAGTTTGGGGGGCTTAAGTGTTTGCGTTATTATTTTTACTTGGTTTTCATTTCTTTGCATATAAATAAAGTAAGAAAAAAGAAAACTGGCTGTGGCATTGAATTTGATTGAAAAGTTTTATGAATTTAATGTTATTATTCATCTGAAATTGGCCCTCTCGATAAAAGAAAATGAATAAAAATGTTTTATTCTGGTTAATTGTAATTGGTTGTTTGTTGGATGAGTCGTTGGGAATGGTGAATGGTGATAAAAATGCTACAACTGTGTTAGCCGAGCGTGAAACAAAAAAATTGTCAAGGCATAAGAGGTATATGGCTTTTCCGGAGGGATCATCACTTTCTGTGAGTAAATAGCAGGAATTTTAGAACATTATCAATTTCTCAGATATTTTCGCTGGAAATAAGTTACAGTTTCTAAGAAATTCTGCGTTTCAGACAATGCAGTTAGCTCCTCAGAAAATATGTAATATTCACGGCTTTCAGATTAAAGAAACCCGGAAACATTTCACCAGAATTAATTAATCCAAATTCAATGAAACGTTACGCTGCAAGTAGTTTGTTGTTTTTGGTAAATTAAATTGGCTGATTAAAAATTGTAGATCATCGCCGGCGATGTCTAAACTGCAAATCTCCAAGAGTGATTTCGGTCAAAATTAGCCCAATAAAAATTCCTCACAGAGGGTTAAAAGGGAATATTTCACTTTCAGGGCTTAGCAGATAGACCACAATGCACCTGAACCTGATTTTGTATGCTGTGACCTGACCTAAATCTGATTTTACCTGAACCTGTTTTGACCTGACTGAAAAAACCTCACCTGATCTGGTTGATCCTGGTTGATAAAGTTGCATATAAATGTCGAGTGTTTATGAATTTACTTTGCCGTTCATATTATTTATGTAATGCCAAGTTTTTCTTATCTCAATCTCCATCAACATTGTGTACTGATGTACACAGTCTACACTCAGTAATAGTGTCCAATGGATCGTCGAACAAAGAATAACATTAATTTTATAGAAGTATAGGATTGGCTCGTTTTGGGTCGAACTGATGTGTCATTTTCAAAAAAGTAACTAAATGACTGTTTATTCCTTAGTTCCTCAGTTTTTTTTTTACAAATCTTTTGCTAGAATATAGGTCTGCATTTCAGACTGGGCAGCCTGGTGCCGAAAAAGTGTATATAACAATTTTGCATAATGGAAAAAGTACGCAACTGTTCACTAGTTTCGAACTCGGCATCAGGCTGCGTACTTGATAAATTTGATTGACAATGTAGAAGGCAGCCTGGTGCCGAAAATGGGTCGGTGTAATCGAAAAGGCTGTCATGAATACTATACGCCCAGCGAGTAGTACAGTAATCCATTACTTTTTCTGTACCGAGTAATGACTTTCGAAGCGATTTCGAATCAATTATTTTGGTAGGGTAAAAAAATGAGATGACAGTAATGGATTTCGAATGCATTCGCAACAATCTACTTTACTCGACGCGTCATACAAATTTCAAGTAGGTACTAGGCTGCGTGCTTAAACTTTTGTTTTACGGACGGGTTGGCACAGTGGTTAGCGTACTGGCCTTCCACTGAAACGATCCGGGTTCAAATCCCGTGTCGGAAAAATTCTACATGGAATTTTTCTAGCAAGTGTAGCGCATTGATAACGTCCTAAAGTTCACTCAAGCTTCAAAAAGTTGGGTAGTTGTGGTGTGTTTGGTGCCCATGACGACGTACACACTGAATGAATCGTATGACGTAACCCATATACGACGAATTTGTGCACGAAATATCTAAGCCTACATTTAGGCGAGATAATAATCAAGCGCCTTACAATTCTTGGAGTAATTGCATAATAACAAAAGACGCTACATTCGCATTACTCTGAGACGTGGTTCGGAACTCAGGTTAAGCCGGTGGTCCAGACAACACTTGTTATTGGCTGTAAAAAAGCTGTAAGTGGAGTCTCTAAAATACAAATACAAATACAAGATACTTCTGCCCTCAATTTGGTAAAGGCTGCTCACTTAAGTGGTAGAGCTGAGAATGTAGATGGCAACCTGGTGCTGCAAATCTGGTTATGCCAAAATGTAGGCAGTAGCGAATCATATATCTCACATCAGTTTCAATTTGTCACCAGGCTGCTGCTGCCATCTACATTCATAATACGAAAGTTTAACCAGGCAGCCTAGTGCCGACTTGAAATTAGTATGACGTAAAGTATTCGTGACAGCCGTTTCGATTACACCGACACATTTTCAATCAAATTTATCAAGTACGCAGCTTGGTGACGAGCTCAAAACTAGTGAACAGTTGTGTACTTATTCCACCATTTAACATTGTTATGCATTTTTTCTGCAAAAAAACATAGTAATCACAAAAAAGTAGCTCAACTACTAGATTAATAAACGAAGAGTGTAAACAACTATTTAGGTACTTTTTTGAAAATGACAAATTATTATAACGAAACTGTCGCTAGAAAAACATAGTTTTTACAAAGATTGCTCTTAATCGATTTAAAATCTCTATTTGCACATTATTTCGTCAAACATTCATAATGATTGCCTTTAGAAATTTTCAAGTCAAATCAGGTCAGGTCAGGTTCAGGTTCAGGTCATTTGAAAGAAGAACCTGACCTGACCTGAATTTTTCAGGTTAGAAGATGACTTCAGGTTCAGGTCAAGTCAAACCCGACCTGTTCCAAGCCTTATTCAGAATCAAAGGTCAGGCTATTCCAATTGTCAAAATGACATTTTAAACGTCAAATATTTAGATAAATGATTTTTTTTTCGTCTTAGGTTTTCCAAATCAAATATATTTATTAACATTAATGACACATATATTTTGCCTGTTTTCCCTAACAGCTCGTTTGCTTTGACCGCGTACAGCAATTGCTGGTGAAGTTCGCTGGTGAACATTTTTATAGGTCTACCCATGTAATTCAAGAGCGCGTACAGCAATTAATTCTTCGTTTAGTTAATCGTTAGTGAGAGCTGTCAACGTTCACTGAGATTGTCAAATTTCTGCCCATGTCGGTGATTAAAGTTATTGATGATTGCATAAAAACCGTTTTATAATTTATTCCAGTGATCAATATTTATGTTGTAAATTAGTAAAAAACGGCTTATTTTGGAAAAATTGTTGAAAAACACATAAAGTCAAAAGAATTTTTTTTTAATTTCGTGTCAAAATTTCAAAAACGAATGCCGATTGCTGAGTGTTATGATGAAAGTTGTCATTAGTGTTATAACGATTCACCAGTGAAACTAATCAGACAAAAAACAAAGAAACAAAATTGCTGTATGCGCCCCAAATGGGTTAAACTATTAAAATAAACTTAACGAATAATTGCTCTACGCATTCTTTAGCTTTGACGTTTTAAACGTAGATTTGACAGAGTTGGAAGGTCTGGGCGTGCCTTAAAACTTTTTAAATTTGGGGCTTTTATACTTGCGTCACTTTTCCATGCAGCTCAATTTCTACCCAATATTTTTTTCCAGCAAAAATTGAAAAGAAATTTTTTTTGCAAAAGTCATATCCTGGCTATTATTGCGGCGTCGGCTTATACAATTGACATAAGCCGACGTCGCACTAAACGCACGGCTTGTAGTTGCATTACAAAAGCGAGGTCATTTGGACTAAGGTTAATTATTCCGGCTCTAAAGAACAGAGTATTTGAAACTAATTGACAATTTGTTAAAATTTCGCAGTGAAAACATTTGAGAAATTCGAAATTGTAACAGTTGAAGAAGTCTAATCCAAAATTAACAACAACAATTGTAGGTCGCCTTTTGTGCAACGATAGGCTATGTTGGAAATCCACAATTTATTTATTTTAGCTGGAGTATCAATTGGGGTGTTGCATATGAGTTACCGAATCAAACGTGGATTATCAATCATCAAGAAGAGATTAAAGCGAAGCACAAAGCTCAATTGCAACGAAGGCATAGAAGAGAGTTGTATCACAAAATTGAAGTGGCCATTGATAAGTAAAATTGCTGTTAAGCTCACGTCAATAACATCAATAACATTCGGCTGTTTATTTTACCGGCAGAATGGGCTACAACGGCAAGCATTGTGTATTACGTGCATTATGTGAGAGCACACAATATTTCTACAACAAAGGATCGAATATGGTTGAAGAATTGATACGTACGATATTTTCACTACCAATGTCAAAGGTTTTATCGTTCGAACACAATTCGATTCTGGAATACGATTTGGCTCATCGAAAAGGAAGAAATAAAATATTATGTCCTTTGGAGTATCCATGCTCCTTCTCATTGATTGAGATGGCGTTGGGAACTTACTCAAATGCATTAAATTTTATGTAAAAATAAAAAGATATGACGAATACATAAAATTCAAGAGGCAGTTCGTTTTAAAAAAAATCAGATAGTGACTTACACATTGCTACTCATTGAGATCCATCTGAACTTTCTTCGGTTTAAAAATTATGACGTCGGTATTCCTACCACACTGAGGAAAATATCTACAAGCGACGTAAGAATTGTGTTTACAATATACGCCGCCGACGTATTATATACGCGGTGAATGTATTATCAACCTTATTTATGCCCTACGTAACGAACGTGTTATGAGCTCACATAATACGTGCACTGTGTATAAAATACGTCGGCGGTGTATATTACGAAAACAATTCCTACGTCGCTTGTAGATATTTTCCTCAGTGCATCCTCAATATCATACTCCCTTCCCTTTCCTGTTTGTGGTGCAAGGTCCAAGAAGGCAGGCTGGTGATAATCATGTGTGGGAAATTTGAATCTAGCGGCACAATACATACTTTTCAATTTGACACCAAGCTGCCCTCTACGTGCCCTTGATCCACGAAAAAGAGGGCAGTCTGGTGTATTGGTGTATATAAGTTTTATGGTATTGACTAATTCTAAATTTTAACTTGACACCAGGCGGCCGCTGCCATTTACATTTAAACGCAAATAGCTCAAGCTCAAGAACGCAGCCTGGTGTCAAGATGAAAATTGGTGCGTTGTAAAGCATTTGTCAATGCATTCATAGTGTTCTATGTGAAACAATGTCTAATTCCATACATTTTTGATCCCCATCATTTAAAGCCATCATTGAGGGATCTTATTTGACAGAAGGATGCTTCAATTTTTGACACCAAGCTGCCTACTTTGTGCCGTCGAACCATAAAGTACTCGCTATCGGCTCTAACACTTCCTAACATCGTTTTGTGACACCCGGCCCGACACTTGTAGCAATTTTCTGAAGGCTACGTACTTCAGATTCAAGATCCAGTAGTGTCATGAACCAGAGGAAGGATCAATCAGTGCATGAAAGAACTACAGTTGCTGGATGCTTCGGAGATTTTCAGAAAAACTAAAACAAAGTACGCCATCAATTTGTGAAACACCCCCTTTTAATACTTTTATATAGAAGCGCATGCATTTTGGGAGGAATTAGGGAATAAGTTCATTTACAAAACCAAATCGGATCTGATGTTCACACTAACACAAATAACGGTAAGGTTGCGTTGAAGGGGTGGACATCTGACACCATTGATTGGTCTACACTCTACACTCATACAAAGAAAATATAAATGATTATGTGTAACACATAAGTACAAATAATTCACCTAAAAAGTATATTTTTACATTCTTGGAGACTTATATACTTCCCTTCGGCTTGATCTTGAATGAATTAATAGTATTTTGTTCTGTAAGATTTTCAGAAAATAATTTTAAGTAGAAGCGAGCGACACACTCAAAAGAAATTTCGCTAAGAGCATTTCAAAAAGGCGGACCCATTTTGCTAGTTCTTTGTCTCTAAATGTTTATGCAAATTGTCTTCGGTATTAAAAGAGATTTATTTAAAGTAAGAGATAATTTAAGAACATTGATAACAACGGCTGTTTGAAGACACCAAGTTGTCTATGTTTATCGATAAACCATAAGCCAAGTAAAGCTTTACTTCACAATTTTTTTTTGTTTCTTTGAAAATATAAAAGAATTCATTCAACTAACAAATCCATTAATCAAAATGTTTACCTAAAAGTCGCTCTCATCATTTCTCCTAAGAATGATGGATGTTTCTCGTTTCATTTAATTTTCCATGTATCACAAATTGCCTTTTAAAATGCAATCTCTACCATCGCAGTCGGCACTAAAATTACTTTTTTTCTCAACTCTAACCTTGACACCAATTTTTATTTACTTAAGTGTCTATACTTACGGGTGAACAGTCTAGGACTTTCCTACCTTGTTCTTCGGATATTGAGCGAAAGATAAGGTGAATGAATTATGAGAAAATGTTAGCCATTGCATTGATTATAAGTAATAATTTCGATCAATTTCCTGTAATTTCTCTTCTGGATAAACTGATTTTAATGGAAATTCCCATTAGGTTGTTCCAACCACAAGCAAGTTCATATAATAGAGACAACAGGATACTGAGCATCGTATGCTTTACAGGAAAATTCTATTACCATTTTCTTGTTACGCTCAATATAATCAATGTTAACTTAATATTTGCAAGGTTCCTTGCATAGAGAGCAATTTCAACCAATCTAACCAATTCGAAGTTGAGTTTCCTTCCGGAAAAATTAAATACCTTCGACGTCTTCATAGTGTCCTTTCGTTTCCCTGTTCGTTTCATGAACCCATCACATAATTGAATTGATGCAAATATCGTAAGATTGTTTAATACAAATCCTATAAATTGTAAATGTAAGCGGCTCGGGTTTTTGCTTCCATTGTTTGGGTTGTAGAATTGATTCACCTATATATGCTCTAAATATCGAATTACGTGAATTGTGCGGTTGGGTTTCGATTGAAGGTTTTAGCTGATTTGAAGTGATTGAAATATTTGATTTAGTTGAAGAAGAAGGGTATTCCAAATCGAAATTGAAAATCAGAACAAATGCATTTGCACTTGAACGAATCTACTTTATGTGCATCGATCGTCTGCTGGTAACAACAACGAAAGTCAAAACTTCCGGTGCAGCAACCAGCGCATAAATTAAATTTCGGTATTGGGACAAAATAACCACAGACAAAATTACACCTCTAAGAAAAAAAAAAAACGCAGTCTCCGCGATTTGGAGTTAAGTGAGGCATAAACCATTTACGAACCTTAAGGGGTCGAGCCCCTATCACGGTTTAGGCGTAGCTCCATGTACATAAGACGTGAATAAAGCCAGCCGAAGACGCGAGTGTTAGAGCGCAGGGCTCCCCTATTTAAGTTGGGGAACGCTGCCCCCTAACCCTCGCGTCTTCGGCTGGATATTTTCACACCTTACGTACATGGAGCTATGCCGAAACCATGCTAGTTGTTTCATCCGCTTTTATGAGCCAAATCCAAAAGGGGAAATGTAATGGCCACCGGCTCGATTTCTTCATACAAAGTTGCGGCGTTGACGCATTTTAATATGAAGCAAGCCGGTGGTCATGTTGTTTCCCCTTTTGGATTTGGCTTATTCAGTCTGGGGCTATTTCTTCCAGTCTCCTGCAGCAATAGCAACTTTTTCAATGACTTGAAATATCGTGCAGAAAAAATACCTCCAACTCAGATGTTTTGCGAACAAATGGACGTTTAAGTTGTATGACCAGTTGGTCCAGTTTAAGACAAGACTTCATTAAATCTAAAACATATCAGTTGATCATACGCAAGCAGAATGTTCTTTATATTTTACTAGCACTACTGTAAGTGATTGTCCAATAATACATTTTTAAACATATAAGTGGAGTAAGTTAGTAGGCACAGCACAAGAAAAATGTCGTTGTGATATCACAACTTATCACAGCGATTTTCTTGTGATATTAAAATAGTTAAAATAAAATAGTTAAAATAGTAGTACCCGCTGACTGGAGCTTCGGTGTTATTGCTCCGATCTTCAAGAAGGGTAACCGCAAAGTCCTTACCAACTACAGGGGGATTTCACTCTTGAGCGTGGTCGGGAAGGTTTATACAAGTGTGCTAGTAGACAGGGTTAGGGTTATAGTGGAAGATGTTCTTGACGAGGTTCAGAGTGGTTTCAGACCTCTGAGAGGTTGTCAGGATCAGATCTTTTGTCTCAGGCAGGTTATAGAAAAGCTCTCTGAGAGGAATATTGATTTATACTTGTGCATCATCGACCGAGTAAAGGCATTCGATCGGGTACCGAGGCAAAAGCTGTTCGAGGTACTTGGCGAATACGGGGTTAATGGAAGTTTATTGGGCGCTATCAAAAGCATCTACTCAGGGAGCAAGGCTGCGGTAAGGATAGATGGTGAAATTAGTGAGGCTTTCGAAGTTAATGAGGGAGTTCGTCAGGGTTGTTGTCTCTCCCCTCTTCTGTTCATAATTTTTATGGACAAGATTATCAGGCAAGCGAATTTGCAAGGGAATGTGAAGGTGGGGGAAGTAATCATGAAAATCCTGGCCTATGCGGATGACTTAACTCTATTAGCAGATAATGCCAAGGATTTGCAGGAGAATTTAGACTGCCTGAATGCTGCATGTGAGGAATACGGCATGAAAATAAGTGTCAGTAAAACTAAAGTTATGCATATTGGCAAATCCCGGAAGGATGTAGTTTGCAGTTTAAATGGGGAGCAGTTGGAACAGGTCTCTGAGTTTAAATATTTAGGAGCCATTTTTTCGGAGAATGGCAAGTTAGTTAGGGAATTTGAAGAAAGGAGAAGAAGGGGGAATGCAGTGGCCAGTCAGTTGAGGTCGTATGTGTTCAACAAAAAGGAGTTAAGTAGTGGCACAAAGCTAGCTATTCACAGGTCAATCTTCAGACCAACGATTTTATACGGTAGTGAAAGTTGGGTGGACTGCGGATACCTTGTGCATGACCTGGAGGTTTCTGATATGCGGGTTCTTAGGAGCATAGCAAAAGTAAATCGGAGGGAACAGTGGGACAATCATATTAGGAACGACGACATCAGGGAAAACTTAGGGGTTACATCAGTGGAAGAGGCGGCAAGGATTAGTCGTCTGCGGTGGTACGGGCCCGTTCAGAGGATGGGTAATAGCAGGCTACCAAAG
This sequence comes from Pseudolycoriella hygida, assembly GCA_029228625.1. Taxonomy (NCBI): domain Eukaryota; kingdom Metazoa; phylum Arthropoda; class Insecta; order Diptera; family Sciaridae; genus Pseudolycoriella; species Pseudolycoriella hygida. The sequence continues at coordinate 39,867,807 of CM055405.1, read as the reverse complement.
AGGATATTGGATGCTCAAGTCCCGGGTGTGCGTCCCAGGGGTAGGCCAAGGAGAAGGTTTATAGACTCAATTACATCCGATTTAGAAGTTAGGGGACTTTCTCTAGGCGAACAAACCATCTCCTTGGCACAGGATAGGGGGGTATGGAGAAGGGTGGTCCATGATCAGTAGTAAAGACCTCACACCGAAAGGTACAAACGGTCTATAAAGTGTGATGATGATGATGATGATTAAAATAGTTGTGGTGAATATAGAATATGAGAATGGTGAGTTAAAATGAGTTATGATATCTACACAATTGAACATTGTTGAGATATCACAATTTTATATGTTTCTATGCTCACCACTCGCAAATTGTATATTTACCACTCCTGAACTTTCTTGTGATAACACAACTCATCACAACGATTTTCTTGAGATCGCAACGATCAAAGCGCTTTTCTTGTTATATCACAACTCAAGTTCGCTTCCCAAAGTATTGATATCGTTGGAGGTGACGCTTATGCTAAACATACGCGTACATTTCCTTGACGACAATATTACCTTGTGTTCAAAAAATGCCAGATCCAATGACGAAATAATTTTTCTGTACTTTCAGTTTTTACGCTGCAAAAATTTAACGTTCGTATCTTTTTGCAAAGATGTCACCACTCTGACAGCTGGCAGCCATTTTCTTAGGATCCAAAAATTCTCCTCACCGATCTCAATAGTTTTGCATAAGAAACCAACTGTCTAGGTTTTCTAATTCAGAAGATAGCAAAAATCCAAAATATCGTCACTTTGACAGCTAGCAGCCATTTTCTCAGTAGCTTAGAAAATTCTCCTCACAAATCTTTACAACTTTCCCGCAGAAACCAATTGCCGAGGTATTCTAATTCAGAAGATAGGAAAATATCCAAGATGGAGTCACATTGACAGCAATTTTGTTGGTATCCCAACTCCTCACCGATCTCTATAACTTTCCAGAAGAACCCAGCTGTCTAAGTATTTTCATTCCGAAGCTAATATTCGAAAATCAAATAAAGCATAATTTTTCGCTTAGGAAAATTCAAGATGGTGCCTCTTTAACAGCTGACAGCCATTTTCTGAACATCCCAAAAAATTCTCTTGCTACATTTTTTTCTAGAAGACATCATCTCTCTGAGTATTGTCACTCCGGAGCTAGAATTAAAGTACAGAAAAATTATTTCGTCGTTGGGTCCGGCATTTTTTTAACACAACGTAATTTTGTTTTAAAAAATAAAACTCTAATTTGTTAATTAAAACTTTGAACACAAGGTTCCATTCAAACAAACTTCTGCGTACTATCAGCGGACTTACGGACTGCGTCACACTCTACCTTTTAAGAGGTTTTTGTTGTGATATCAGTCGTTTTGAAAGTTTTCAGTTGTTGAAAAAATTTAATTTTTTAAAAAAACTTTTCTCTGAAAAAACATTTCTCCAACAAAAATTTTCTTCAAAAAAATTTTTCCAAGCAGAAATGTAACATTGCCACAAATACCTCCCTTCTCCCCTCGAGCGTTACGTAATTTAGGGACAGCCCCTAACCAGTCGAATTTTCACCCGTAACTTGTTCTCATCACACATCATCCCACACACTTACCACATCATTCCACACACTTCCCACATCATCCCACACACTTCTCACATGAACCCACTAACTTCCCACATCATTCCACACACTTCCCACATCATCCCACACACTTCCCACATCATCCCACACACTTCCCACATCATCCCACACACTTCCCACATCATCCCATACACTTCCCATATCATCCCACACACTTCTCGCGTAATCAGACACACTTCCTACTTCATTCTACACATTTTCCGCTTCATTTCACACACTTCCCACTTCATTCCACACACTTCCCACATCATCCCACACACTTCCCACATCATCCCACACACTTCCCACATCATCCCACACACTTCCCACATCATCCTACGCACTTTCTACATCCATTACACATCATTTTCGGTCACTTCAAAAAAAATTTTCTCATAGTCGCTCTACGGCAGCGTAGCTCATTTCGGACCACTTTCACCGACTCCTGATTCGTTGGCTTCGTGAGATCGATACCTTTCATTTGATACCCCATTCACCGCGATGTGACCACTGCCGGCCGAAATATAGCCGAAGAAATGCTCCCGTCCGTCGGTGGATTTTCATATATGGGGGTTGTATGGTAACTTTGAAGGCCATTAACTCAAAAGTTCTTCTATATATGGTGATGGTATTTGTCCCAAAGGTTTTTGTATGGAGTGTTTTGGGTTTGTGGACTTTTTTTTGGGGTGTGGGGACTGCGTCACGTCCGGCGCTATCGCTACGGGCATGAGTATGACGGTTGTTCACCTTACACGAGTAAGTAATTAGCAAAATTTAGAGACTACTAAGGTTGACATATTCACTTAGCAACGCCATTATTTTTAAATCGCTAATGGCGAACGACACAATTTTCCTTTGTTTGCTATTGCAAATAACTATGTTAGAAACTTTGCACTGCTGATGTTTGACGTCAACATTTTTCGCAAGAACAGCATGTGGGTTGAATTGAATAAATAGTTCATAAGAAATACAAAGGTAAAGACTCTGAAAAATTCTTTTCAAAAAATTAAATTCTTTTGATTTGTAGAAACCATAAGCTTGTTAAAAGACAGAATTTTTATTTGAAACAGTATAACTGCAAGGAAGCCATAACTTGTATGTTGTAACCAAGTTGGAAGAATGTTGAAAAGCTCTTTATTGCATTATATAAACGAAATTCAATAAATTTTACTCTGATTTTTCCTTTGGTGATGTTGAGGTAAGAAGTAATTTTATTCCTGATTCGCTCTAATAATGCTACAACATGTGTTGAAGCCCACCGAAATTGACAGCGTAACTCAGCGGGGATAATAATAATGCATGTGGATCCCCTAACTATAAAGATCTGTAATTGTACTATATACAAATTGGGACAGAGTTTGATGGATTTCTATAGTCACTTTACGTTAGTCAAGGGACAAGTCATAGAATACACCATGCATGTGAACGGTGCCTTCTGTATTCTAGGATCTTCAAATGAAACACAAACATTTTTCTTTTTATTGAAGAATTACATTTTTATTCCACAAGCTGGATTCACACTTCGGAAATAAGTCATCGCAATCCTCCGAAGCTGTATGTGCATTGTCATACTGGCTATAAACTGGATGCGATTCTTTATCGATAGCTTCTGGTAGACTGTTAAACGATACCTTATAATCAGAACATGTAACATTTACAAAATGTCTTTAGTACCTGAAAACGACTCTTAATATTTCCATGAGAAAAGGTCCTGGTTTTTTGTCTGTATCTCTTCGCTTTCCGGTTTCACACAAAGCTTTTAGCACACATTCTGCCCCGCTGACTTTATCGCTAAAGAAATGGTTATCTTTCACATAGAAAACAATTGTTTCACGGACTTACTTGCTCAGAAATTTGGCTATTTTCTGATACATTTTTTGTCTGGACGATCGATGATAATTCATATTGAACGTCTCTTCCGGTGTAAAGTTTTTGTCAGTACTTCGCTTGCCGAAAGCCGGATGGATGAAATGTCTACTTTGCTCGAATGCGTATTGTCTCCTATCAGCTTGTCTTTGAGCGTAATAGTTCGCTGGTGGTACGCTTTAACAAAATGTTATGCAAACTTCCATCCGAATATCAAGACAAAAAGACAAACCTTTGAGTATATGATGACCAATCGGTTTTTCTCCACGGATTATGCTTTTCTTTTGCAAAATCTGTGATTTGGTTGATCACTTTATCTGCATAGGACAAATAATGATCCATTTTGTTGGTTATCGTTTTCCTCAATGGTTCCATAATGTTTGGTACTTTTTGTGGATAGTTGGAGTAATAATTAGGCGCACTCGAACCGACATTGTTTGGGTAGTAATACTTTGAGCCAGTTTCGTTATAAGGACCTCCATTTCGATTTTGCAATTCGCCTCCTTGTTGATTCAGATTTTGTTGCTGCCCGAACCCTTGCTGATTCTGACTTTGTAGTTGCTCATTGGGTATCACATTTTGTGACTTAAAATTATTATTGCGATCGACATTGTTCTTCTCTTGAATCGAATTTTGTAAATTATTTGCAGCTGCATTTGCTACTTGATTGTCATTGACTAAAATGTCATCGTACTCTTCGTTAGGGAAAACGATGTCGTCCCAAATTTCTTGAAGATGTTCTTCGGGATGATAAGCTTTTGATGGCAATTCCCAAGCCATTGCTTGTGTTAAATAGAAAATGAGCAAAGTTCCGTAGTTGGGAATCGGTTGGTAGATCTCGTATACTTAAAATAAAAACAAAGAAATTTTTGTGTAAGTAAAACACAATTCCTTCTTTATCAGTTGTGTCAATGGAATAGGAAGAGTCCTTGTGAACACCAAACATTTATTTTTCAATCAAATAAACATAAGCAAAGACCAGTACGTATCACCCTTAAGTATACGCAATTACGTCCACACTAAATTAGACTGGAAATTGCCGAAAGGGCAATATTGAAAAACCCGTACGAAGCAACGGCGCTAAAAAACCTCTCCAAACCCTTAAGAGCAATATCGCGAAAGCTTCCAACAATATTCAGACCTTGCAGAACAAGGGTCCTCAGAATTGGTCGAGTCATACCTCATTCCTCCTAAACGGGATAAAGTCGGATGTTTTGTGTTAAAAAAGTTAAACGAAAAAAATACTAAAATACGAAAAAACCCTTTTATACTTCCATCGACAAAAATGATCGTCTCAACAAATAAATAAATAAAAACTTTCTCTACAACATATCAAAAATACATTTTTGGGTTAGGACCGACCTGGGGCCCTAAGGAGAGTCTTTTGACCCATATCACCATGGACAAAAATATTCCCCTCAATTTTCTCTAGAACATATCGTACAGGACGTTATAATTGCCGATATATTTATTAAAAACCACCAAATATCGTGGACGGTCGAGTAGTCTGAGTTGGGCCCTTCACATGGACCCTGCAGCCCAAACCACGTAACGAATTTTCACCATTTTTTTCTAGTTTCCGGTGCTCCATATCTTTCATTTAAAGCCTTAGAAAGCAATTTCTGTGTTTCTTTCGCAGAGGTATATGCTAAAAAGTTTCACCGACCCCCAAAAAACCATGTTTTTGACCACTTTTTCGGTTATAACTTCGGAAGTACTTCATCGATTTTGCTTATCTTCAAACTTGTACTCACTTTTTCGATTAAATTTCAGGGGACGAAAAGATTTTGAAAATCGGACAACTTTTACTAGGTCAAAGCCATATAAAAGTGACGAAAATTTGTTGCAATGTAACTTTTCCAAGGAAGTTTTTTGTATATCTAAGTAGTAGCTTTCCAACGGTATATGACATGTCTCTGAATCTTTCTCTTACAGCTGGCCAGAGACTTGCGAAAATTGCCTATTTTTCCGCGTATATCGGTCAATAACGGCCGAACATCAACTCCTACCTAGTATATAGTCAAAATTTTTGTCTTTTCAAGACCTAAAATCGTGCCAAAAATTTTTTGATTCGAATCAACTTCGTTCGAGTTATGGCAAAAAAGCGATTTCCAGCACTTCCTTACTCTATGAGCTCTATCTCACAAAAGTGCAACGAAAAGAATGAGAAATGACTCGACCAATTCTGACGACCCTTGTTCCAAGCCTATTCGAAGATTTCGCGATATTGCTCTTAAAAAAGCCCCTAATTTAGAAAAGACCTGGAGCACTTAGGAGAGGCCTCTGACCCATGCTCCCATGGACAAAAAAGTTCAAATCTTTTTTCTCTACACCACTGCACAAAAAACCTAATCATTAAAGAAATATTCACGAAAAACGACCAAATATCGTGTAGGGCCGCGTCAGGGATGAAATCCTTCCGAGGTACCCGCTGCATGTAAACCAGCATGCATACCAGGTGGGTAAGTCTACCGACTCCGCTCTGCATAGTCTGGTGGCTAAAGTGGAGAGATCCTTCGAAGGGGGGGAGATAGCGCTTGGATGTTTCATGGACATTCAAGGCGCTTTCGACAATACCAACTTTGGAGTCATCCGCCAGGCCCTGGAGAGCAGGGGAGTAGGGTCAATGGTGACGAGGTGGATCTCTGGTATGCTCAGGAACAGGGCAGTTGAGGCAACTGTGTGTGGCCACAAGTCCAGTTTTTGGGCAGCCAGAGGCTGCCCTCAGGGGGGAATATTATCTCCTCTGTTGTGGTGCATGGTCGTGGACTCCCTTATCAGGAGGCTGAACGAAGAGGGAACCTTCGCCCAAGGTTACTCGGATGATTTGACAATTCTAATCAGAGGTAAATTCGAGAGTACGTTGGGTGACAGGATGAGGTACGCGCTGAAGGTTGTGGAGAGGTGGTGCCAAGACAACGGCCTAAAGGTTAACCCGGGTAAGACGGACATAGTTCTCTTTAGCAGGAGAGTGTCTGGTCAAGAGCTTGTGGGAAAGCTTAGGCTGTTTGGTAAGGACATAGTGCCCGGAGCAAAGGTTAAGTATCTGGGAGTTATTCTGGATCGTAAGCTGAGTGGGATCGAGCATGTCCAGCACAAGGTACAGAAGGCTATAGCAGCGTTTTGTGTTACCGGAGCCATGAAGTCGACGGCGACGGCGGCTATTGAGGTGCTGATCGACCTGCCACCGGTCCACGTGGAACTGAAGGCGAAAGCCTTTGCCGCGGCGGATAGGCTGTCGCAGAATGGTCTGTGGACTCCGAACTTCACTTCGGGCCATGGGAAAATCAAGGAGGCTATCATTGATGAAGTCTTTGCGATGCCCAGAGACCGAATGAGGCCGGAGACGGACTTCGTGAAGCATTTCGTAACCGTTGTGCCCAGCAGGTCGGAGTGGTTGGAAGGCTGGCCGATCCGGGAGTCGAATGAGGGAGCGGTGATATTCACTGATGGCTCTGAGGCTTCAGGAGGCGCGGGGGCCGGGGTGTTTTCCCCGGGGCATGGTGTGGAGGCGTGGTATCACCTGGGTAGGTTTGCCGATGTCGCACAGGCTGAAGCATACGCTGCACTGATGGGAGTGCAGGAGGCAGTCCCCACTGAGGCCTGTGGGATAGATGTGACAATCTATACAGACAGCGAGGCTTTGATCAGGGCGCTTGAGTCGTCTGTAGTGGCGTCCAGGTTGGTGAAGGAGTTGAGGGAGGCCCTGAACCGGGTGGGGCGGAGGAACCAGGTGAGAATGATCTGGGTCCCCGGCCACTCGGGCGTGGAGGGTAACGAGAAGGCGGACGAACTGGCGAGGAAGGGCTCGGCAACTCACAGTTGCGGCCCAGAGCCACTCATACCCATCCCACACTCAGCGTGTGTGAAAGCGATAAAGTGTTGGGTGCGGTCGGAGTTCGTCGATCACTGGAGCGCCTATGAGGGAGGAGTGCACACAAAGCGCTTCTTCCCGGTGCCCAATAGTAGGTGGGCCAGAGAGCTGCTAGACATGGACAGGTGCCGCATCAGGCGGGTGGTGGGTGCGATCACCGGGCACTGTGGGCTGGGCAAGCATCTGGCTAGAATGGGGCTCTCCAATGATCCCAATTGCTCCTGTGGCCTAGGTGAGGAGACGGGGGTACACATAATATGTGAATGCCCGAAGTTCTCCTCACTGAGGCTTAGGACCTTGGGAGGTCATGTGGTTCAACCCGCAACGGTATCGAGCGTGGGACCTGCGGCTCTGGACAGGTTTCGGGTTGGGACCGGGCGGTTTCCGAGATTTATATGATGAGAGGGTGACGAAACAAAGGATCACCGGATCTGTGTTTCATGGACCAGCAGTGGACCCGCCCAAACTGATGAATCTAGAATCTAGGGCCGCGTAGTATAAGTTTGGCCCACACTAAGGACACTGCAGCCCGAACCACCCAACAGAGTTTCACTAATTTAATTTTCGTGGCTTTCTCATGTCCAAATCTTTCTTTGAAAATCAGTTGAGTAGTTATCGCGGTGACGGACGGACGGACATTTTTTTTTATTGCTTTTTATCTAAGGACCATGATCGATGCCCCCTACTCCCGGGTCGAAATTGGGGTGGATACAAATGTCGTGGTAAACGCATAGGACCCCTTTTTCGTACGGGTCTAAAGAGGACCAACGTAGTTTCTTCAAGAAACCCTGATGCTATTTTCTCTAAAATGTAATTCTCACCAATTTTGCCTTTAGAAGCAAATTTCTAACTGACATAATTTTACAGAAAGCCCTGAAACACGTGCTCTCTAAAATTTTATACAGCTTTGTTTGTGGTAACAATGTTCTAACTGCTATAGTTCTAAAGAAATGCGTAATCCCTCATAATTCCAGAAGTTGCTTTTTCCCGGGCTTTGGTAATTTTTCCCTAAAACCCTCGTATTCTTTACAATTTTGCCTTTGCAAGCATCTTTCTAACTAGAATTCTAGAAGTGACTAAATCCCATGACTTGGCCATTTTCCCTAAAACCTTGAAGCACGTTTTTCCTAAAATTTTATTCTCTACAACTTTGTATTTGGAAGCAACTTTTAAACTTTAAGAGATATGGGTCATCCCGTCTAATTCTAGAAGTGTTCATATAGCAGGATTGGACCATTTTTCCTTAAAAACCTGAAACACGTGTTCTCTACAATTTTTTTCTCTACAACTTTGCCTTCGTCAGCAAACTTCCATATTGCATAGTTGAGCAAACATAGACGAAAAACCATCTGCTTTCGTATATGAAACTAAATTTCGTCCATTCCATTGATCCCTGCCCAGACCACTGATCTGATTTCCACAAAAAAATTTTCCCAGTTTTACCTCGATCTTCCTCATCTTACAACTTACAATAAAGGTGTTTGTAGTAAACGCATAGGACTTTTGTACTTCGCATGTGTCCAAAAACCGAAGAGGTGTGCACTAGAAAAGGAAATGGGTTTATATAGGGGTAAACCTTTACTGCTCGTAAACTTCGTATCGAAATTTTGTAAGTGAAATAACAGAAAACGAAATCGCTTTTGTTCAGAAGAATTAATTCCTAAATAATTAGCTGTCAATTTAAATTAATTTCGATTCGAAGCTTACGAGCAGTAAAGGCTTACCCCTATATAAACCCATTTGCCCGTTAATTTAAACTTTCCCTCACAAATGTTGTCAGCTATACTCATAGATCCACCACAGTTATTAAGACTACACGTTTGGTGCCGTTCATAAATTACGTAACGCAAAATAAAGATTTGTTGCCCCTTCTGCGCTCTGTCAACTTTGTTAGAACTTATAATCATAACTACTTTTAATCGATGTCCCACCGAAAACTTGTCATTACATGTATATGTGCACCCCACGGAAATTATTCATTACATGTATATTAGGGAAACTTCTCATTACATGTATATCTGCATGTAATGACGCGTTTTCGGATGGGACACCGATTAAAATAGCATACAGTGGGGAGTGCTTAGTAAGTCATCCATTCAGGATCATTTCGTGAGACTCGCAAACTCATTCGTGTATTTTCAAGCAACTCGCTTTAAAAACTGTTTTTTGACTCGTGCAGTTGTAGACCTCGCCTTCGGCTCGGGATACAAACTCTACACTCGTCAAAAAACAGTTTTCAAAGCTTTTTGCTTAAAAACACCCTCTTGAGTTTGGCTCACTTCACAAAATTGATCCCTCATGTAATGACTTACTTCCGCACCCCACACTGTAATCTACTAATAACTTATACCACCTCCCCCTCTTGCGTTACGAAATTTATGGACTCTTTGTCTCAAACTGCCTTATATTGTCTGTCACCGAGAGCCGCTTTTTTATAGCGTTCGAACGGGATAGAGCAGCAAAATCTTTAACAAAAGAGACAGAGAAAATTGTTACAAGAATGTGACGATATAAAATTGTAATGATAAAATATCCTATACCGAGAGCACAGCTGAAATTCACCATGTCATAAGCCAAATTTTTCACAATTGACGTGTTTAGTGAGACATCAACTTGTTAAATATGAACGTATTTGAATGGTACAGCGTTACGATTTTCATCATAAAATACGCTGTAAACTGACAGAAGCCCACACCTTACACCTATTATTAAGTTGCATGGATTTATAGGGGCCACTTACAAAGTGCACACGCTAAAAAACAGTTTTTTGACCCCCTCTCCCCCTAACACACATATTTTCATACACTACGATGTACAACAGTGCGCTTTTTTCGTCCCCCCCCCCATTTACTATCGTGCGTACTTTTTGAATGGACCCAAATCTTTTCTCAAAAATTCACACTTCTTCTCATCTCTCCGGGAAAGGAAATACTGGAGAGCGGGAGAAAATTCAAATCCTACAATTCTGGTCGCATGATAATTGTTTTCAACTATGTGTTGCCAGCCAATTCGTTCCTCGATTCTTGATTCTAGCATTTTCACAACGAATAATGACAAGATTAACTCCCAAAGCGGTGTTATAAATGGAAAGAAAGTGAAAGAAGTGGAAAGCTACTCAAAACTACCAACAAATTGAAAAGAAAAAGGCTCAGAAACAGGAACAAAAAAAATATCCAACTAAAATCAATGTTTAACTCTATACGTGACCGCCATATTATTGTGTCTATTATTTTGCTTAATTAGCCGTTGATGTGACGTAAAGGTTAATTTTATTCAAGCAATATAGTCGCAACGGACACTCGAGTGTATTAAATGCTTCTAAAAATAACATACGTACCGACTTGAAAAGATGATCCTTCCGGAAATGTTAAATACCTCCGACGACGTGACAAAATTTTCTGGTTATCATTAGGCATTCCACCATCAACTGCGTTCAACAATACGGACAACATTAAAAAACATAAAATAACATCACAAACTGTAGAGCATAAATTTTCCGATTTTCTTTTGGTTTTCATATTTTCGTTGTATACGTTTTATGTTTGTTGTTTGGCGTTCCAGGTGAACGAGCTTTTAGACGAATTGTTAAAAATTTGGTCGCGTGCAAATACAATAACTCATAAGACACTCCGATGTCTATAAAATAAGGAAACTGGGAAACGATTTAATTAATTATTTTATCACTGCACGAAATTGATGTCGAAACAATTTTTCAACGTTTGCCGGCTTTTATAAGTCTGTGATAGGTGCTCTGTATTTGTTAGGTTTTATCATTGATTTGTTTTTAAAATATTGTACCGTCGATTGTATGGCAATTCTTGCACGTTCCTAAAATAAATCATTGAAAAATTTAATTTTCTTAATAGTTTCTTATAAATGGGTTTTTCATACGCCCTTAAGGCCTTTCCTTATCCGTTTCTTACTTTAATGCTGTAATAATGGCAGAATGTTAATAGTCCTTTTTCAAATATGCCATAAGCGGCTGTGCCGGAATGTTTGAATGGAACAATAAAATCAATATTATAATGAGATGATATAAAAGACAAACGTTTTATTTGATTGTTTTTATTAAATTAATTGAATTGAATTCGAAGTTGGTAGTGAAACACTTCAACAAATTATTTCCACCGAAACTGGCGAACTAACTGCGTAAAGATTTGAACGCAAATTACAAAAAAAAATTCTAATTTGCTTTCGAACGAATTTAGCTTACTCTAATTATAACAGTTTTGAGACGATGCGGTTGATGCACTGAATACATATTTTAATTATTTCTCTTGTTCTAAGATGGACTTAATGAGGTAAGCACGATTCTTCATATTAGAAATTCCGCTGGAGAATTAAGTGGGCCACAGCTACAAATACAAAGTAAATAGACGTCATGATATCTCTAGGAAAAGTGAATAATGTTATCATTCTAGCTGATTGACGAAACTATTATAACAAACTTACGTTCTTAGTTCTTATTTTTTTTAAGTTTAAGTTTTAGACCCGTACGAAGGGACGCAGTTTGCGAAATATGCGCTTAACATGACGGACGTGATGTTTGCAACCAGTCAATTCGGAAATCGAGTAAATTTTGAATCCTTTTTGAAACTCTTTTCCCCTTTTTCGCTTATATCTCTGCCGAAAAAGCACAGAAATTGCACTCCCAGATTGTAATCTGGAAATCACCAAAAAGTTGACGTCCGTCCATCCGTCCATAAACACGATAATTCGAGTAAAGCTTAACCGATTTTCAAAACCCTTTTTTCCCCTGACAGGTAGCATCAAGAGTGGGTTTGGTATTGCAGATGGGCATTTTTAGACGAAGGGAAGCTGAGCTAAGGCCGCCTAAGTGGTTTTCAGTCAATTGTACATAACTCGCGTAAATCTTTTGCGATTTTCATAATTTTTTTTGTTTGAAAGGCCTCCTCACAATTTATTGGAGAAAATTTTTCAATTCTGAGCTTTTGGACTCAGTCAGGTCCCTACGAAAAGACTCGAACGTAGTTAAGTAAATATTGCCTTAAATTGTATTGGAAATTGCCGATAGGGCAATATTGAAAAACCCGTCCGAAGCAACGGTGTAAAAAAACCCTGACGAAAGCACAAAATTGACCCTCGACCTAGGGCCCTCAGGAGAGGCCTCGGACAAATACTTTCATAGACAAAAATGTTTCTCTCATTTTTCTCCACAACATAGCAAAAAACCATTTTTTTGTCTAGGGACGACCTTAGGACCGACCTAGGGCCATAAGGAAATGCCTCGGACACATACCTCCATAGTCAAAAATGCTTCCCTCAATTTGCTCTGCAACATAGCAAAAAAATTTTTTGGGTTAGGGCCGACCTTGACACACTGTACTCTATGCAAAGGCACCGGACCCAAATTTGTTTAGGAATATAATTTGGTACTCGATTACCTGTCTAATAGAAAAATAATATACAAAATCGGTTAGGATTTATACGATTTATGTAAACAAACACGTTGGGCCCTAGATTTTTTATAGATTTATCAGTTCGGGCGATCATGTCAATGATCTTGGAACACAGATCTTGCGATCCTTTGTTCCCAACCCAATCATCATTTAAATCACGCAAACCTTCCCGTTAACTCCAAGAACCTGTCCAAAATACCAGGTCCAAGTTGGACAACATCTGATGGTTGCACGACGTGGCCTCCCAGCAGCCTGCGTCTCAGTTGAAAGAACTTGGAGCATTCGCATATCACATGAAAACCCGTTTCTTCTTCGGATCCGCACGCACATTTGGAAGTTGCCGAAAGCCTCACCTTTTTCATGCGCCCGTTTAGCCTGCAGTGTCCAGTAATCGCGATTCCTGCCCATCTCTAGCAGACCTTTGGCCCATTCCAAATTGGGTTTCGGGAAGAAGTACTTTGTATGAACGCCTCCTTCGTACCTATTCCAGTACTCCGCATGCCTTTACATCACCCAATCTCTCAGTGCTTTTAAACAGACTGATCGAGCAATCGGCAGATACGGTTGAGGGCAGTTCTCGAGAGCCATAGCACCTGCCTTGGCTAGCTCGTCCGCCCTCTCATTTCCCTCTACTCCTGAGTGTCCGGGTACCCAGACCAGAGTGATCTGAATATTCTGACCTATCGAGTTCAAGAAATCCTTACACTCTTTCACAAGCTTGGAAGTGGTAACTGGTGAAACCAGTGCTCCGATCATCTTCTCACTGTCTGAACATATAAGGATCTGCTTTCCTTTTCTCCCCCTCCGGCAATGCTTCGCGAGCTCCTACGAGCACTGCGAAAACTTCTGCCTGAAAGACACTCGCAAAGACTCCAAGATGGAACTGATTTCCTTCTTCCGAAGATAAACACTCCTACAGATCTGTTCGATCCATCTGTAAATTCTACCACGCAGTCGTCGGGTAGGCCAGCAGGCTAGCCACTTGGGCCCTAGTAAAAACTTAGTTTTGGGGACCTGGCTGAGTCCAGAGGCCTCTAATTAAAAAATTTTATTCCATAAAATGTGAGACATACCTAGACCTATCGATTAAGAAAAAAATTTGAAAATCGGGAGAGATTTACTCGAGTTATGTACAAAAAACAAGTACGGCCCTATCAGAGACTCGTTTTTAGTGATCTAGCTAAGTCCAAGGACTCAAATCGAAAAACGGTTCTTCCATAAATAGTCGTTAAGTAATCCTGTCTTTGTATGTACGTCATGTCCTCAAATTGTACAAAATATAAGAAAAAAAATCAGAGGAAAATACATCAGAAGAGAACAAATCCGATTAGGCATCAAAAACGAGCATAATTCCTAAAGGCTACCGTTTCGGCCCGCTGGTCTGTGAACCGAGTGAAACAAACTCCCTTGGGGACATCGTCAGGGACGTAGAGGAGTGTTGATCTTTGAAACCGTATGCGTTCTTTCTTGCCCAGATCTTTCAAACAAAAAAATGTATGAAAATCGGAAAAGATTTACTTCAGCTATGCATAAAAAACCAAAAACCACTTAAAAGGCCCTATCTCAACGACCCTTGGCCGACAGTGTCCAGATTCAATCATCTTAAAGATTTTTTGATTACCTTTTAGGTATTTTTCAAAATCGGTTGAGTTTTACTCGAGTTATCGTGTTGACGGACGGACGGACATTTTTTTTATTGCTGATTCGCCATCGTGATCGATTTTCTCCCTACTCCCGGGTCGAAATTCGACTGGTTACAAACGTCCGTCGTGTAAAACGCAATATACCCCTTTTCGAAGAACTTCGTTCTTCGAACGGGTCTAAAAAGGGAAATGATCCAGGGCCTTTTATAACATACAAGCTCGGAGGAAACCTGCACCACAGGCCCTTGTCAGTGCACTCCACTGTTTGCAAGTGCGCCTCAGTCAAACTCCGTGGCACATAGTCCCTTCATCAAAAATTGTGTCTTTACTTATATCTTCGCGAAATTAGCACGGAAATCGTTCTTCAAAGTTTTGAATGAAAGATAGGGACTTCAGAAAGTCTCGGAAATTAGATTAGTGAAAATCTGTTGAGTGGTTCGGGCTGTAGGCTAATTTGTGTGGGCTCAACACGATATTTGTTTGTTTTTTCTGAATATTTACTTAGATACGTTCGTTTCGCAACATCTATTCTGTTTTCCACATTTACTCTCATGCATATGTTCAGATAAACCTTGTGCCCTTATTAATATAGTCTGTAACAACTTCTTTCACTTGAGTTTTCTCAACATAAACACAAATAGAAACAAGCAAAAGAAACTGCACTTCTTCACATAAATTGAGGCCCCCTCGTTGAAATTATATGGCTTGCAAACCCAAAATCCCCCAGTTCAAAATCCTCATAAAAGACACTGAAATGACTGAAAATGAAACACATTCACTGCCATTCCGACATATTTCGGAATTATTTTTTGTGCGCCTGTGGAAATTTCGATCCGGCAGTCACCGCCGATTGCCGGCATCGAAATTGCCGGAAGAAAAAACAGTTGTAAGTGGCAGCGATTGTGAAAAACCGCTATGGTTGTGATTTTGGTCGAAATTTGAACGACTTTCTTGAAAAAAATTCTAAAAAATCTCGCCAGCGGTTTTTAATGAAATATTGATCAATTTTTTAACAACTCCTTTAACAACTGAAATGCTACTCATAATGAACCCTACAATTCAAAAATTTCGGCAAAAATTTAAAATATTTTTAACTCTGTCGAGCTTGTTGCCGAATTTTTCGAAAGAGTTGTCTCACTGACTGTGAACAATTTTAACGAGTCTACTACAAATCTGAAAATCCATCCAATGCGAGCCACATGTGTTAGGCTGTATTTCTCAGTAGATGAAAAACGATTTCTGCGAGGATAAAAACATCTGAACATCTCTATAGAGGAGCAATCATGCATAGACCTACCTTAATTCTTATATTTGTGTCAGGGTAGCACTCAAATATTGGCTTTAAATTACACTCCGATCCATTGACTGTATACATTGTCACATACACCAACTGTTTGAATTTGTAATTTGCAGTTGAACGAGGTAAATAAACTTAACACAAATATTGAAACCATACGAATGATGCATGTCTAATCAAAAAAAGAAAAGAGTTCTGATTTCAAGCTATAACAGTATTTTGTTTTTAATTTAAATAACTTTCTGAGATGACGAAAAGCGTAACTTTTTTTTAAAGGTAAAGAAATGTGAATTCAGTTCAGTTGGCACCAAACATTTCCAATCAAGACAACCGTTAAAATGTTCTATAAATTAATATTTTGCTACGTATTGATGTCACTGTATGCATTATCATTCAGTCTGAGTGAAAATAAATGCGAAAATGGTTGTTCAACCAACTCAACCATCGTTCACCGGAGTAAACGATATTTAGACTTCATCCCCTTGTCCAGAATGTTCGTATGTAAATTTTGTACTTTTTGAAACATAATTTGTTTAAAACGTTGTTCAATAGTTTCGGGCTAATCTCAAGGACAATATCATCCAAGTGAATCAGTTCTGGGCTCAGTCGTATGGGTTTCGAGCCAATTATCCGATAGAAAATCGTAAACGAGCAAAACGCAGTGATGTCTACGACACTATGTCAGATCTTCTCAATCAGTAAGTAACATTTATTCACGTACCGCCCTGTGAGACTAGAATAAAGTAGGGAAAGTTTAGTTTCACTCTAAGGGGCTATTCATAGACACACGGTGCCATTGACTATTTTGGACGGGGGGGGGGGGGGTTGTAAGTTGAAAAATTCCCATTTTATTAACTTTCCTTTTTCAGTGGTAAAAATTTCAATGTGTAGCCTCCAACAATTACATTTTTTGCCTAATTTGTTCATTCGCAACTGTCAAATAAAATTTTCTGGGTAAAAATAATCCTGTTGTATTTGGGTTGTGGGTTGTGTGCGTTTGAATCTTTTGAGCTGCACTTCTAAGTTGCCGACGTTAAGACGGGGGGAGATTTTTAACAATTTCAGCGAAAACTAATGTCATATTTAGGGGGGTTGCTGAAATCGGTCGCAATTGAACGATTTTCAGGGGGAATTTTTTAAATCATGGGAAACAGCAAACGTTATTTATGGATGGTATGTACCTAATGCTGATGTGAGTTTTAAAGTATATTCGAAATAGTTAAGACGTTCAAAAACACTTGCGTCGGAGGAGTTCGGGATGAGTAGACTGAGAAAAGTCCAAATATTTGTGAGTAGATTTTTTCGAACTATTCAGAAAATTTTTGAGTAGATTTTTTCGAACAGTTTATAACAGTTTAGAGGCTGCCTATGCCTTTTAACTTTCGTTTCTTCCAAGCATGTATTGTACCCTTTTTTTTACGAAAAATGCTTCTTGGACATCAGTACATCATTGGAAACATCAATTGGTATCATAAGTTCAATATCTTCTAGCAACGATCTAGCATTCCCAAGCAGAAAATAGTTTTCTCTACAATTTCTTCATCTATAATATAAAACCCAAAATACACTGCACCTCACCGCACCTTGGTGCACCTCAGTACACGTTGGAGCACCTTACTGCACCTTGGTGCACCTCACTACACCTTGGTACACCTCACTACACCTTGGTGCACCTCACTACACCTTGGTGCACCTCACAGCACCTTGGTGCACCTCACTACACCTTGGTGCCCCTTACTGCACCTCACTGCACCTTGGTGCACCTCACTACACCTTGGTACACCTCACTACACCTTGGTGCACCTCACTACACCTTGGTGCACCTCACAGCACCTTGGTGCACCTCACTGCACCTTGGTGCACCTCATTACACCTTGGTGCACCTTGAAAGGCCTCTCTGTACAATAAGTCACTCAGCTCAACCGAAGCGCAAGGTCGGTGGAACGGTTGGTTGATGGCGAGGCCGATGGCCAAATAATTAATTTTTGAAGTGTTGTAGAGGACGTAGGGCGAAACACTTTTGACCATTGAAGTGTGATTCCCAGGCCTCCAGGTCGACGCTATCGTCAGCCGAGGACCAAAAAATTAATTTTCGAATTGTTGTACAGGAAGTCGAGGGGAGCATTTTACCAATGTAACAATGTGTTCCGGTTCATCAGATTTCGGCATCCAGATTGATCCCAGAGTCATTCAAGTATAAGAAAAATAATTTTGAAATCATTGTAGAGGATGTCGAGGAAACATTTTTGTCTATTCAAATGTCCCAGACGTCATCGTCATCTAAGGACCAACAAATTATTTTTGAAGTTTTGTAGAGGACTACGAGTGAAATATTTTTGTCAATCGTCCAGGTCTAACCCAGGGTCACCCGATGGCTGAAAAATCAATTATTGAAGTGTTTAAGAGGAGTCAAATGGAACATTTTTACCCATACGAGTCTTGGTTCCAGGACTCATCACAGTAAATCTTCATATAAAAAGCTAATTCCTTTTAATACAGGTAAACAAAGTTTAGACAATCCGGCGAACACGGGCTCACGGGCATCACGAAAAGGCTGGTTGGTTGAGGTCCAAAATTTAATTTTTGATTTGCTGCAGTAGACGTCAGGGGGAACTCAATTTCTCATGAAACTATTGGTCCCAGAAACCAACTAAGATACTACGGTCGTCCGAGGACCTAAAAATGATTTTTGATAGATGGTAGAGGACTCTTTTGCGCAGCTTTTGGTTTTGTAAATTTCATGACACTTTGAGTATCGCCATTTCATTTTATTTATAACTGTAGGAGAATTTTGCCTTACAAATGTCTGAATAACTTATCCTTGCACAAAAATAACTTCACTTAAGGAAAGAAAGAAAATGGCTGTACCTTGAAAAATTACTTTTTTCATCTGTCTTCTTATTCACTTCAATCGCAAAGTCACGTTTGTTTTATGCGATTTGACTTTCAAAGACGAGCAAAATCTGGCGATCGGACGGACGGAGTTATATGAGAAAAGTGTTTCCTTGAGGGTAAAAAGTACACCACGCAAATTGTGAGGAAGATCTCAGTTTTCGGAAATCTGTTGAGTGTTTTCGGTAGGAGGGTCTATGTAGTTGACGAGGGCCTAACGATACGCATGTACGCATGATACGAAGCAAATTTTCAACTTTTTGCCGGGTCAGAGCTCAAAGTAGGATACTAAAGTATTTTATGTAATTTGAGGTTTCCTAGAAACTTTCAGCAAAGAACTGATTGTGGACGTAAAGGTTTGAAATCAAAAACATGTTTACTGGTAACCAATTTTCATAAATTACTGACACCATATCCCGGGCGAAGCCCGGGTAACCAAGCTAGTCTATAATATAAAACACAACATCACTGCACCTCACCGCACCTTGGCGCACCTCACTACACCTTGTTGCACTTCAATACACCTTGGTGCACCTCAATACACCTTGGTGCACCTCAATACACCTTGGTGCACCTCACTACACCTTGGTGCACCTCACTACACCTTGGTGCACCTCACTACACCTTGGTGCACCTCACTACACCTTGGTGCACCTCACTGCACCTGACTGCATCTTGGTGTACCTAATTTCACCTCGATGCAACTGACTGCATTCACTACACCTGACTGCCCCTTTGTGCGTCTCATTGACTGTAACGAAGGTCGGCGCTACGGTTGGCCGAAGGCCAAATAATTGGACCCGTACGAAGTACGTGTCATATGCGTTTCATGATTCTTTTTGTATTTGAGTGGTAAGCGAATGCCTAACGTTTCTCAAGAAAAAATTTGGGTTCAAGGTCTCTACTATGGCCACAGGTCGAACCTAAGGGTGGATCGAACTCGACAATATATTTTCGAAAAATGTAAATATTTTGATAACTATAACAGATTGAGGATCGGTGTCCAAGGCAAAGTTGTTGGCTTAATTGAGGCGCAAGACATGGTGCCTGCCAATATGACCGCTAATATTTCAAGGGATGTCAACAATAATTTTTAGAAAAATGCAAAAATTTGTAATAAATATTTTTGTGAATGTGCCAGTCATCATCTTAGGCCTCCAGGTCGATACTAGGGTCAGCCAGCCAGAAAATCAATTTTTGAAATGTTTGAGAGGATGTCCAATGGAACATTTTTACCCATTGAAGTCTTGGTTCCAGACCTCATCACAGTCAATCTTCATATGAAAGGGTAATTCCAGTAAATACGCGTAAACAAAGTTTTGAGAAGCCGGTGAGCACGAGATCCAAAATTTAGTTTTTAATTTGCTGCAGTAGACGTCAAGGAAACACAATTTCTCATGAAACTATGGGTCACAGAAATCAACTACGATTCTACGGTCGTCCGAAGATCTAGAAATGATTTTTGATAGATGGTACATGACGCTTTCGCGCAGGTTTGAAGCTTTGAGTATCGCCTTACAAAAGACCTAAATAGCTCAGTCTTGCACAAGAATTCCTTTATTTGAGGAACGAAACAACTTTCAAAAATTACTTTTTTCATCTGTCTTATTTCTCACTTCAATCGTAAAATCACAATTTTGATGGAGTTTGTTTTATGCGAAATGTCTACAGCCTGACTTTTAAAGACGAGCAAAGTCTGGCCGAGGGGTCGGGCCAGAGTTATATGAGAAAAATGTTTCTTTGTTGGTATAAAAGATACCACGCAAATTGAGAACAAGGTCTCAGTTTTTGGAAATCTGTTAAGTGATTCCGATAGGACGGTCTATGTAGTGGTCGTGAGTCTAGCGATACGCATGTACATGACATGTCGTTAAGGACGCAGATAGGAGAAAATTTTCAACTTCTTGAATGTGGGTCAGAGCTAGTAGTAGGATACTGAAGTATTCCTTGAGGTAAACTGGCTTACCCGTATAGTCTAGTTTGAATAGGAAGCACATCGCTCGGATACGTAAGAAATCTTCCAGTGAGCTTCCAAGAAATCGCATCATATGCGCCTGTGTGCTAGCAAATCTCCCGAGACCATAAACATATCTCACAATAGACTTGACAGAACCATTGAGAACTTTCATGGACACTGCATCTAAGCCATAGAAAAACACAGGGCTGCAATAATCGAGATGCGGTAAAAGAAGTGATTTTGCTAGCATAAGACGTGTCCGTAGTGGTGTGTGCTTAAACATTGGCCATAGACTTCTGAGACCAATAAAAATCCTTTGTGCTATTTTGGCCGCGTGATCTGTCCAAGTGAATTTATCATTCATGATAAGTCCTAGGTTCTTGACAGTCTTTGAGAAGGCGATATTGACGCCTTGCAACCGAACCTCCGGTACGCGGCTTATGCCCTTGGCGCCAAAGATGATAGCCTTAGACTTATCAGCATTCAGTTCCAACCTGTTTATATCGGCCCAATCACAAACAGCCTGAAGGTCTAAATTGACTTGTCTTATTCCAGTATCAACGTCCATTTCTCAAATCAAAAACATATTTACTTGTAACCAATTTTCATAAATTTATCACAACCATATACCGGGCGCAGCCCGGATAACCATGCTAGTAGTTCATAAATTCAAACTTAGGGAAATTGACGCAAATCTAGGGAAATAATATTTACAAGAATAGGATCCTTTTAAGAGTTTTTCAGACTGGTGCATCCTGATGACTGGCTCCTTCTTAAAAGCGTGGGCAGAGGATGCATGAACATAGATTGTAGAAGAGAATGTTGTCTGTGTTGTTCTTGCTGGAATTATAGAATTTGCAGCAGCAGCGTACAAAAACTTTCACTTTTAATAAATATTTAATTTTTGGTAGACACGGATTCGATGGCCGCGCGTGTATTTTGAAAACATTTTGCGATGCATCCAAAGCCTTGACTCCGAACAGTGGAATGTTGTTCAAGTTGTTCAAACTGATATTCTCGTAAGTGTTGAATAAATAAATTAATAAACATTCTCCATCCATGCCATCCGCTCCGCATGCTATTCTTGACTGTCTGTGTCTGTCTTATTTGAAACTTTTCCCATTGTATGCATGCATAACTAACCGCGAATTTCATCAATTTCATAAACAAAACAATACACGAAAAGCAACAGTCGCACGGACTTTACTTCTGGTTTCAACAGTTTACCGAAAGATGACGATAAACTCTATCCGTACTTGAAGTCAAACGATTGCGAAGAACTGGATGCCCATTGTCCATTGTCGCTGCTAAATTTAACACCATACACTGATGTATAATCGAAATGAAAAATAAAAGAAAATAAAACGATTACAGACACTCATTTTGGTTTATTTGAAAGCGGAAATTATAAAACTAAAGATGTTCTCCATATATCAACCTTGCACCGATAAAACTGTTCCGTACAATTCTGTGCTGAGTTATGGGCAAAGTGATAATCGATTGTCTGTGGATTCATCAAACTGGAATGGGTTTGGGGTAAATGAAAAATGGCTTTCAGAATTTCTTCGACGAATGTTCCAACTTTCGATTCTTTCTTCTTTTGACCCACTTCACATAAAATTCTTTGCAAACAATGATTTCCGTCGACTCCATTGCTGTGAAATGAAAACGGTGTAAACTTTCACATTTGTTTTAAAATGAAACTGATTGGGTAGGTGAAAAAGTTAAAGACGACTAAAATTTACACTTAAGTGGCTAGTAACTGAGATAACTTACATCCACACAGTTTTCAGATTCAGTGACGTAGACCACAGTCTTTAAGTCCCGTACAAGACGGTATGGGGAAGCACTACTGTAGTTTTTGATACTCGGACTGAGCATCTCGTTATTTTGGTAGCTAGTTGTTGTTGATAGTTGTTCGACTAATAGTATAGTCGTTAAAGGGCCATTCACAAAGTACGCAAGCGAAAAGAAATAGTATTTTTTACTACACTCCCCCCTCCCCTTCTCCGGACGTATGTTTTCATAAATCAGGATGCCTGCCGGTTAAACAAATTGATTCGGCGAACCGGCATTCTAAGCTCTACTAGTTTCCGCACCTAGTACATCATAGATGGAACTAGGTTTGTGTGCAATTTACCACTGATACAGTAAAAACTTCGGTACCGAAAGGATTTTGAAGAAGAATCCATCTGAGCAAAAGCTCATCAAAAATTGCGGGACTAGTAAATGAAAAATGATCTAGCCTCTGACCCGGGTTGTAACGGCGGATTATTATTATTAGGATGTATGGCAGCACGCTCTTTTCGAACCACTCTCCCACTTATTAGCGTGCATGCTTTGACGCGACTTCCATGCGAAGATTAAAATACTCCCAAAAGTAGTGTAACAGAATGTTGTAAAGATTTTTTAAAAAATTTTTGATCTTTTAACAAAATTTTGTGGTTTTTACAGATTTTTCGTGATTTTTTAAAGATTTCTTAAAGATTTTTTGTGATTTTTTAAAGATTTTTTGTGATTTTTTAAAGA
>CM055405.1:39814802-39844217 GCA_029228625.1 Pseudolycoriella hygida | reverse complement strand
TTTTTTAAAGATTTCTTAAAGATTTTTTGTGATTTTTTAAAGATTTCTTAAAGATTTTTTGCGATTTTTCAAAGTTTTTTGTGGTTTTGTGAAGAATTTTTCTGATTTTTTGAAGATTTTTTAAGGATGTTATGTAAATTCAGCTTATTGAACGAAAATTGCGATCTTCCTTGACATTTTTTTTAACAAATCTCATAAACTTTCTAAAGATTTTTTCAACTTTTCACAGATTTGATAGAGTCAATTTTTCTTCGCTTCCATTTGTGGAACACCTAAAATTGTTTAATAACTTTTAATTTTGAATTGAAAGCAGCGCGGTGCTTAAGGAGCATTTACCCTACAACTTTTTTTAGTGATTAGAGATTTTCAGATCCAACTCACCTGTCTAAATATTTTTCAACCAACCGATATAAGTCATAGCGGCTACGCCTATGATACTTGAGGAATAGCTCCTTTTCGGCTGATTCGTCTACGCTTCGTTTGCCGATGGGTGGTGGCACAACCGGATTCTTGCGTATAAAAGGAAAATTGTCGGTGATTATCAAGTCAGGATCTGTATTGTTCCTAAGAATTAAATATTTGACTAATTGCAATAAGGCACCAAAGAGCTAGCTTTACATCAACTTATTCCACTGATATGTTTCACTTTTGTTGATGTTGTAGTATTCGTCATCATTTTCTTGTAAATTGCCTTGACCGAAGTAATAACTGTCTTGCACATGGTCGTCCACATTCACATCATTACGATGTAGTATCCCATTTGTGAACGCCGTTCCAAATTCGTCGTCATAATAAAATGGATTGTGTGGCAATTCCCAAGACACAGCGACTGTGAGTCCAACAACCGTATACAAAGTATAGTCTACGACCGGCGATGCGCCATCGAATACTTGAAATTAAAATTGCTGGGTCAAAAAATTAAATTTTTTGCGGAAAATTTATAATTCTCCAAATTTTACCCAATTGTAGGGAACTTCCTTTCGGAAAAGTTAAATATCTTCGTTGACGTGATAACACTCTTCCAACATTTTCACTATTACAAGCATTAATAACGCAAATAATGAGAAAACCCAAATACAAATTAAGTCTTATTTTCGATGAATCCATTCTCGTGTGGATCTCAATTTACTGTTCTGTGTAACACATGCTGCTTATAGGTATGAAGCTACCACGATGAGTTCTTAAGAGGTTCTAACAATAAATGTACACAAACATGATAGGTTGATTGACATTCTAACAAAATTGGTTCATGTAAATACAGTTATAAAAGCTTAGTGTACATACCTCTCGCACTTTTTGCTCGATTTGCTAGACCGTTAATCGAAGCTACCTTCTCTAGGCAGTATATCTACAAAATGTCTATTTTGACTTAGCTATACGAAATTTTTACAAGAAATAAGAGTAATATAGAACGTATGAAACTGGTATTCCAGGTCTAGACATGGCAAGCAAACACCCGCAGTTTTTAAGAAGAAGAGAATTTGTTATGTGGGTGCGTGACACATATATTACATGTTTCTATTTCCTACCTACATATATTGTGTCAGTGGGTCATGATGAGCGGTTTTTAGAACCGTACGATAACGAAGGGGATATCCACATAGACATCTGATTTTTAACTACTGAGATGCTCATGTTCACAGATTCAGTCGTTTTTTATGGAGCGACTGAAACTACTCCACCAATCTAACGATCAGATATTGTACTTTTTTTAGATTTGTTATATTGGGCCGGTCTTTTTGTGCTGCATGAAACACAGGTCTGATGATACTTTGTTTCGTCACCCATTCATCATGTAAATCTCAAAGAACTCCCAGTCCCTACCAGGAACCTGTTTAAAACGTCACCTTTGCGGATTGAACCACTTGACTTCCTAGATTCCTAAGTAGGGTGAACTTTTTTTCGAAACTGCTGACCCCACAAATGCTGTATAATGGTCCCACAAATGTTTTGTAGAAGAAATTTTTTTTTTAACTCGATCTTCATTTGCCTCTTTTGGAAAAACTCATTTCAGGCATAGTTCCATGAATTATGGCATAAACATCAATGTTTTCTTGAACATATACAATGTCTAAATAAGCCTTTTTCGTGGTATTACTAGTACCATGATGGCACTTCAAAATGCCGCTGATTGGCAGTTTAAATATTTTTTAATGTGGAATTGGTAAGTCAATTTGTCTTCGCGACTTTCAGTTTTCATATTAAAATTTCAACTTTGGCTCTACCAAAACATTCTTAAAGATGGTTAACAATTTTTTGAAAAACTCAGTCAGTTAGAGAATTTTATGGGTAATTCAGGAAAAAAAATTGTTTTGAAATCGGTTGACGCGCGACCGACTCACACGGATTATGGTGTGACCATGTATTTCACTTCAAAAATTTAGAAGTGAAGAAAAACGGAAATAAACGATAAAATTATCACTGAAAACGTTTGTTATGCTTTTTATAATGTTCTTTCAAATCAAATTAGTCAACCCTGTAGCTACTAGCGTTCGTTTTCTCGCTATGATTTGAGCGTTCTTGGGTTAAATATTTTGTTGATTCTGTCTAAAGTTGAACTTCACTTAAAGGAAGCTTTATTTTGCAAGAAATGATGTGACAACTGTCAAATCGACAGCTGTCAAAGTGACAGCTAGCCAATTCCATGCAAAAAGTGGAAAATGCGTTACGTGCAAATGCTCTAACGTGTAAAATATTTAGATATTAGAATTCCTTTGTATGAAGAAATTGAAGATTGAACATTTGTAGAAACTTCTTTAATATAACACAAGCCTCGTATGTGTTTTGTTTAGCAAGAAAACAACGTTTGCACATAACCTACCAATGGAATTGCCCAGCTGTCAAATGGACAGCTGTCAAAGTGACATTCTGATATGTGTCACTCTGACATTTGTTTTGTTAAGAAAATTACTCAACCGTTACTTTCTTATACCATTTCAATGGTTTTTAAGTAGCGGTAGCTACTTTATGTAAATGCTCTGGTTGTCTGTCTATCTGTGACAGTCACAGTTGTCACTTTGGCAGCTGTCACACCATTTCTTGCAAAATAAAGCTTCATTTAGGTGAAATTCAACTTTGGACAGCATCAACAAAATATTTGACCAAAGAACGCCCGTCTCCTCTCCGAGACCACAGGTACATTTGGGATCTCTAGAGAGCTTCATTTTAGTCAGATATTTGCACAGACCACAGTGCCCAATGATCATATTCACAACCCAGCATTTGGTTAACTCCAACCGCACTAGACCCGTGCGCCGGCACCAGCCGCGCCGTTCGCCGCCGAAAAATTTTGAAAAAATCCCATCGCCGTCGCCGAAAAATTCTAAATCGGCTAGCCGATCGCGCCGCCGCCGAATAAAAAAAACGTCCCGCCGCCGCCAGCGGGTTTTATTTTTGGACATTTTTCGGCGCAAACTACAAAAAATTTCAAAATTGAAGTGGTACCAATATGTTCGTTTATGTAATGTTTTCTCTAAAACAATGAATATTTTCACTTTCTTTTGAACTATAGGAAATGATTTTAAAATGATTAAAAAACTTCAAGAGAGTGTGTAAATTTAGATACGGTTCACTTTTGAACTTGCAACTGGGGGGGGGGGGGAAATGACAGCTGATCAACAACAGTAAAGATAACTCTTGTTTGTTTATTACTAACAGCTATCAGTTTTGCCCTAGTTGCAAGTTCAAAAGTGGAACGCACAGTGAGGCGCGAGTTGTCCAAAAAGCCCGTCTCGCTCATATTTTGTGGTAAAAGCGATGGAATTACTGATTATTGTAGAGAGTTTGAAGAGAAAGTTATTTCACCATGTTGGCATGCTGAGAAGGGCTGGGATTGGTCAGAGGAGCCGCCGTTTTCTAAAAATTTTTTGGGCTCTATAAAATCCAATCAGCAAAGGTTCAAAGAATTTATGATATTTATAGACCCGCACGAAGTAATGGGGCTTATGCGTTTACCAAGACGTTTGTAAGTAGGGGGGAGGGAGCTACGATCATGGTCCTTAGATGCCGAATCTGAAAAAAAAACTTTGTCCGTCCGTTTGTCTGTCAACACGATAACTCGAGTAAATCTTCACCGATTTTCAAAATACTTTTTTTCCCTGAAAAGTAGTCGCAATAGGAGTGTTAGGATTGAAAAGGCGCAAAAATCGGTAAAGAACTTTGAAAGTAACGTTCTAAAAATTAGTAAAAACTTGGTTTTTTGTAGGTCTGTGAAAGTTTTGCTTTACAAGGTTTTGAATGACAGATATGGACTTCAAGAATCAAATAAAAAACGTTGATGAAAATCCATTAACTGGTTCAGGCTGAAGCGTCCATAGAGTGTAGTAGGCATAACTCGTGCTACTCAACCGTATACGATAATTGGTGATTTTCCATGAATTTTAGGTTAAAATACCTTTAATTTTTGCTATAATGTAGAGGTAGTCGAAGGCTCATGAGTATTCAAGAGAAAGAAAGGGCCAAGGCCTCCCCTCAGGAATTCAGGTTGGTCTTAAGATCGTCCTTAAGCCAAAAGAATTTCTTTTTGCTATGATTTCTACTATGTTGCACAAAACATTGATGGTAACATAATTGCCCATGAAAGTATAGGTTCAAGGCCTCTCCTTAGGTCCACAGGTCGGTGCCGCACTAAGGGAGGGTTTCTCCAAATTGCCATTTTGGCGATTTCCAATGACTTTGATCTAATAAAATTGTATGACATTCCTTGATATTCTATAGAATTTTAGTGTTTATGTAAATAAGTGTTCGCAACAGTTATTCTTTGCCAATGTCTATTTTGATACGTGCGGGTCGAGTAGCCCTAGCGATATGTTTTTCGAGGAACATGATGCAAAATTGGATTCTATAGAGCCAAAAGAAGTTTTAGACAACAGCAGCTCCTCTGACCAATCTCGGCCGCTCTCAGCATGCCAACATGGTGAAATAACTTTGTCTTCAACCCCTCTAATATAATCAGCAATCCAATCGCTTTTATCCCAAAATATGAGCGAAAGGACCACCGGACTACGTATACAAGTTTAAACACTGTAAATTTATAATTTTTTTAGTCAGAAAACTTACTGGCACCGATTTTTGCGCCGAAATGCGCCGCCGCCGCCGGTATAAAATTTGACGCGCGCCGAAGTCAGCCGCCGGTAAAAATCCTCAGCCGATGCAAGCCGCCGCCGACAGCTTAAAAAATTTTAGGCGCCGCCGCCGAAAAAAGTGGACCGGCGCACCGAACCGAACCGCACCGAACTGTTCATCGCCTTTACGCATGCCGTATTTAGCATGGATATAAAAGGCTCTGGCACGCAACTAGCTGAGCTTTTCCTTGCTAGACTTTCCGATCTCTCGTTTCCCTCCACGGCGTGTCCGAGAGCCTAGAATATCGTTACCTGATTACTCAGTCCCGTTCGGTTCAGGGCTTCCTTCAGCTCTTTCACCAGGTTGAGTGGTACGACAGGCGAAATGAGCGCCTTAATCATCGCCTCACTATCAGAACAGACTGTGATATTTTCTCCACATGCCTCTGCTGGTATTGCTTCTAGCGCTCCCATTAGTGCCGCGA
The DNA here is from genome assembly GCA_029228625.1 of Pseudolycoriella hygida. Taxonomy (NCBI): domain Eukaryota; kingdom Metazoa; phylum Arthropoda; class Insecta; order Diptera; family Sciaridae; genus Pseudolycoriella; species Pseudolycoriella hygida. The sequence goes on along the minus strand of CM055405.1, from coordinate 39,838,669 downwards.
ATGTTTCAGCCTGGAAGATATCAATACACCCTCTTAGGTGATACCATCTCTTTGCTGACGGTTCCACAAAGAATACGTCGGCGTCCGTGCCTTCTGAAGTTTTGACATTCGATAGGCAGCGTGGCCAGCCTTCTACCCTATACAACCTATTGGGTATCGTTTCAAACCGCCTTTCGAAGTTTGCGTCTGTTTTCATTCCGTCGCTAGGCATCGCAAAGGCTTCATAAGTAATAGCCTTTTTAATTGGATGATTTTGAAGAGAGATATTGTTACATTAAATAAGGTTCTTATGGGAATGCCACACAAGCGACGGCAAATGTTCTCGTAACATTGTATAGAAATTACAATTTTGAGTGATCGATCGGGAGAAGTATTCGTAACAATATGGGCTGTACATGAATTACGTCCGCTTTTTTCCGGTTTTTTGCTCACACCCATTTGTTTTATTCTGTCTGTGTTCTCGAACAACCCACAACATTTTCGAATCAAGAAAGTCACACATCCCTCCCATGTGTTCGTTTATATTCAGCTATTGTGGAGGTAACGATTCAACTAGTGAAAAAATTGGTCTTTTATGCACTTCACTACACTACACCTCAGTGCACCTCACTGCACTACACCTGGGTACACCTCACCACACCTTGATGCACCTTATTGCACTCTTGTGGTCCTTGTCCTGTATATATCGATCCAATGCCTGTCCTTAGGAATAGGCTGGCCCAAATGTCGCGCCTAAGGTGAAGTAACATTGACAGAATTCTATTACTATCGAAACTCAGAAGCTCTTTCGAGCTCACGTAATGGCAAAAATTGGGGGAAATGCGTTCTAGATATGGACTAGTTATCGTAAAAAACAAGAAAAAAGAATCGAGTCCAATTCAATTTCGTGTAGTTCATGCAAATATTACAAAGGAATTACCCTTCTACGTCTACAATTTCACACTAATCAAAACGAACTGTGATTGACCATTAACTAGTTTCACAAACGAATTGTTGCGAATTGTTGAAACCTTACCCCGGGCAAAGCCCGGTAACCGTGATAGTCTGATGATGTAGATCCAGATCCAGAGTGGCTCCTTAGGTGAGAGTATAGTGGCATTGTTGAGAAAAAAACACTTACTGACAACCCTTTTTAAGAAATACAACAATGTTGGATATTTGAATATTTGAATAGAACAGTTGGTTGCATAAACAGTTCGTCATTTGTAACGTAAACAAACACGCAGAAGACTTAAGTTTTTCCCCGGTATGTGTAGAATTTTTCTGTAATAAAACTTTTGGTTTCCGATGGTATCCGATGCTCGAAACGCAAGAATAGGTGCCACAAAAACACTCACATAGGGAAGGAGACACCTAAACTTTCAAGAATGTGGTGCCACGTAATGCCGAACGGTAGGAAACAACACGTATATCGTAAGTGCATTAAATTAAATGAAATGCATTAACACATGATTGCGCGTAGCTGAGGGTTGTTCGTAAACACTAGGGTCAGACGTTTCGAAGTTCGATTGACGTCATTTGCGGATAAGCTTTCATCGATGAATGAATGAGGAGGTAGTGTTGCATCTATGTCGCATATTTCGTAGCACACACAAAATGATTTGCTGAAAGAAACGCTTTCGGTTATGGAATAGGCGGAGTAATCCGTTTTCAATATTTAACAAACATGGCAACGTACATTCATCCGAATAACAATGAAAATGTATTTAAAAAAAAATCTTGTTATAAATTGAACAAATATTTGAAAGAGTACTCTTACTTAGCATGTAACTACCGGTCGTATATTTATGTAGAACATTATTTCCAAGACAAAATCAGTAAATCGGTAGTCATCATTCAAGCGTGAAATGTACTTAAGGAACATAACGATCGCGTAAGCAATATTCAACATTTATTTCCAATTCGATTATCAACAAAAAAAAAATAAATTCGAAAATTGATTGAATCTGTACATAGTTTAATTTTTAGCTACATATTCTTACTGTTCGACCTGGCGTTAGCTAACCGAACCATTTCAGAGGAGAATGTGCTCAAAAGGGATAAAAGATTTATTTTATTTAATGGAGCTGGTGTATCAAAGGTTGGTGTACCGAGTCATAAATTCATTTCGTACCTTTTTTAGAGGTAATTTTTTAATTAGAGCGTATTAGGTATATTGGTGCCTGTGGTAACCGGAGACAAAAAGAATTGGAGGTCGTTAAATCTGGGATACAACCTTCAGGCACAATATACACCACTTCCGTCTGTAATATATCCATGGAGTAGATTTAGACGTTCGTTAATTGACCAGAAGGAAAATTATATTCGCAATGGCAAATACGCTCCCGACAAAACAAGATTGTATATGTACAATTTAATTGAAATGATTATGAACCGTAGAGGGATCGACGGCAAAGAATGTTTGTTGAAATCGATTTGTGAAGCAGCTCATTCGCCTATTCAAACATTTAGTGTGTTCGATGAGATTTTACATTTACTCTTAACGTATGTGGACAATAAGTGACTTTAGCAAAAAGCCACTCGAAAAGAAGGAATTGGATGGAGATAATAGAAAACGTGACAACTCATACGAGGGTATTTGTAGACGTAAACTATTTTCATTATGTGTGTGTATTGGTGTGAGTGCATTATCAAGTAACTCTATTGCCACACCAAGTTGATTTTAATCAGGCAACACTACGAAAAATGATAGAATTTCTCCGAACTTACCAATGTCGTAAAATGATCATAAATGACCCGAAAGTATTAGAAAAAATTAATTTCGTGTAAACGAATGTAGGAGAATGTGGCAAAGCCATTATGACCAATACATAATTGAGAATGAGTATTACTCAAAGCAAATGTCAAATTTGCACCAACACACTCTCAAGTATATAGTGAAACATTTTATTACCGAACTCATCCGAAAATTGAGCATTATATAGCAATCTGTCCCCTGCGAATATGATCCATTACATATTCTGGAACCTTCTCGGCCCATTTTTGTGAATTTTTATGTAAAATTCAAGTTTCGCATGGGTAGGTTATAAAACATCATACATTGGACCCTGCTACACAATTTCATCAAGTATATAGCTGGATACTTCATAGTATTGTAATGTACTATTTTGCGTTTCTCGGTCCTCTCATTTTCGAATCTTTAAATTCAATTAGCCTCGCGCTTGCAAATATTTGTTTATTTTTTTGAGATGAGCGGGTCGACCATTTTTCGAAACCCGACCCGGACCAAACCCGATCCGATAAAATTTTTCGAAACCCGAGACCCGAACTGTTTCAAAACCCGACCTGGACCGAACCAGACACTCAAGTTTTTCGAAACTCACAACCCAAATTATTTCGAAACAAAAATTATTTCAAGGCCCGACGTCTGCATTCTTCACAGACCTTAGACTTTAACAAAATTTTTGTAATGTAAGGTGATAAAATTTAGACGAGTTTTGTAAAATATAAAAAGTCAATAAAAGATCGGGATCCGAATAAAATGATACCCGGACCGAACCCGACCCGATAAAATTTTTCGAAACCCGAAAATGAACTCTTTCCTAACCCGGCCCGGACTGAACCCGCCCCGATTACAATTTTCGAAACCCATAAACCCGAAAAAACAATTCGGGTTCGGGTCGGGTTTTTCGAAGTTTCGGGCAACCCGCTCATCTCTAATTTGTATATGAATCTGTATGCCATGTTCTGTGAATGTGAACTGAAAAAATTTGCTGTTTAATTTTTTTATATCATTCGGGCATATAATTAGCCATTTATATACCTGAAAGTAGGGGTATAATGACCATATTATAGTCGGGTTTCATATAAACTGGGAGGTATATAATGGGCATATTATGGTCGACTCGACCATAATTTTCATTGTATTCCGAGTATAATTTTCGATTCGACTATAATTTTCATTATAGTCCGACTATAATATCATGACGTCAAATCTCAAAGGAAATCAAAAAAAGCCACGAGTCAAAATGCGAATTATATGCCCAAATGATATAAACAATCGTATTATATTAACCAAGGGATGGGATAAATAGCTTGATTATAGTCTCGGTACGTGAATTTTCCTCGTAGCATAGCCCCTCGGACATTCACTTCACCTCGACTATAATCGCGCCATTATATCCCTTGGCTATTATTTAATTGAAATTATAGGTAATTAAACATTTTTCTCGCTTATGGAATGCTGTCAGGTATTCTCTCAGTTTACCTCTAGAAAGGTATGAAATTTATTATATTAGGTTAGTACGAATGGCACTGCGATGTTAATTGGACATTGCTTCAAACGTTTACTGAACAAATAGCCTCTGAGTTCTTTATCACATGTGGGTCTGAGTTGCAATTTTTACCATGGTTAATCGCTGAACACGACTTTTAGGACTTAAGAGATAAGCCACAGTAAGGTGCCGGACCGAGGTCAAACCATTAACTGTTGTAAACGACAGAACGTCCGACACATGAGCTTAGTCCCCGAAAATTCCTGAATTTGATTTGGGGAAATCAAAATTCCCGAACATCGGCCCTGCATGAGAGGCAAACACCAACTGTGAACCATAAATCGGGTGAACTTCATACAGATATGTCAGCCGATTTTTTCATATTCAGACAGGAAAAGTCACGACCGACCATCTCCATCTCAATCTGTTCGCGCCTTTTTGCTAAATTTACTTCAATTTTCCAGGGTCAAATCAAAAAATAATAATTTCATTTCAGACCCAATAAAAATGAGGTTCATTCAGACTATGTGGACGCAATGGAAGCCGGAAATTATGGCGTTGACTGCAGTAAGACGTACCGGAAATGTTTACCTGGTCATGGTATTCTAGATGCAATTTCTTACTTGAAGTGAAAGGTAGCAGTTTTTTTATAATAAAGAGAACAAAAATCAATTTGTGACTTAAATTTACTTTGGGTAAATTTTACTGTTACGATAAGGCCACCAACAAGGTTAAAGGTTTGGTGGATATACGAAACGACTGGTACAGGAACGTAAGATAGCAGGACGACTTCGAAGTTAATTTTAATTCTAATTAAAAATATCAAAAAACTTTAATGCGTGAAATGAAAAATAGAATCGAAAATTCCACGACCCTGCGGACATTTTTTGTAAAGCAGTGAACAATCAGCATGATTCCTTCCAGCCTGTCTAGCGTCTGTATAACACTGTTGAGTATCTGCTTCACTAGGTCTGAAACAAGAATAATTTCTTCATTTCATTGAATTTAAACAAAATAAAAAAACTGTGAGGTTAGGGATTGTTCATAAAGTATGTCACGCGTGTGAAAGAGATGCAAGATATGAATAAAAATGTAGAAGAAAGAGATCACGCGTGACATACCTTATGAATGATCCCTCATGTAAAATAGAGATCAGTCCTAGTCCTGTGTATAGCCTTAGCTTTCAGTCGATTAAACGCCAGAGACCCTATCCATTACACATATCAATCAAATTAAAAATGAAAGATCACTGCCTATCAGAGAGAAAAACCGCGGCGCGGCCTGGCGGGTAGATCTGATACGCCGTGTGAAAAAAACTGAAGGTGTCCGATAAGGTAAGCTGGCGGCATGAGAAAATATTGATTCGTTTACGTAAAATCTAATCACATGTGAGCCGATCAGGTGAGTTTTTTGACCTTTTAAAGTAATGCTCAACCTGAGGTAAGCTGCAGTTACGACCAAAGCTAACTTCATTGTAAATAAAATCAGCTGATTTTATTCATTTATCAAAGTCACCTGAATTCAATGAAAAGTTCAAAAATCAGGTGAACTGCACCTTAGTTCACGTTGAATATTACATGCAAAGATAAAAACAATAGACTATCACGAACCTGGAGACGAGCGAAAAATTCGACGGCGGCTAGCCGAAAAAAAAGTGTACGCGGCGACTGAAACGTCGGCTCAAGCCGGGTTAAAACGCGGCGGCTGTAAAAACGTATCTTTGAGTTGAAATTCGAAAGAAATTTGTCAAAATTTGTAAAATATTGATTTTTTCTGTCAAAATTTTTAGAGGCCTAACGGCTGGCGGCTCACCTTATCGAAAAAGGGTCAGCGCCCGGCTTGAACGGCGGCGCTCATGTCTGCTGTTTATCTCATAGACAAGACAAAAGAAAAAGTAATTTTATTTTAAATGGAAAACTTCTGAATCGGGTGATAATTGTCATAAAAGAAAAGAATTGAAAATATGGTAACTAAAATCCTCTCGTTCTGGAAAAATCTTTCAACAATCGCATCATCCATTATTTTAAACAAATTTGCATGTCTAAAATCTGACGGCTCTTTACTTTGCTACCAACCTATGTTTGTTTCCGAGTTGCTCTTGACACTAAACTACCCACAATCTTTGCTATTGTTTTCTATGAACAATTTTTTCGATTAAGTGAGAAGGACGCAGTTCTCAACTAGTATACTCCCAGCTCTTTGTTCCCAATGTTACAAATATGTAAAAGTATGAAATCCTGTTACTAATAAACACCCTCTAGTAGATTATTGCCAAAGAAAACATCATAAGACACTTACGTTAAAAATAAATTCAAAATTTCGTGAAAAACTCCAGTGACTGTAATTGGTGACTGAGCATTTTCACATATCGCTCTCTGTAGACATTCCTTTCCATTAACTCCTTTGCTGAAAAAGATAACGTAAAATTCTTGGCATAAGGTCAATCGAATGATAGTTGTACCGATCCATAAGCATCTCAACGGCGTTGTACATTAGTTGTCTTGTATTATCGACTACACTTTTATTATCTGAATAATTCCTTTTCTGATTGTGCAATGATCTTTTCACTTTATCCCAAGGATATCTGGCTGGCTTTGCTAACATATATTGGCCTTAAAATATTCATTTTTTTAGATTAACGACGTTGAGTGAAACTTGAAGGATCAACGGATTTTATATGTATGTGATTTGGACAATTTGTGGAATCTTTTCTGAACCAATCGGTTCACATTTATGGTGCAATTTCTCGTCGGATATAAATAAAAAACACAAATTATACACTGATGCCCCCACATATATCACACAAAGCAAATATAAAAGCAAAACGATTGTATACCTTGAAAGTTGTAAGCCAAATTTAATGTACGAAAATTGACTTTATCGTACGTTTCTAGTGGAAAGGAGACCCCTAAAACAATCTGTATTTAAATGGAAAATTAAAATCACACAAAAACGGTGTAACATTTTCTCAGAATCAGAACTCACTTTAACAATGCTATTTCCATTTACAAACAGTGGCTCGAGTGCTCGCTTTTGTTTACCGTGACTGGCTTTGTTTTGATTTGAATATATTTTGGAAAACATTGCATACGAATAACCAATCACACACGACAGTCCGACAAACAATAGAAACGTTCTTAGCATGTTTTATGTATCGTGTTTTGTATGCTACTCTTTCATGGTTCTTTTCTTACTAATTCTGACAAATAACAGTGAAAAGAATAATCGTTGAAGAGGAAATTAAAGTCTGTTGTCAATCTACTAATTCCTTTTGTACCGAAACTCTTCAGAATAGAAAACAATTAGACAAAATGAACATAAAGTGGCGTACGCATTTTGTCAACGAAGCATTGAATCATATACCAAGACCCGGGAGGGTACTCACTCCGGTGGATCCCCACGAATCTCAATAAGTCCCAAAAGCTTTGAGAGGAAATGTTTTCATGACAAAAGGTGAGCATCTTAATCTCGATTCGGCGTAATCAACTAAGGTTGTAGAAAAATGAACTTTCTCACGTTTTCGAAAGCTGACCATTGATCAAAAGACTAAATTGAAAAAAACTTTGTATATGTCGAAACCTTAAAATCCACTGAGATGGCGCCGGATTTTAATGTTTTATCGACTTTTCAGGTGGGTATTGGTAAGATGGCCGTGTCATACCTTTTTGTATTGTTACATTAATTAAACTAACAAATTTTACGCATCAGATCACGACTTTAATGTAAAAAGAAAATAATATGACTAATCACGAGACAAAACGGTGGAATGACCTGACGTAAAATGTTTAGCAAAATAATTGTACAGCCACGCATTAATAACTTCCCGCATTTTATGAGATACCAATAACCAATTCAATTTATCCGACAAAATTTAGATTAATGAAAACATACCTGGAATATACGTGCGATACCTTGCATTCAGCGCGCATTCGTAAATGTTACTTTTTGTTTCGCATGTATCGTTTACGTACGATAAATTGAGCTGATACCTCATAAAATGCGGGAAGTTATTAATGCAAGGATGTATTTTGCCGTGACGGCTGATTGGAACCTTTTCAGCACCGCAAATATCGTTATACTTTGCCATATCCGTTAGCTATCATTTATTGACAAGTCTAAAGAAAAACATAACCAAAGACCCGTACGTATCAGAATAGATGTAACAAACAGAAAGGATATGGGAAACAGAACAGATGTTACAAAAAGACTCAAACGCATCTAAATATGCAAATAAGCAAACAATCCAACGTTTCATGTTCTTTCATAACTGTAAGAGTTTCAAAGATCCATAGAAATTATACAAGGTAATGTCAAAGGCCCTACCGAAGTAAGTCTCAGACCATTCCAATCTAGAAAAAATTATATCCAAGGACTAAGCCATTTTCCCCTGAAACAAGTGTTCCCTTAAATTTAATTCTCTACAACTTTGCCTTTGACAGTAAATCTCCATATTGCATAGTTAAGAAAATATAGACGAAAAACAGTTTTCGTATGCGGCCAAGAATCTCCATTTCGTATATTCCATTGGTCCCAGTGCCCATACCCCTGACCCGATTCCCACAAAAAAATTTTCCCAGTTTTGTGACATCAAATGCTTTCATTTGACATCAAAATTAGGAATTTCCGTGCTATACTTGCTGAGATATTTGCGAAAAAGCTTCACCGACCCTCGAAAAACCATGTTTTTGGTCATTTCCTCGACCATATTTCCGGAACCACTTCATCGATTTTGCTCATCTTCGAACTTGAATCATGGGAAACATGAACCTTTCAGGGAAAAAAAGTTTAGGCTGATCGGTTTAGCCGTTTGGAAAAAAAAGTGGAGACGGACAGACAGACGGACATTTTTTTTATTGCTGATTCGTCATCTCTAGACGATAATAGATGCATCCCGCCCCCCCCCCCCTCCCACCTCGATCTACCCCATGTTACAATAAAATTGTTTGTAGTAAATGTATAGGACCTTTGTACTTCGTACGGGTCCAAAAATGGTGTCAAATGAAAGCATTTGATGTCACAAAACTGGGAATCGGTTCAGGGGTCTGGACACTGGGGCCAATGGAATAGACGAAATTGAGATTCTTGGCCATGTACGAAAACAGTTTTTCGTCTATATTTCCTTAAAGCACCCCTACAAAATCCGGAGGCTACAAAATCCGGAGGCGTTAAAATCCGGAGACGTCAAAATCCGGAGGCTTCAAAATCCGGAGGCTTCAAAATCAGGAGGCGTCAAAATCCGGTGGCGTCAAAATCCAGAGGCATCAAAATTCTGATGATGTTGTTGCGTCTGGATTTTGTAGCCTCCGGATTTTTATTAATACTAAGTATACAATACTGTATTTTGAATTTTTTACAAATTTAACATTTAACTTAAAATATATCACAGCGAATAAATGATTGTAATTCATTGGCGACGCGACGGTCTTAATTATATTTGCCCCCTCGACCCCGCGCCTGCGGCGGGCTTGGTTACCCCCTGCGGGCGGCCATATGTGCATGGGGCTCTGCCCCAAACCCCGCTGGGGACTCTGCCTCTTAGACCCCGCAAGGGGGATATTCCCCATTGACCCCCTATGCGGGGGCTGCCGCCCTCGACCCCGCTTTTTTTAAATCTTATTCACGTTCTTGCGGCGCAACAATACGTATTCATAAAACAATTCGTATAAATGAACTGTAGCTGCTGTAAATAACAATACATATTTCGTCCGTATTTCGTCCAGATTTTGTCCAGATTTTATCCTGATTTTTTATTTTCTTCTGATTTTGACGCCACCGGGTTTTGACGCCTCCGGATTTTGACGCCACCGGATTTTGACGCCTCCGGATTTTGTAGCCTCCGGATTTTTCGTCCGGATTTTGAAGCCTCTGGATTTTGTGCCTCCGGATTTTGTGGCGGCGCGGCACCTTTCCTTAACTATGCAATATGGAGACTTACTGTCAAAGGCAAAGTTGTAGAGAATTATATTTAAGCGAAAACTTGTTTCAGTGTTTTGGGGAAATGTGGTACAATCGTGGTACATGGCCACTTCCATAATTGGGCAGGATGACCCAGATCTCCAGAACTATGAGAGTTAGAAAGTTGGTTCCAAAGGCGAAGTTGTAGAGAATTGAATTTAAATGAACACGTGTTTCTGGGTTTTGGGGAAATATGGCCCAATTCTGGTATATGGCCACTTCCATAATTAATATGCTTATTATATACCTCCCAGTTTGTATGAAACTCCACTATAATATGGTCATTACACTCCTACTTTCAGGTTAATTATATTCTAGAATGACATAATAGTATATTATAGCACAAGTGCTATAATCGCGCGATTATAGTCGAGGTGGAGGGAATGATCCGAGGGCTTCAGCCCGAGGTCTATTCACTTACCGAGGCTATCATCGAGCGATTTAGCCCTTGTGTTATACGATAGTTCATTAACGGCGGCTATAACAAACCAATTTTGCACGAAACCATTCACTAATTAATCAAACGAATTTTTTCGAAAATGTGCCACTTTTCTAAATTGTTTTGATCTATGGCATCATACCTATCACTATTGAGTCAAAATTTCTTTTGTTATCTGAGCTATCATCTTTTCTTTCAGCTCTAGCCAAAAATTACATCCTTTTGCAGTTTATATAATTCTACTCGACTATATATTATAGACCTATTTTCAGCGATTTTGAGTGCAAATTGACGTTATGAACGTCACAGCTATAAAGCAAACGTCAGTTGGGCAAAAGGTCAAAAATGTTTGAGTCACTTATGTTAATATAGGGTAAGTCGAGCCCCGTGCTAGTTACGAGCCTTTCTTTTGTTCTTTTTTGAGAACAAAGGAAGATACAATCACCAATAAGGATTCGTAACTAAAGCAATTTCTAAACAGGCTCGCTTTCACCTTATTTGATAAATAAAGAATCTGAGACAAAAGAAAAATCTATTTCTTTATCTAAATAGTCGACGTTCAAAATGTCATTTTGACAGTTGCAATAGACCGACTTTCGCTACAGACATGTTTTCATAGATTTTTGTTCTCGTTCACGCTTATACGAGTGCTTGAGGGGATAGAGAATATTCATGGAACCCCGACTAGAGTGTTGAAAAATTAAAGAAATCACAACTATTCATCTATACTTATAATTTCGTTTGAAGGGAGAATAAATTACACTCATAACAAAAAATTTATATTTAAATAATATTTCATGTAGAGTCATTCGCCCCAGGTTATCTGTAAGGGAGCATATTAAAATATTCCAAATATTCCGAAATTTCTTATATGAGAGGAATTTTGTATATGAAAATATCAAAGAACTTATTGGTAATTTTTTTTTCATTTCGCGGTATCAATCGTGGTTTATGTGTGTTTCTTATTTGAATTTAAATTTCTGTCTCTGATACATGACGACAACGACCTTGGTACCGGGTTGATATTCTTTTTTCCACACACTGCAATCCATAACAACATGAATTTGCGTTGGTGGAACATGCTCTATCTGAGAATCAAGAAAAAAAAAGATTAAATATTTTTTATGCTAATTTGTTCATTGTAGATACAAGAAAGTACAGGTAGATTAGAGACTCAGGCACTAGGTTAATGGCTACCGTTTGAACTATCGGGTTTAGTGTGTGAATTTTGCGAAAAATTTGCTCCCTGATAACCGAATCAGCATAAAGTTTACACTTTTTCGTTTCAGCGTACTACGCTATCCCAATTTTTATATGCGTCTCGTCAGTGCGTAGCAATTACGTGTACTCACTTTGTAGCACGTTTAAAAAGAGATGTTTTTGAATCTCCTCATGTCATGTTAAGGGGTCAAAAAAATGAAAGTGTTGTCAAAGTTGGCGGAGTTGGCTAAACACAGACCTTTATGGTACCCTGATAAAAAGTCAATATGGTAGCAATTAGATCCGAGTGGAACTACAAAATATGTGGAAAAAACACCAAAATCAATGAAAATACAGACTTTAGCTAATTGAACATAACTAAGAGATGATAACATTTCTTGTTAAGGGGAAATCATTGATTCCCCTTCAGAATACTCCAAAGAGAAGAGTTTAATGGATAATTGGTGCATCTACACGTTTCGAATGCGCTGGGAGTCAATCGATGTGACCATTTTATGGTAACAGTCATGGAGTCTTATCATCAAGTTTTCATGCTTTAAATCCACCCGAAACGTTTAGATTCACCAACGAATCATTAAATTATTCTCTTTATAGTATTCTGAAGAGGAATCAATGATTTCCCCTTAACAAGAAATGTTATCATCTCTTAGTTATGTTCAATTTAGCTAAAGTATGTATTTTCAATGATTTTGGTGTTTTTTTTCACACATTTTGTAGTTGAACGACCCCTAGATCCACTCGGATTTGATTGCTACCATATTGACTTTTTATCAGGGTATCAAAAAGTTCAGTTTTTAGCCAACTCCGTCAACTTTCATTTTTTGGACCCCTTCATGCATACATCGCCTAATGCTCACACTGAAATAGGTGTGAGTCAGTCACGTGTCAACCGATTTCAAAACGGTTTGCTTTCCTGAATTCGTTATGAAATTCTCTATCTATCTACCTTCTTTGAAAATCATTGAAATCATTGTTTATGTTGTTTTGGTGGAGTCAAAGTTGAAATTTCAATATGGAAACTAAAAGTCGGGAAGGGAGGTTGACCCTCCAACACCACATTAAAATATTTATGACCTCCCCGATACCGGCATTTTGAAGTACTATCCGAATACTAATAATTAACCCTAAAACGTTTCCCTTCAAGATGTATACGTTGAAGAAGACATTGATGCTTATACCATAATTCATGAAACAACGCCTAAAATGAGTTTTTCCAGGAGAGGCAGAGGAAGATCGCATTTAAAAAAAAAGTTCTTCTACGAAACATTTCTGGGACCATTACAAGGCATTTGTAGGGTCGGGCGTTTCGAAAAAAAATAAAAGTTCAAATTCGACCCACCCTAGTATCCAATCGTAGGATCTGTTTTGTATAAAAGGCGAGTTGACATAGTCTGAGTGTCATTCTATGGCCATCGTTGCTGATATACACATGGTCTTAACACAACGTTTACTTATGAGTCGTAAACGACGAAATCAGCACTTTTAGCTTTTCGATTTTTATTAAACAATTGGAAATAGGATTAATAATTATGAGTGGCTTTAACATGTTGATTCAAGCGTGTGGACTTTAATCTGCCGAAGGTACAGCAGCCATAGTAAAATATTACTTCCATGGGTGCAATTGTACCAAAACGAGAATTTTCTCATTTTTTACAAAAAACTGGGTGCAGCCTTTAGGTAAGATCTGAACCGTGTCATGCCTATCTGTGAACCCGAAATTTTTGAGCTTTTCAACAAGAATCTGATGGTTGACCTTATCGAACGCTTTCAAAAAATCGGTGTAAGCGGTATCAATTTGACCGCCATTTATTTCGATTCAGCTACCTCAGAAACACACTCCATAAAATTTGTTTGTGTCGAACGTTTCCTAAAAAAGCCAGGTTGAGTGTGATGGATTCTTGACTTGATTTGTTCAAACAGCCGGTTAAAAATGAATTTTTCAAATATTTTCGATACAGAACTCATGACGCACACCGGCCGATGGTTTGTAATGTCTTCCTTATGACCGTCTTTGACTGACTTTCCACTCTGTCGGAAACTTCATCTCCAACAATGACTTATTAAACAAAATTGAAAGAGGTGGACTAAGGGACTTAGCTGTCTGCATTGAATGAATTTCGAAGTGACCGGGTTTTCGAGTAAACGGGAAAAAGCACTTGGTGTTCGACTTCAATTTATCTTCACAGTCATTAACGTTCCTCGATTTTAATTTTAACTTCCTTAAGCATCCTGGAAAAATCACCTTAAAGTATCTCTCTCTCTCTCTCTTCTTTACTCGTAGCCCGCTTTGCTTTACGTTTAACGTTGGACTTCTCCTTAATCCTAGCCCTTACCTTTCTTCGACTTAGAGCAAGGCTCGGAATGGGAATCAGGTCAAAGTTCAATATAAAATTCACGGTTCTGACCTGTTAACCTGAAATTTCGACTCAATATGGAACGAATTTTAAACGCAAAATTAAGAAAAAATAGACAAAACAAATAATTTTAATTTTTGACCTGTCTTAAGCCTTAACTTAGAGAGATTTGTATTAACAACAGTCCTGAAACTAACCCGATTTCTCAATATAATTTCTGTTAAAATAAAAAAAAAGTGTTTTATTCTTACCAAATGGAAGACAAATTTCGGCTAAAGAAGTTGTTATCAACTTAAAATTTGGGATTCCATCCCAAAACGTTGCCTCTGCGTAGGAAACGATTAAATAGAAACAGAACATTAGCTTCATTACTGACTTTGTTCTTAAGAATACTGAAACTTATGAGAACTGCTCAATGTTAATCGGTAGAAATTGTTTTAAATGAGTTTAATAAGAGATAACGACTGATCGTAATTTGCTATTAAAGGTCAAAGTTGATGTAAAAATTTTCCCATAATTATAGTTGGAAAGTAAAAATGTAAGAGTTTTATTTCGTAAGTGGTTGTTCATTGACGTAGTTGGTACAAAAGAGAGAGCATATCTGCATCAGCAGTCGTGTTCATAAAATATCGAAAAAACTTTTCCGACAGAACGGAATTCCCAATTATACTTGCTAGTTGTTTTTGAACGATATAACGATGTAAAATAAAAATAAAATGAAAATTCAGACGTTTTTAGTGAACAGTCTCATATGTAGATACACACTTCAATTATCAAGCTATTAGTTAAACCTAGAGTGACTATAAAACATTTTCCAAATAAGGGCAACAAGTTATGAAGAAAGCGGTAGCAAATTATGAAGACTTCGTTATTATCTTCAAGATAATTAAAGCCGAGATCATAAGACCAGGATCTTATTGAATTAGAGTAATTCAAGAATGCGTTACGATACAAATTAATATTGTTTGTTTGCATTTAAAATTTACATTCCACAGTGAGATGTCGATGTTATGTTTACATTAAAAAAATTATGTGGCGGTATGAGGCGATCAATTTGCTCTAACACGTGGAAACGAGAACTTAAACAAATTTTGACATCATTCGAGCATTAATTTGTGACCTTAGACTACTTTGAAGTTTTGAACTTTCGGTTTTTTTTCTTTCGACCAAGTAATAGACTCGATAATAACGGCTTCATTACAAGAAACCTGACTGTAACATCCTAATTATCGCTACACTTTCAATGCAATAAATGGCGTGTTCCTCGTGATAAAACTCATTAGTCGAGTTCATTCACAACAGTATCCATTAGCCAAGCTCTTGCCAGACCAGCTTGTCTTTTTCATCTTGAGTAGTAGTTTTTCTGGCAGATAATTTGACGTAGATCAACGTTTGTGAAGAACGTTTTTCGAAAAAAATTGGGGCTTGATGCCAGGCACGCGATTTTTCTTGTTCTATTCTAAAGCGTTGGGTAGAGTGAGACAGATATACTTTGCCCCTTTCTAGCTATTGCTTTAGAAGGAAGAACAAAAGTCGCGTGCCGAGCATCAAGACCCAATTTTTTCAAAGAATTTGAGTTGTGAGAGTTGGAGAATGAATTCCATTTCTCCACGTCTGCCGTTTCACTCATCAAAAACTACCTGTTGGACCGTATGCAGCGTGCTGAAATAGGTGGTCACCTGTCTCAGCCAATCTCGATAAGTGAAGGTGTTCCGCAAGGGTCTGTGCTGGGGCCGCTCATCTTCACAATGTACATCAATGATTTGCCAAAGGCTCTCAAGAGTCTACTGCATTAGCCGATGACGTCCAATTGTACTACTCGAGCAATGAGAACGAATTGCCTGAAACTGTTCGCAAGGTCAATGATGACATCATTTTATTTATCGTATGGCGTTAACAATCTACTAGTAAGCAAAAATTTACAAAGACTTAAATTTCTCGTATCAAATCATAGTCGGAAAGCAAACCAAAATCAGAGGTCCAAATCGAGTTTACAAAGCCACTTAGTGGCCCCTTCGTCCAAACGGTTAAGTCCATTTATTCTACCCCAAAATTTCCTGTTATTGCAGTCGTTAGTGATATGTCGTATTGTTTGATCTGTCGCACCACAGTCACAAGTTGTCGAGTTCACCAGATCCCAAAGATGCAAGAAGTGAGTGTCCTGTGCGTAGTCGGTTTAAGGTAACCCAAGCTTTTCTCGGGATTTCAAAGCCGACTTGCCTTGTTGTGGGATCGTCAACGAGGTCGTGATAGCGGACATTACCCTGTTCCCAGATCGCTTTCCAATGATCAGTTGGGCAGTACGTGTAGTCGATTTGCTCGTGAATCAGCCAGGTTGGTTTACGGGAAGAAAGTCGCAGCCGTGGCACATTTCTCAGGTCATTCTGGATTGGTAATTCGTCCAAGCTCATTAACTTGTTCCATTGCCTTAGGAAAGCCTTCATTCTACGAACTTCCGGTGGTTCTATGTTAGCCAATACGCTCAGCCATTCCGTTGGTGTTGAGGTTGAGGAAACTGAACCGGTGATGATTCGCAGTGCTTTGTTCATTGCGATGAGTATGTGCATGTGCACTTGCAATCCAAATGATAATGATCTTTTATTAAATGCCAAAAAGACTTAGACGATTATCTTTTCAAATACCATGATCAGGTCTGCTCTTCCCGATATCGTCATTGATGGCAATGTTGTGACCTATTCGGATAATTTCCTCAATCTCGGAGTCACTAAGGTTCTGATATGTCTTTCAGCGCTAGCATCAGAGTGTCAGAGTGAAAGAAGTTTTCACGATTGCGGAGTCTCTGCCTAAACCACCACGTTCTGTGATGACAAATAGGATGTTGTTGGTACAATCACTTACGAAGCCGCTTTTCATGAACTGTGTTTCTGTGTACTCAGTCAATCTTGGTGTAAAGTCTGTTCGTGTTCTGGAAATAGCGTTTTCAACGTGCGTTCCGTTCGGTTCGTGTTTGGTTTGACAAGGCGTGACAGCACACGTGACGAAATTGATCGATTGTTATGCATCCCGTTAGTCGAATACCTGAAGTATCGTAGTACTCTTGTTCAAGTTTTTGATATACAAAGAACCAGGGTATTTATATAATCAGCTAAGAATGTTCTTATTCTACCTCGGCATACCACCAGCCTTAAGAAGCAAACTTCAAACTACTGTAATTTTATAGATATGCGTCATCCCGCCCAATCCTAGAAGTTGTCATATTCCAGGATTGAGTCATTTTTCCCTAAAACCCTGAAACATCTGTTGTCTAAAATTGTATTCTCTACAGTTTTGCCTCTGGAAGCAACTTTCCAACTGCCACAGTTGTAGAGATATGGGTCATCTAACTCAATTCTAGAAGTGGTCCTATACCAAGATTGGGTCAATTTTTTTTTAAACCCTGAAACACGTCTTCTCCAAAATTGTATTCTCTACAACTTTGCCTTTGACAGTAAATCTCCATGATGCATAGTCTGAGCAAATATAGAAGAAAAACCGTCTGCTTTCGTATATGGCTAATAAACTCAATTTCGTCCGTTCCATTGGTCCCCGTGCGCAAACCACTGACCCGTTTTCCACAAAAAAAAATGTTTCCGGTTGTTGAGATTAAATACTTTCATTTGACACCTAAAAATGAACAATGTCTATGCTATAGCTGCTGAGATACTTACGAAAAGCTTTCACCGACCAACGAAAAACCATGTTCTTGGTCACTTTTCCGACCACTTCACCGATTTTGCTCATCTTTGAACTTAATCATGTTACATATCGTTGTTTCCATTCGTAAAGGATGTAAGTACATCCGTCAACTTTTGACAGCTGTCATATTTGAATTTCGGAACCAAGTTTTGTAAAAATGATCTGGATCTTGTAAATTCTTCATATTTTATGTCAGTGTGAGGTATCACTTTTAAAACTTCGAACAAAAATTCGAATATGACAGCTGTCAAAAGTTGACAGCTGGGCTTATAACGACGATAAGTACTTTCCAGGGGAAAAAAAGTTTAGGGTAATCGGTGCAACCGTTCAGAAAAAAATGACGGGACGGACATACGGACATTTTGTTTCGCTAGTTCGTTACAATAAAATTGTTTGTAGTAAACGCATAGGACCTTTGTACTTCGTACGGGTCTAGGGACTTAAATTGTATTCTTCAGATGAGGTCATGCTAGTCAATTCGTCCATTCGCATACATTTATATTTGAATTTTGTTTTATTTTATTTGTATATACTTTTATTTATTTATTTTCTTAGTGCATTTTATCATGTAGTCTAGATGATTATCTAGATTTACATTTGTATCTACATTTGTATAAAGAGAAATCCTTTTAGTTCCGTATTGCCAATAAAATGAATTGAAAAATAACCAAAGACCCGTACGTCTCAGAATAGATGTGGCAAACAGAATAGATATGGCAAAGACACTCGAAAGTATCTAAATATACAAATAAGCAAACAATCCAACGTTTTCTGTTCTTTTATAACTGTAAGAATTTCAAAGATCCATAGAAATTACCCAAGGTAATGGCAAAGGCCCTACCGAAGTACGTCTCAGACAATTCAAATCTAGAAAAGCTTATATCCAAGGACTAACTCGTTTTTCCCTAAACCCAGAAACACGTGTTTTATTGTCTACAACTTTGTCCTTGGAAGCAACTTTCTACCTCTCATAGTTCTGGAGATAATGGGTCATCCTGCCCAATTCTGGAAGTGGCCATATACCAGGATTGGGCCATATTTCCCCAAAACCCTGAAACACGGGTTCGCTTAAATTTAATTCTCTATAACTTCGCCTTTGGAACCAACTTCCTAACTCTCATAGTTCTGGAGATCTGGGTCATCCTGCCCAGTTATGGAAGTGGCCATATACCAGGATTGTGTCACATTTCCCCAAAACCCTGAAACACGTGTTCGCTTAAATTTAATTCTCTACAACTTTGCTTTTGAAAGTAAATCTCTTTGAAAGGAAATACTGAAAAAAAACTATCTCTTATCATTTTGGGCAGAGAAATTTATTTTCGCCCATTCCATGGCTCCCAGTGCCCAGACCCCTGACCCGATTGCAACAAAAAAAAAAAAAAATTCCCCAGTTTTTTGGTATCAAATGCTTTCATTTGTTACCAAATTGAGCGATTTCCGTGCTTTACTTGCTGAGATATTTGCGAAAAAGTTTCACCGACCCTCGAAAAACCATGTTTTTGGTCACTTCCTCGACCATATCTCCGGAACCACTTGATCGATTTGCTCATCTTCGAACTTGAATCATGGGAGGCATGTACCTTTCAGGGAAAAAAAAGATTAGGCTGATCGGGTGAGTCGTTTGGAAAAAAATTTGGAACGGACGGGACGGACGGACGGACATTTTTTTTAGTGCTGATTCGTCAGCTCTAGACGATAATAATGCATCCCCCCACTCCCACCTCGATCTACCCCATGTTACAATAAAATTGTTTGTAGTAAACGTATAGGACCTTTGTACTTCGTACGGGTCCAATCAGATTTCAGAATTTACTCAGTGCTGTTTGAGATAACAAAGAGAGAATTCTTCTCTTCTCTTGTTTTCTGTAGTTCAAACCTTCACTTTGCCGATTAACAGGTGCTCACTCACACTCATTTCTCACTTCACTGGACTTCATTTCTTTACTAATTGCACCAAATTGTTCTTTTTTCTCATTTTTCTTTTACAACAAAGTTCGAATTTCGAAACTAAATTAAATTTTCAACAAATTGCCCGCCCGGAAAAGTGACTGCCTGGTGACATGCCCGAAAAGTTTTCGCCCGCCCGACCTTTGTACTATTATAGTTCTAGAGATATGGGTCATCCCTCCTAATTCTAGAAGTGGTCATATCCCATGATTATGGCATTTTTACCTAAAACGCTGAAACACAGGTTCTCTACGATTTGATTCTCTACAACTTTGCCATTGGAAGCAACTTTCTACCTCTCATAGTTCTGGAGATTCGGGTCATCCTGCCCAATTATGGAAGTGACCATATACCAGAATATGGCTATATTTCCGCAAAACTCTGAAACACGTGTTCGCTTAAATTTAATTCTCTACAATTTTGCCTCTCACAGTAAGTCTCTATATTGCATAGTTAAGGAAATATAGACGAAAAACTGTATTCGTATATGGCCAAGAAACTCAATTTCGTCCATTCCATTGGTCCCAGTGCCCAGATCCCTGACTCGGTTCCCACAAAAAATTGTTCCCAGTTTTATGACATCAAATGCTTTCATTTGACACCAAAATGAGGAATTTCCCTGCTATAATTGCTGAGATATTTGCGAAAAAGTTTCATCGACCCTCGAAAATTTCATGTCCGAGCTCCACTTCTTCGACCATATCTCCGGAACTACTTTGCCGATTTTGCTCATCTTCGAACTTGAATCATGGGAGGCATGTACCTTTCAGGGAAAAAAAGTTTAGGCTGATCGGTTGAGCTGTTTGGAAAAAAAGTGGAGACAGACGGACAGATGGACAGACGGACATTTTTTTTATTGCTGATTCGTCATCTCTAGACGATAACAGATGCATCCCCCCAATTCCCACCTCGATCTCGTTCAATAAAATTGTTTGTAGTAAACGTGTCCTATACGTACTTATAACGGGTCCAAAAATTTTAGCAACGCACGCCTCTAATAGAGCATTACATTTCAAAGATCACTCAGAGAATTTGAAATATCTGCTTCGCATTTACACCAGCTGTATAGTCATCGTTTTGTTTCGTTTTTTCTCTTTATACCCACACAATTCAAAAAATTACTCAAGTTAAAATTTTTACACAAGGACCCGGACTATCATTTTCACGCTTTACATAAGAAACTAGAACATCTTGAACTGAATATTTTAAGACTCGTTGAACAGTTCAGTTGAGATGATTTTTTTGGTGAAATTTGAATTATTCATTTCTCTTCGAATATAGAGCATGCTTTTGTTATATTTACTTAAGGAATAACTGACGATTGTTTGATGTATTTGCGAAGATATTTACATATCAACTAGCATTGGGTTAAAATAAAAAAATAAAAAGAAAACCGATCAGGTGTTACATAGATATTAAGTGACCGCAGTTTAGTTTCGGTTGAACGTTTTCGTTGAATATTTGCCATACGATGAATCACACTTTCAAGAAATTAATTTTCATTTTCGTCCTGTTGACGTATTTAGAAAACAGCTGTACCGTCCGTGGCTTATTATTTCCTCAATACACAGTCATGCAGGTTAGTTGTGAGATTCAGTGAAAATGACAGAGTTTTCAAGAAAATCTAACTAAGATCAGAGTCAATGCTCGTGTTATAGTTTTATTGTCGGACGGACATTTTCTTTGAAACTTTGAATTATGATTCGTACGCCAAAATATTAATGTATTCCATTCAGCTTAAAGAGCTAAAAGGGGTGAATGTTGTGAATACCTGACGGTTGTTTACCATCGAGTGATGAATGGAAAAATGTTGACAATTTTCGGTATAAACGTGCTTAAAGCTTGGAGAATTATAATTTAAAGATGACGTGGGTACTGATGATAAAGTGAAAATAAATTGTCGTTAGGGGGAAATGTGAACGTCTCTCATTCCACTGATTTTAAACCAAAAAAAGAGCTCGATTTCTTAAAGCTTTAACTTTTCTAATAGATTGTCGCTGCAGTTTCTTGGCCGATAGTCGATCCGGATCGTAAAGCATTCGTGAATATTGGCTTCCAGTTCAATTACGGTTTGCCCTTTACGCCCGCTTCATTTTACGATCCCATGTACTGGGGTAAGCGCGCACTGTCTGACGATGCTCCAAAAAACGGAACGGACGAGGCAAAAAATATCACGAAACGAAACGTTGATACATTCGACATGACAAAATATCCGAGTGAATTGAATAATCACATGGACATTAGCGCTGGCGAATTGTACAAGAGTCTTGAAACTATGTTGGTTGAGTAGGTAGATAGGTGGCTTATGTTTTGGTTCCAGTGCATTATATTTGGAATGCATTTCGTTTCCAGGGCAGGATTCCATAAAACTTGCTTATTAAAGAGTGTTTGTGAAGTGTCTCGTCACCCGTTTCATTTGGACGATGAACATGAAGACCTTCTAGCAGAAATTTTACAGTTCGTCTTAACGTAAGTTCATGGAAGAACCGATGAGTTTATGTATTTTTGAAATTTGTTTATTTGGTAGTCCGTCGATGCATCAAGGTTTTGGAGCAAACGAATTACACCGGAAAAAGAAATATGAAGCAGCCGAAAATATTGGACGAATTGGTGGCGATTGTGAGGATTATTACACAGATTGTACAACATCTTTAATCGACAATTTAAGTTACCTCAGCCAGAGTTTGTGATGATTAAACGGCTTTACTTTTCGAACAAACAAACTCCTTTGTCACTCTTGACTGTATTCACTTTCCTAAACTCAAAATTTCTAAAATACACGAGATTTTTTTTCTGGTCGTCTCAAAACCTCACACATTTTTTCAATTCTAAATTATTCCTTCGCAGGTGCTGCTAGAAATGTGTAGTCGTCGATCCAGATTTTTATTTCACTGACCTAAGTAATTTGTCCTATTCGTCCGACACAAAAAAATGTCTACTTTAAGGTCTGAATTATAAAGGTGTACTAAAACTTCAAAAAGCTCAAAATTGCTTTTTTGAAAACGATAAAAATTTGAGCAAAATTGATGATACCATCTTACTTCCTTAACCGGCACTACAACCCATTAGGGACCATCCATAAATTACGTACGCTTTTTTCAGTTCTGCCATCAGATTTAAATCAACAATAACTTGGAAAATATTCACTTTTGAGACGTCAAATGTATGACCGATCCCCCCCATACTACCCCCCTAAATGGGGGGGGGGGGGTCAACCATACATTTGATGTCTCAAAAGTAAATATTTTTCAAGTTATTGTTGATTTAAATCTGATGACAGCACTGAAAAAAGCGTACGTAATTTATGGATGGTTCCTTAAGGGTCTTGGCCGAATTTGTTCTAAATTGTTGACACTTTTGAATTAGTGTACTGACACTTCGGTAGTGTAGAAGTGTGTTACTATTTTAAATGGTTTTGTACTAAAAACTTCAGTACAGTAAAAATTTGTCCTCAATTTGTCCTATCAGAATATACAGTCAAAATTTTAAAAATATTTCCTCAAATAAGGCTATAAAGCATTAATTTTTGGATTTTGTACTAAAACCTCTATTGAAATATGACCACAGGAGCGTACCGACTCTTGTATTTTCTAATTAAAAAATGTGTCCTTAATTTGTCCTTCGCGTATGTGAAATCAGAAAATTGCATAATAGCGTAGATCACAAGAAAGTAGAGTGTACTAAAAAAATAATAAAAGCTCTTCGAAAGCTTCCAAAGCAGAAAATCGCTAAAAAGAAAATGTATCAACAAAAAATTGATTACAAAAATATGTCCGTAATTTGTCCTTTCGATAAGACGAAAAAGTCGGTCTCAACTCGATTCTGATACAACTTTACATTACTGGTCCTTGAAGTCCCCTATAAGCGATGGTTCAAAATCCGATCGCCGAATTCTTTTTATTGTTTTTGTCGAAGGTCAAGAAAGGACAAAATAAGGACATTATTTTGCGGCCCATGTACAGAAGGACTGTCCTCTGTAATGGGCCGCAAAAATCTCCTTCAACGAGATATATGAGAAAGTTCGCTTGGGCTCCGTAGCGT
>CM055405.1:39771039-39814302 GCA_029228625.1 Pseudolycoriella hygida | reverse complement strand
TGGATGGCAATGTACGATGGATGGCAGCTGTTTACTGTAAGAATGGAGTTAGCAAATTTTGGAGAAGGAATTGTCAACAGTAATTACTACCTTTCGTGGTTTTACATTCGAATAAAACATTTAATTTGTTGTGATTTTACAGCGAAGTAAACGGCGAAGAGAAGATTGCCATCAAATCTATGCTTCTAACTTCGTTCAGAGAACCAGTTCCGCAGATTGCTGTACAGATAGCTGAAGTCATTGCGAAAATTGCTAGGTATTGATTTTCCTTTGAAATGTTTGCCATTTTATTTTAGCAAGACATTTGCAAACCATTAGTCACTTGCATGTGTTTTTTTGCACGAAAGATGATTTTGTGTGAACGAACGAATGTGTATTTTATCGGGCAGCCGACGAACTCTGATATGAGCGCGAACGTGACCGAACATCTTTTACGTATGTTCCAACGAATCTAAACAAGGCGAATGTTGCATGAACTTTACGAAAATATTCTAGCCATCGTTCGCTATAGGCCGACAGATTTTTTATTTCAAACTATCGATGGCAATATGTCATGTGATTTTTCTCTCTTTCGGAGAGCGTGCCAAGTGAATTTGTTGCTGCAATAATCTATAAGGAGGTGGGGACTTCTCGCATTATTTCCATCCGGTCCACCGTGATTATAAAACGCACCACATTCACATGTCAACTGTCATGTGGGTAAAGTTAGCACAACACAAGAAAATGCTGTTGTGCTATCTCAACACAACACAACACTTTTCTTGTGCTATCTCAACACAACACAACAGTTGTGGTGAATATAAAATTTCAAAATTGGTGAATATAGCCAGCCAGTGGTGGTGAATATTGTGCTGAAGTTGTGACAGCACAACGCAACACAAGAATGACCATCTCAACAGTGAGTTATCTGCCTATGGCGATTATTCATTGAACTCAATATTGTGCTGCTGTTGTGCCAGCACTGCACAACACAACACAACAATGGCCATCTCAACAGTGAGTTATCTGCCTATGGCGATTATGTTATGTTATGTTATGTTGTGTTGTGCTGGCACAACAGCAGCACAACATTGAGTTCAATGAATAATCGCCATAATCAGACAACTCACTGTTGAGATGGCCATTGTTGTGTTGTGCTGTGCTGGCACAACAGCAGCACAACATTGACTTCAATGAACATTCGATATCGGCAGATAACTCACTGTTGAGATGGCCATTGTTGTGTTGTGCTGTGCTGGCACAACAGCAGCACAACATTGACTTCAATGAATATTCGCCATAGGCAGATAACCCACTGTTGAGATGGCCATTGTTGTGTTGTGTTGTGCTGTGCTGGGACAACAGCAGCACAACATTGAGTTCAATGAATAACCGCCATAGGCAGGTAACTCACTGTTGAGATGCCCATTGTTGTGTTGTGCTGTGCTGTGCTGGCACAACAGAAGCACAGCATTGAGTTCAATGAATAATCGCCATAGGGAGATAACTCACTGTTGAGATGGCCATTGTTGTGTTGTGTTGTGCTGTGCTGGCACAACAGCAGCACAGCATTGAACTCAGTGTACTGAACTCACCACTCTCGAATTTTCTTGTGCTATCTCAACACAACACAACACTTTTCTTGTGCTATCTCAACATAACACAACAATTTTCAATGTTGTGTTGAGCTAACTTTACCCACATCAACTGTCCATTACGAGCTGTTAGACCCGTGTGAAAGATACAAGGCTTATGTGTTCACTTCTAGATTTGTAATGAATGAAATTTCCATCTTTTGACAAAATTTCCTTGAAGATGAAGTTCAAAGACGACCGAAATCGGTGCAGAACTTCGAAAAAGTTGCGAAACAGAGTTTCGAACGGTCTGTGAATTTTGTTTTGTTTTGTACATGTACGTGTACCCACCCCCTATGAAAACCATGCATTACATGTGGGGTAAAAGACCCTACGTGTAATGCGTGGTTTTAGTAGGCGGCGTACACGCTATAAACATTATACAGTGGACCCTGCTACCTAATTCATTACTTCGGACACAATTTTGAGATTATTTATTTAGCATATGAGAACTCGCAAACTCACGCTTTGAAAACTGATATTTTGTTCGTGACGTTGCATACCTCGGCTACACTCGTCAAAATAACGTTTTCAAAGCTTGTTGCTCAAAAAAACACTCGTGAGTTTGGCTCTTATCACAAAATTGTATCCTCATGTAATGAATTACTTTCACAGGGTCCACTGTACTATACTATTAACTTAGTAGTTGTTCGATGAAACATGTTCATTCTCTTTGGACTTCTCAATCAATAAACATCTAAATTTCCTAATTCCCAATCTTTTCTTTCACATTACAACAATAACACAATATAACAAATTGTTTTGCGGCTCTTGATGTCCAAACCACATCCAAAATATTGTTAGACTTTTTACTCAAATCGACTCAATAATCTATTTTTGGGATCAATTTTAAATTTTCGAAGCCATCTTGAATTGCAGCGCCATCTGGGGTCAGATCATCTTCAAAACTAAGGAACATCGACGTCACACAATATACTTTCATTTGAAACTAATTTAAACCACAATTTTAAGGGTGGCGAAACGGGAAAAATTTTGTCATTTTTTGGACTTCCTATTTGCTGATGAAAAAAATAATTTTGCTGCTAAAAGTAGAAATTTGCTGCCAAAAAAATAGATGCCGTTTTGTATACTTTTGGCTCAATGTTGTTTTGCTTGAGTCACAACCGGTAAAAGAAACCACTTGTTCATGGATTCAACTTTATTGTTGGACCCGTACGAAGTCCAAAGGTCCTATAGGTCCTAAACAATTTTATTGTAACATGGGGTAGATCGAGGTAGGAGGGGGGGGATGCATCTATTATCGTCTAGAGATGACGAATCAGCAATAAAAAAAATGTCGGTCTGCCCGTCTCCTCTTTTTTTTCCAAACAGCTCAACCGATCAGCCCAAATTTTTTTTCCCTGAAAAGTACATGCCTCCCATGATTCAAGTTCGAAGATGAGCAAGATCGATCAAGTGGTTCCGGAGATATGGTCGATGAAGTGACCAAAAACATGGTTTTTCGAGGGTCCGTAAAGCTTTTTTGCAAATATCTCAGCAAGTAGTAGCACGGAAATTCCTCATTCTGGTGTCAAATGAAAGCATTTGATGTCAAAAAACTGGACAAAAATTTTTGTGGGAATCGGGTCAGGGGTCTGGGCACTGGGACCAATGGAATCGACGAAATGGAGATTCTTGGCCATATACGAAAACAGTTTTTCGTCTATATTTCCTTAACTATCCAATATGGAGACTGTCAAAGGCAAAGTTGTAGAGAATTAAATTTAAGCGAACACGTGTTTCAGGGTTTTGGGAAAATATGGCCCAATACTGGTATATGGCCTCTTCCATAATTGGGCAGGATGACCCGAATCTCCAGAACTATGAGAGTTAGAAAGTTGGTTGCAAAGGCAAAGTTGCTGAGAATTATATTTAAGCGAACACGTGTTTCAGGGTTTCGGGGAAATATGGTCCAATCCTGTTATATGGCCACTTCCATAATTGGACAGGATGACCCGGATCTCCAGAACTGTGAGAGTTGGAAAGTTGATTCCAAAGGCGAAGTTGTAGAGAATTAAATTTAAGCGAACACGTGTTTCAGGGTTTTCGGAAAATATGGCCCGTTGCTGGTATATGGCCACTTCCATAATTTTGTAGGATGACCCAGATCTCCAGAACTATGAGAGTTAGAAAGTTGGTTTCAATGGCGAAGTTGTAGAGAATTAAATTTAGACGAACACGTGTTTCAGGGCTTTGGTGAAATATGGCCCAATACTAGTATATGGTTTCTTCCATAATTGGGCAGGATGACCCGAATCTCCAGAACTATGAGAGGTAGAAAGTTGCTTCCAAAGACAAAGTTGTAGAGAATAAAATTTTAGAGAACACGTGTCCCAGGGTTTTACAGAAAAATTAGTTAGTCCTTGGATGTAAACTTTTCTAGATTTGAATGGTCTGAGACATACTTCGGTAGGTCCTTTGACATTACCTTGGGTAACTTCTATGGATCTTTGAAATTCTTAGTTATAAAAGAACAGAAAACGTTGAATTGTTTGCTTATTTGTATATTTAGATACGTTCGAGTCTCTTTGCCACATCTATTCTGTTTGCCACATCTATTCTGATACGTAAGGGTCTTTGGTTATGTTTTTCTCTTGCAGTCGGTCGTAACATCGACCATAATCATGACTAAAACAATAAATAGCAAAACATAACAAAGTGATTCTTCTAAAAATTTGAAGTATTAGTCTACGTCGACTTTGGTCGTGGATAGCGTAATCTATGCAATCGAAGCCATGTGAATTTGCCCGAAAGGTGTATTTCTGCTTTAGGATGAAACAGTACCGTATCTAGACCACTTTTCTAGGAGGGGCGCGCGCCCCAGATTTTTTTTTACAATTCAATGAAGTGTATGTATTTTTCTGCGTTCTGAAAAGTGTTAATGATAATAACTGAATCCGAAGCCGACCTGGAGGTTCCCGAGAGCGAATAAGTCAAAAAATCGCGAAAATTATTGAAAAAGCTGGTATATAAAAAAGTTGAAGTTCTACTCTGTTAAAGAAAAATTTTGTTACTGCGCCGGAAGCTTTTGTTTGAATTTAGCGCAGCAAGCGATTTTTTTAATTGAGTGCTCAACTGGTGCAAGTAAGATTTCCATGCAAAGCGCAACAGGCGAAAATGTTGGTATGCCTTTACTTGTTCTTTAGGTAAATCAAAGAATTGCTTAATGGACACTACGAGAAATGCGCTGCACGCAAAAATTTCGGACCGTCTCTTCTCGTTCTTCAGGTAAATCGAAAATTGTACAATAGCCGCATCGGGTAAGTCGCCGCAGGCGAAAGTTTTTGATTATAGGACTTATTATAAGTAAGAATTTCAATAATTGATTGATTTCGCATTTATCAAACGCCATAGGCGAAAGTTTCTAGGCTCTTAACCAGTTTCCTTCGAGGTGTTTTTGAGCAACTCAGGCGAACATTTTGAAAATTTGGATCCGTTTTTGTTTTTTTTTCAGCCATAGGTCGGGCCTCTAAAATTGCCGCCCTGGTCCTCTTTTTATGCAGGGGCCCGGTGGACTTACCCCTGTTCATCCACCCTCTAATCCGGTCTGCAAGCAATGTAGTTTCAAAAGGAGTGTTGAGATTGTAGATGGGCAAAATCGGTCAAGAAGTTTCAAAGTTACGATCAAAAAAGTTGTCAAAAACATGGTTTCTTGAAGGTTTTTGCTTATATCTCCGCGATGTACGTACGGGAATCGCTTTTCAATTTTTTGAATGGAATATATGGATCTCAAGAAACTAACTAAAAAAGTTGATGAAAATCGATTCACTGCTTCAGGCTGTAGGGTCCATAGAGTTGGCCAAACTACTATATACTATGGTTGATGGTTTTTCATAAATATTTAGTTAAATATGAGGTAATTTTGCTGTGATTTAGAGGTAGTCGAAGGCTCAACAGTATTCAAGAAAAAAGTATGAAAGAGGCCTCTCCTTAGGGACGGATTTTCTCCGCCCACTGAGATTTGTTCTTTCCCTTCTGAAAATATTGATGACAAAAAAAATTGTACCTTGCTATCGCAATAGTTGAGAAAATTGCGATAGTAAGGTATAAAATTTTTTTGTCAATATTATCAGCTCAGGGGGCGGAGAAAATCTCAGGGGGGAGCAGCCCCCCTCGCCCCCCTCTAAATACGGCGCTGGGATGAAAGTAAACGGCTCGATTTAGTCAACAGAACCGGTTTTAGCGTTGTCCAGATCGGCTCACATGGTTTCTATATGCTAAAAGGTTCCACAAGGGTGGCGACAATGTTCATACAAGACTTCTTCTGCCCAAATTTGTGATCAGATGTATTTCATATGTTCAAGGAAAATGTTCAGGGCTTCATTACGAACACAATGCATTCCAAAAAGTCTCAAGAACAAACATTTCATTGCAAAAAAAAATTAACTTTTTTGACAAAAAATTTTTTTTTTCTCCTTGCAGCAGAGAAGTGCTGAAGAGGTTTTTACGCGGATTGATAGAGGGCATGGCCACCGATTTTTGTGTGGGGTTAGTTTCGCACCACACCGTTGTTGCAAGTTGAAATTTGCCTTTGAAAGTTGGCCATATTTTCACCAATAACAGCCGAAGCTGGTGCCGCTGTCAACAATTAACTCCACAAAAAAAATTCTTGTACTACTTCATATTCGTTACACATTTTCTGAGAAATATTTAAAATCAGTTTTCAGACCCCCTTGTAGTATACCACTTTCGGCAAATAATAGTCGAAAACGAAAATTTTGTAAAAAAAAAACTGAAGAACACGTGTCTGCTCATTTTCGAAGGAGAATCGAATGAGCCATAGATCGCTTGATTCGGAAATGGCATGTATGGAAAATATTTGAAATCACCTGAAGTTTTCGCGATATCACTCTTAATATAATTCACATTGAAAAAGTAAAAGAGATGAAATCCGTTACCCAGGTTATGGTACCTATAGAATCAGTCAGTGAGTAGTTTTCACTTAAATTTAAATAGCGGCGAAACGGCTCACTGCACTCGACTCATGTCTCAAAATAATACAGTCGGCAACTTACTAAAAAATGTCCCTTGTTTTGACAGTTGTCAAATCTATAGTCGTATTAGTCATATGCTAGAAGCGCTATGGTGGTGCTTAAGCAATTCTTCCCAAAGTACTTTAGCTGATTCCTGTCTTTAATTAAATTGCAGCTGGTAAAACAGTTCGCTTTTCACTTCAAGTCATTCCATTTTCTTACGATCCCACATTGTCATGAGTCCTTTTGATGTTTGTTTTTCATTTTTAAAGTGGTAGTCTCGACGTAGTTCTTTGTGTTCTTAAGTTTTAGCGTTTAATTTCTGACGATAACATCGGCATGTTTCAAAAACTTCATTTATAACGTTTTTGTGAAGAAACAGCACTCACAATCGATCAAGATTCTTAGTTAATTGTTTGAAACGATAGGTTAACTAACTCACTATATTATCAAGCCGATTAAAAGTGGCGGCGGCTGATGATATTTGTCATACCGGCGGCAGCGTTCGGCTG
Source organism: Pseudolycoriella hygida (assembly GCA_029228625.1). NCBI lineage: Eukaryota > Metazoa > Arthropoda > Insecta > Diptera > Sciaridae > Pseudolycoriella > Pseudolycoriella hygida. The sequence goes on along the minus strand of CM055405.1, from coordinate 39,807,204 downwards.
AGGACCTCCAGCCAACGGCGCGCCGGCTAAACTCGGCGGCGCACACCTCTAATTTCGACTCTACTTGCGGTTTAATTTCCTTTCTCTCCCCTGACTAACATATTTTTCGCCTCAAAAAATTTCCAGTGGCACAAAAAGCATCCAAAATTTACACACACATTGAATGCGACAAACGATTTATATTTATAGGTTCGATTGCCCCAGGGAGTGGCCGGAACTTGTACCAACACTTTTGCGCGCTGTGCAAAACACTACAGATCTAGAACAACACAGGGCGCTGCTAGTGCTCCATAGTGTTATGAAAACAATGTGGTCAAAGCGTTTGCCATTGGATCGAAAAATATTTGAACAACTAACCAACACCATGTATTCATTCGTCTTGAACTTGTGGGATGGATTTACCACATTGTACTTTCAAAGTTTAAACGAAATGCAAGCAACAAATGTTAGTCAAACGTACATTGAGAAAGCCCTGTTGGCATTGAGAATTCTACGTAAATCAACAACGCACGGCTTCTACAAACCACACTGGTCCGAAGACTGTATGTTATTCATAAAGTCATCCTTTCCCAGATTAAAGGAGTCTCTGGAATGTCGCCATCAATTGAAACAGACAAATTATGATCAATTGACAACGTTAACGGAGAAATTCATATTGAAATTAATGAAAATATTGAATGAATTCCTTGAATTGCATCCATTGTCGTTTATCGATTTCATTCCAGCAGCTCTAGAATTTTCATTCAATTATGTGTTCAATGAAGGAACGAACATGATTTTCGAAAATAATGAATTGAAGTTTACAAATTTTGCAATTCATTGCATCAATTTGATGAAAGGAATATTGTCCAGTAACACGTACAACACGTACACTGAGGACAGCTTACCGAAGGAGGTCAATGTTTCCGATGCCATAGCAGCGAAAAAGGATTTTTTTACGCCCGTTCGCCTCAGCTACATTTGCGAGAAAATTGTAATGCACTACTTTTTGTTAACACAACCCGAATTGGAGCAGTGGGATGATGATCCGGAAGCATTCTGTTTGGATGAGAGCGGAGAATCATGGAAATATGCACTGAAGGTATCCATCTAGATTCTAAAGGTCATAGGGCGCAAAATTGACGATTAATTTTTCAGCCATGCACAGAAGCGTTTTTCCTCGCATTGTTCAGTCAATTTCGTGAGGACATGACTACGGAAATGGCAAAATACATCAAAACTACACAAGGCCAGGTATTAAACGATCAATCGGATTTGAAAAGTATACTGGCCAAAGATGCCATTTACAACGCTGCTGGTTTAGTTTCATTTAATTTGTATGACGAGGTAAGTGCCTAACATAATGGTTTACCCCTCCGCCATTTGATAAATCGCTTAAATCTTTCGAAAACTGTTTACATACTCCGATGCTGTATTTCATATCATTGTCCAAGGTTGGTTTGGTGACGGGTGACGCTAAATTTGTATTTATGTCCGTAATAGAAACTATAGATCTGCAAATCACCCAATCAGCGAGCCTGGATGTCTCGATGGGGAAAGAAGTAGTCACGGTTGGTAGGATTTTGGGATTCAGGTGAATTTGAGTCTTGACTGGAGCGAAATGGTTTAATGACAATTCCTGGGATTTTACGATGAATTAATTTGTCAACTTCCATCAGATTGTTGGACCCGTACGAAGTACGTTTACTACAAACAATTTTATTGTAACATGGGGATCGAGGCGGGAGTGTACTACCATTTCACCGTTCTACCATTTCCCCGTACTAACATTTCCCCCGTACTACCATTTCCCCGTACGAACGTTATCACCGTTCTACTATTTCTCCGTACAACCGTTTCTCCCGTCCTACAATTCTCCTCACTTCTGTTTTCCCCGTACTCCATTTCACCGTACTAACATATTCCCCTACTACCTTTTCCCCGCACTATCGTTTTCCCCGTAAAACCGTTTCCACCGTACTACTGTTTCCCGTACAACCGTTTCTCCCGTACTACCATTTTCTCCTGATGATGAATTGCATTTTATTGTCTTCTATCTTCCTGATGACATGGAAAAAGAGTGTCTATGACTGCTGTCATAGACCTCGGTCAAAAGCCATCAACCCTCATTACTGTTTTCCCCGCACTACCATTTCCCCATACAACCGGTTACCCCCTTACTGTTTCTTCCACCGAGCTGCCCAGCATTTCTACCAATACTGGTGACTTCTACCCACAAAACTCTGAGACCTTGCAAAAGAAACCTATCGTCTAACTCCCATACATTCGAAAATAATTTTAAAAGCATAAAAATTGACCCAATGTCCAAATGCCCGATATTTTCACCAATACTGGTCGGTTTAAAGCTAGTGTGACAGGGGAGAGGAGGTTTAAAAAATGTCGATTTTTGCGTGACATTCTTTATCAACGGACACTAAGAGCTCAGGATATCAGGGAATTAGTATAGGCAGACGTGAGAACGGGGAGTAAGTTGCCAATCCCAGCAAGGGGCTTTGATTTTGCAAGTAGACACCCCCTACATCCGGGCTTGAACGGTTAAGGTAGGACCTCTGGATATTTTCATTCATCTTGTCATCTGGCGAAAAGCCTTTGCATGTTTCCTGTCGGTTTGCGTGACGTACGAATGATACGTGGCTCATCCCAGTGTTTTCTCTTAGATTGATTTCGACGAATGGTTTACCAACCAGCTAGTGCATGAAGTTAAGATCAAAGGTAACCGTTTCCGCATAATTCGTCGCCGTGCTATTTGGTTAATTGGTCAATGGACTGGCGTTAAGTTCGATCGGCAACTTCGACCGCAAGTATACGCAGCTTGTTTGAATTTAATTGAACAATCGGAGGATATGTGTGTTCGAATCACGGCTTCCAAGTAAATGGAATGTTGAAAGATGAGGACAATATATTTATAGTTTTACTTTTCCAACAGGACATTGATGACAACAATGGACGATTTCGAATTTGATTCTCAAAGTTTCCTCGAATATTTGGAGCCATCATTTGCATCCTTGTTTACTTTGCTGCGCGAAGCTAAAGAGTGTCACACAAAAGTAAGCATAATGCAGTAAGTGGAATTTAGACTAATTTTTTCATTCTTAATGTTAACCAAAGATGAACGTCCTGTACATCATGGGAATGATGATTGATAAGATGAGCACACTAATGACGAATGAATATGCGGACAAATTAATTCAATATCTACCGTTGCTTTGGGAAGAAAGCAGAGATTACAATTTACTGAGATGCGCCATCATATCGATTCTTGTAAGGCAGTTAATGTTTCAATAAACAGAAATTGAGGATTCCCTTTTCCAGATTCAAATAGTCAAAGCAAGTAATCATATTCCGCAACATTTGTCAACGTTCATCTATCCTGTTATCCAAATCAGCACCAATACCAATGAACCATCTCACGTTTATTTGCTGGAAGAAGGTTTAGAATTGTGGTTAACATTAATTGAGAATAGCATCGCCTTGAACCCAGAACTGTTAGATTTAAGTCCAAACATTCTCTCAATCATTGGTGAGTTTTCAATTAGAAAATCGTGGCCAACATTTTTAATTCACTTTTTTCTTTAGAACAATCGTCGGAAAACTTACGAACTTGCCTCTACATTATACAAACTTATGTTTTGCTTGATCCGCCAGTGTTTTTAGAACGGCATGGGAAGGCTATCGTTGCGTGTTGCATGTATTTGTTAAGCGACATGCGTCCGGAAGGCGTTGTTATGGTTTTGAAATTATTCGAATTGTTCCTGAAGACAATGCCCGAGTATGGCATTGAGTTGTTACGGCCATCTTTGCCTGACATTTTCATGTAAGTTGCCATCAAGAAGCTTTTTAGTTTAATCGCCGAAGTTTTTGAATCTTCGTCACTGACAAAGAATGCAATGTCTCCAATCACCGCCAGTTAGAACATATTCCGTCCCAAGTCACCGTTTTCAGAAAAAGTTTTCAGTGTCGTGCCGATCCGGTGAGAAGTCCATCCCCCCCTTCAAAAAAAATCTTTACGAATCCAAATTTACTAAATTCTGATTACATCCTAATGAAGTTGCCACAGACAGGATGGACAATTTTTTTTTGCAGATTAGGAATCTCTGATTCCTACTCCTGGGTTCAAATTCGGCTGGTTGAAAACGTTGCGTTAAGCATCGTACACTACGTACGGTTTCGAAAAAATCCGGTGTAACATTAATTGTGAGGCTGACACAGAACTGAAAACAGAATTTCTGATACATTTTGTGGAAGGTGCCAGGGCGCCGGGGTTGTTTGTACACAACGCGCGGTTTGTCTTCACGATACAAAACATGAGGCTACGCCCGCCGGGTTTATTTCATTCCAACCAACAACAATCGATGCTTGTAGTGCGGCGTCGGCTATGTTAAAGTACACAAAATTCTATGACGAAATCACGGGCATGGCGACACAATTGCTACTCAAAGTGAAGTGAACAATTCTAGCCGTATTTTACATATACGTAAACAGGCATTTACACAATACTCATAATCAGAAAGTGGCTTGGGTCTTTTGTTCAAATGTCATTATACATATGTGTATAACTTGGCTGGAATGAACGTCCAGGTCTCAGCCCTTTGCTTTCTGGATTGTCATGTCTAAAAACCCATGCAGTAAGTACGAAGTCGACTTTTGTCAAAGCATGTCACATTTCGTAATGAAGTACATAAGCACCATTTTTCGTCGCTTCACCATAAAATTTCGTATATTTTGACATAAGCCGACGCCGCACTAAAAGCGTGAACTCTTCTTAGTTGGCAACATTGACTTTAAGTTGAACTTTTGCATGGTGTCGACAAATTTCCTCTAAATATTTTTTGTTCCCATAGGAAAATCGTGAAAAACAGCGAATATCCAATGGTCATGACGTTGCACTTAACATTTATGTCTCGTGTGTTGATTGTTAGCCAAAATACATTCTTTCAAATCGTACAAGAGCTGCAAGCACCTCAAGCATTCCAGCAATTGCTGGATGTTTGGATATCCAAAATGTCATCGGTAACACATTCGGAAAAGCGAAAACTGTTGGGTAAAATCAAATATTTTTTTTTGTTTTTGGATAACAAAATCATTGCTTTCAATCCCAAAAAAGGTTTGGCATTAGCTAGTCTGTTAACCGTTCAAAATGATTTGATTTATGATCGGATTTCGTCGATTATGATGAATTTATGCGAAGTACTCAACGATATTATGCGGGAAGACGAGGGTACGATGTATGAGTAAGTGTTTGAGTTATACGTTGTATTGAAAGAATTTTCTAACACGAAAAATTGCAATCAACAGTTCTCTTATTGTGACTGGGGAGGCTGACCTCGAATCAAATTATTGGTGGAACATTGATGATGCTGATAATGAATATAATACTCACCACTATGAAAGGCTCAAGAAACTTTGTCTCAGTGATCCAGTACACACAATTGTCTTGAAGTCTTATATTGAGTCTCAGGTGAAATTCAGACACGGCATCACACTACATTTTCCCTTAACCTAAAAACAAATATTTTCAGATAAATTTAATGAAGCAACAACTTGGACCTGAACGTGTCATTAATTTGCTCAGAGCTGTTGATGATACGGTGCTGGACAACTTAGCGGAACACATTAGCATACCGTTGAAATCTGAGCAATGATTGACTTGTGATGGAAGTTTATAGAATTTATTGCGAAACACTTCTGTATTAACAGAAAATAAAAACTTATTCCGCTTATAAAGAGGAGCATAACGTTTTTTTTTGTTATTAGACTAAACACACAGCTGGAACAGCCAATACAGACGCTGAGGTTGTCCTTTTTCGCACCTTTAGAGCGCTTGTCTATACGGTCGAAGAAGTGGTCAAAAGAGTGGTTGGTCGGTGAAACTTCTTCTCAGTTCGGTAAAAATCTAGTGATTTGGGTGGTGGTGTACGTAGACTGAGTCCCGAACCTCCAATATATGTGATGGTTTTTGGTAGGTGTTTCGTTAATTGGTTTAGAGAAGGAGAAGGAGAGGAGGGTTGAACGTAAGGGAAAATGGGATTATTATGTTGGGTGGGGAATCAGGTGTGTAAGATTTTGGAGAGGAATTAGGATTTGGACGTAATAATTTCTTTTTCCAATCGCCGGTACTGAGCTTAAGAGTGTCTCTGCAAATCTCACACTTTGCGTCTTGCTGATCACTAAAATAACCAAGAATATGAGCGTTGGTGTCACTGAAAAATCTTTTGAATTCAGTCAAAGCCTGCATCCGATGAAAAGTTCACCAGTCCATCCCGCTAGCGCCGAGTAGAAGATATATTTTCTTACATTCTCAAGGGTGCTAGGGCGGCTTGGTTCTGTACCTAAAAGACCGGCCTTTGCCTGTAAAATCAAAATTTCTTATTGGACACGTACGAAGTACAAAGGTCCTATACGTTTACAATTTTATTGTAAAATGGGGTAGATCGAGGTGGGAGTTAGGGGGATGCATCTATTATCGTCAAAGTAGTCAAAGTAGTAAAATGACCTACGCTGCTGGCGAAAGGCTTTGATGGGACGAGATGCCTAGTCTTTAAGCAGGCGCTTCAATCTAAAACGGGACAAGAATGGAAGTGATCCAAATAAATCTTAATCATTGTGACATGGCACAACAACTTCTTTGGCAAACCTCAGCGGAACGAAAATGTGACGTAGTAGTTATTGCAGAACCGTACCGAATTAATAGAAACAAAGGTAACTGGGCTGCTGACATAGCCGGGATGGCTGCAATATTGACGACGGGCAATTATCCCATACAAGAAGTTGTATCAGACGTCCACCAAGGATGCGTGATAGCGAAAATTGACGGAGTGTATATTGCCAGCTCCTATGCACCACCAAGATCGACGATCGTGCAGTTTGAACGAATGTTAGACTAACTCACAGACGAACTAACGGGACTGAACCCAGTTGACATTGGAGGCGACTTTAACGCATGGGCAGCTGAGTGGAGTAGTAGATTTACAAATGATAGAGGCTTCAGTCTACAAGAAGCGCTACCTAGACTGAGTGTGGTTCTAGCAAACGTGGGAAACGCAACTACCTTACGTGAGTACTAGTACCACGTCTGAACTGGAGAGTGGACGAAAGTATTATACACACAGCGATCACCAGGAATTGGGGCACACTGTGAAAAAGAGTACGAAGGTGTAAAGACAGATGCCTCATAGAAGAGAGCGAAGATCAAGAAGTTTTCAAGGAATAACCAACCAGAAGATGACCACGAACAGCACGAACAGATCACATGGCTATGACCGTGAAGCTAAAGACAGATTGGAAGGTCGATGACTGCATAAGAAATCCAGATGGCTGCAAAAAAGTCAAAGAATAACAAGGCGCCAGGACCAGATGGAATCCTGAAGACAGCACTATGCGCGAAGCCTAACATGCTCAGATTGACAATGCAGAAGTGCCTCAACGACGGATATTTTCATGAAATATGGAAGAAACAGAAGCTGGTCCTAATACTAAAACCAGGGAAACCGGCCAGACAAGCCATCATCATATAGACCTGTATGTTTGTTGGATGGATTGGGACTGTAACGACGATAGACGTTAGAAATGCCTTTAATAGCGCAAGCTGAATGGAGATAGGTAAGGCGTTGCATGCCATGAGAGTCCCCGATTACCTCTGCAGGATGCTAAAAGGATATTTTGAGCGACGAGTGCTAACGTACGATGCTACTGAAGGGAGACAGCAGACATTACAGTTGGAGTACAACAGGGATCCATATTAGGACCAACGCTGTGGAATGTAATGTATGACACAACTGCTAAGATTCGCTACGACGATTGTTTTGCCGACGACTTGATCCTCTCGGTGTCCGGAACATCAAAGATGGAGATGGAGGTAGTGACGATGGAGACGATAGAAACTGTCGAAAACTGGATGACAACGGCAAAACTGAAGCTGGCCCAACACCAGCCGAGATCGTGCTAGTGAGTAACTGCAAAAAAACTGAGCAGACCGTAATGAACATTGGCGGGGAAGAAGTCACATCCACTAGTCAATTAAAATATCTTGGAGTCATGCTGGACGACAGCAGAAATTTTAATAATCATGTCGACTACACGTGCGAAAAGGCAATGAAAGCCACCACAGCACTGGCCAGAATAAAGTCAAACGGCTTTTGACCGCGCAGTAGCAAAAGGAGGCTCCTAGTAAGCGTCACCCTATCGATATTGCACTACGGGGCACCAGCGTGGATACAGGCGCTACATACGAAGAGGAATCGGAGGAGGTTCAATACAATACAATACAAGTACAAGAGTCGCAAGCGCATACCAAACTATATCTTTAGAAGCGGTATGTGCCATAGCCGGGATGATTCCCATATTCATAACGCTGACGGAAGACAACGAATGTCGTAGAAATAAGAGAAGGAAGGGTCAAACCAACAAAGGAGTTAGGACGCAATTAAGAGCCGAGTCATTAAAACAGTGGCAGCAAGAGTGGGACCTTACGGGCAAGAGAAGGTGGACCCATAGACTCATACCAAACATAACGACTTGTGTACGAAGGAAACACGGAGAGGTTAATTTCTAACTAAAAGAGTTTCTGTCGGGTTACGGGTGCTTCAGGAAATAGCTGCACAGGTGTGCATTCGTGGAGTCACCTTTCTTCACGACATGCGAGAGAGAAGAAGAGACTGCGGAGCACGTAGTATATGTCTGCCCCCGCTTCGAACAAGAACGGGGTGAGCTGATGACGGTGAGTGAGTAGGTCAGAGGTAAATGCCGAAAACATAATGTCGGAGATGTGCCGCGATGAGGAGGTGAGGAGAGTAGCGGATAATGTAGTTGCGAAAATAATGGGTAAGCTGCAAAGCGCATTGAGAGACGATCAAAGAAGGCTGCCAGTTGATCTGAGAGACTAGGTTGAAAGCACAGCCCGTGGGGGGAAACCACTAGTCAAACTTTATCCCAACAATTCCAAAAATTCCATTTTTTGTATGAACAATTTCAATTCAATTCCACTTTTTGTTCTAGAGCTGTCCCAACAATTTCACTAGTAGTAGCACAGCCGCTCCCCGAAGTAACGATGTAAGGCGGCTCCGGGGAGACGAGAGCATGGAGAGTAAGGAAGGAGGTAGGAGGTAGGTCATCGAAGAATGGAATCCAACACTACCTTGGTCCAGGAGGAACGGGTGTCTATGAAGATTTCCTCATCCTTATAAAATAATGGGAGATGGGACATTGATTTCGTCGGTAAAGTTTCAGAGTTTGAGTGTAGTTGGAATTAGCGTGTTAATTTGGGGTTTTGGAAAAAGTTTTCCAAGTCATGATCGCCATACAAAACATGGCTGGCATAGCCCACGACTCAGGGACTATATGTAATATCTCTAAATGAATTGGCGACCATGACGGCACATTGTATCATTGAAGTTTTCCCTCTTAAATGTGACTCTCGAAGTCTTTTTTTCGAATCATTTTTGTGTAAATAGCAGAACATACCGTCGAAATAAAAGTGACTTTTGGCCAAAATGAGAAAATTTTCCCAATTTTTTTCCCCAAAAATAGTCCCTGTCACGGCTACAATCAAGGAACAAGCGCCGGAAGCAAAAACATTTTGACAAGGAGTCACCACGCGACGATTATATATTAGGCCCCAGTGAACCGTGGAAGTCGGCGTGCCTATATGCAGCAAAATATCCTCATCCGTTTCCCTGAAGCGGGGAAAGTACCGTACGTATTAAATATACGCTTTATTCCTGAATGTACTTTGCACAATGTCTTGCCATATGACTTGTACTCGAGCCATGGTGATATTGAAGATTTGTCATACCTGAACAATATACTCGATTAAAGCGAACTCTTTGTTTCACTTTCTAACGAGATTGCTTTAGACGATATTGAATGACCCGCCCGATGAATCAGTATATAAAAAACTTATAATTTAGAATCCGTTAAATGTAAACATTTGCGTCGGTATCGACGGCTGCGAAAATCAATCCACGTAAATTCTTTTTCGGCGGCAGCGGCGACATTTCTTGTTCCTTTTCAGCGACATTTGCGTGAAAAACACAAATATAATTTAAAAATCTCCAATATCAAAATATGGGGTTAAATTAAAATATGAACGCTTTTTATCCCATTTTGTTAGAATTTTTGCCTCATAGCCCCTACTCCACTTGAACGATCCCATACGGTAAAATAGTTCTGCTTCAAAATTCACAGGTAACAATTTCGACTCGAAGTTTACCTGCCCTGCTACGGTTAACTTCTTTCTGTTCGAAGTTTTTTGCTTTCTTTCCTTTCTAATGTTTCAGGTCCTCAGGTGTATCTTCCATCGATCAGCAATTCTGAAACGTAAAATTTGTTTATTTAGTAATAACAGCAAGAGAATCATAAGATTGTGCAAGGTTTCGTTTAAACTCTTTCCACCAAAAATCCGAGTTTTACATGAACAAAGTGCAAGCGAATACGTGAAAAGAGAGATAATAGAGAAATAAAAAAGGTGCACAAGCTATGATTCTCTTCCTGCAAGTTGATAAGATAGGCAGGATTATAACTACATAAAAAGATCTAAATATGTGTCTAAGAAAGATGTTGCGGTAGCGGTGAAGGCATATGGGCCATTCCAAATGTATGTAATGTAAGGAACGAAAATTTCTCCAAAGTCATCCAAGGGTCCAAATTTTGTGTTCTATGAAAAAATTGTTCATAATTGTAAGATCCAATTTTCTGCCGTTCCTTACATTACAGGCGTCGCGATTTGCATAGAATGGGCCATATAATGTTTTTGTCGCAAAGAGAATGTTCCGTGGAATTTACGCATATTGGAAATGACGATTTGTCTGTATCTGGTTTAGTTTTTGAGATATTTACTCAAATGTTTCGTAAGTTTTACGTTAAATTGCGCGAAATTATTCACAAATAAAATGTATTGTTTTAAATTCTTCTCAATCAGTTAAGGGTTGAGTAAAATATTTAATTTGTTTCGCTTTCGACTTCATGCCTGCTGTGATTTTGAAAAAAGGGATTTTTTGTAAGGGGCCTCCTTTCGGTCACACGGATGTATTATTGAAATCTTCTGATCTATCGTAAATCCTCCGACTAATATCCTTGTATTTTAATATCCTGAGCTGGATTAGTTGAAAATGGTTCGAAAAATATAAGAAGTCAGGCTTCGATTTTCTCGACTTTATTCAATTCATCCATCAAATATCTGGAGGCGTCCGTCTTTTCCGACTGTTAAATTTGCCACCTAAAATCCACGCTTTGACAACGAAATTTATAATGAATAGAATTTTTTGTCGCTTCACATAATATGATCATGAAATTCGGTATTGAAATGAATCGATTCGGCGCTTATGCCCTTTTAGTCCGCTCAACATTTGAATAATTTTAATTCAAACTTGAATATTTTGACACTATAAAAATCTACTGTTTGTGTGCTGATTTTGCGCACATAATAATAGATACTTAGACGTAATTACGCTCATATCGTACGAAATTCGATTGTCGCAGGGAAAAATTTAAAATTGATCCGCACTGAAAGGGTCTATTACAAATGTAACAGTAAACTTAAAAGACCCGCTGTTTCAAACGAAACTAAAAATAATTTAGCGACCGATTAATTGACTACTTACCAGATGCCCTGATAATAATTTCAATCTAATCTTTACGGCGACAATATTAATGTGGGGATTAAAATTATTGATATAAAAGTGAATGGGAGAACAATCAATACGTTAAAGGAAGTTCTATTAGTGTTGAAGTGTGATCGATTCGGTGCGTTACGAGTAATTTCGTCTCCAAGAAAATAACATTCAACATGGCTCATCGCCTGGTTGCCTTAAAGAGCAAAGACCTCTCATACAACATGACTTCATTCATTCTTGCGCTTGGTTTATCGATGTTGATAGGCTTGTCTGTCCAAGTACGTAACAAGTTCTTTTATTTTGCAATTATCTAAAGAAAATTATTTTTTTGGCTAATTTCGAATGTTGGACATTGACCTGTATTTGAAACATTTTTGTCATTTCGGTCAATCACGAGCCGTTAATTTTTTGTCGACTCATACTATATTTATAGTAACTATATGAGGAATTTATTCCGGTTTTATATTAAGTTGATAAGTAAATCAACAGCTTTGCATTGTTGTTATTGTTGACAATTGGAAATTATATATTGCTTTGTTATTTTGAATGAACGCTGAGCATTATCGCAGTGACATTTTATTGCTAATAATATTTGCCAGTTTGTCAGATGAGCTGATTCCAATGAGCTATCTTATCATCATCGCTTGTGTAATCTTTCGCATGTCTGTCAAAGTGTCTAACTTATAATCAGATCTATTTTAGTATTTATCTGTGAGAATTTCTTGGAAGAGTCACACGGATTTATCTTGTTATAAGAGAGAACATTATAACACAAGGGGTATATAGAATCAAATGAGAGAATTGAGAGAATTCATAATAAACCACTGTGATGGGTATACGAAAGTAGCGATAGAGTGTTAGTGCGGTAGACAGTGAGAGAGAGATAGTGACATAGTGCTTATATTCACCAATGACAAATCATCGACGACAAATCACAGATGAAGGATGCACATACGGACGGACAGCAAGAGTGAAAAGATAAAGTAGCTATCACTCTTTAATAAACCATTGAAATGGGTATAGGAAATCACAGATGATCGAATCATGAGTGAGTCCACAATGAATCATCGGTGGTTTCCCGATGAATCATCAGTGATTCCTCTGTAAATCATCGGTGATTCCTTTGTGAATCATCGGCGATTCCACCCTGAATTATTAGTAATTCAACCGTGAATCTTTGGTGATTCCACCGGGAGTTATTGGTAATTCACCGGTGAGTCATTGGTAAGCTCCCGTGGATCATCGGTTAGTCCCTAATGAATCATCGGTGAGTCCCCAATGAATCATCGGTGAGTCCCCGGTGAATCGTCAGTGAGTCCCCGGTGAATCATCGGTGATTCCACTGTGAATCATCAGTGATTCCTCTGTGAATCATGGGTGATTCCGCTGTATATCATGGGTGATTCCTTTGTGAATCATCGGTGATTCCTCTGTGAATCATCAGTTATTCCCCTGTGAATAATCGGTGATTCCACTGTGAATCATCGGTGATTCCTCTGTGAATCATAGGTGATTCATACGGAAGAACAGAAAGGGTGAAAACATAAAGTAGCTATCCCCCTCCTCATGTTACAGCCTCCCCTTGTTTCTTCCATACATTTTGATCTATTGCCACCTGCTGCCATGCTGTTCCTGCTAATCTTTAATATAATTTTTCCATCGTGCAGGCGGGCGTCCCGGTGGTCTCCAATTCGTATTGGATTTGGTCCAGCGGTCATCCTCGCTATATGCCTGCCCAATTCGATTTGAGAATCAAAATTTGTACCATGACATCAACAATTTTTGTTTGCTGTCTAATCCATTTGGTCGTCATTTTATCTTTAAGCGTTATTCCCAACAGGCTTCGTTCATCGCTCATTGTGCCAGTCTTAATCTGTTTATTGACACCTTTGTTAGAGTAAGAGTTTCTGCTCCGTACGTAAGAATTGGGAGTACACAAGCATCAGAAACTTTTGTCTTCAGGCTGCTACTCATGTTGTTTTTGAATATTAGCCTGAACTTTCCAAATGCAGCCCATCCTAAACCGATTCTTCTCCGTATTGCCACCGTTTGATTGTTCAGACCCAGTTCAATTTTTATTTCTCTACCGTCATCAATATTAGTATTACTATTGTCTTTGGCATATTCATTTTTAGACCAACATTTCTCTTTTCCACATTCAATTCATCCAAAATTGTTTGTAATTGATCTGAATCGGCTGCCAATCCAATTTCTTGAACATGCTCTCTAAAACTAGGCGGACTTGTGTCTCTTTGTCCTACTTCTCTTCCAACCTTGAACTTGGTCGTATTTTCATGAAGTTTAACACACGACGTTGCGTTGTCATAAATATATGGGATCATCTCTGTATATCGTGAATCGATTCTACATTCGTCCAGGGCGTCTAATGTGGTCCATGCTTAAATTAAGCAGAACGCCTTTTCGTTCTCGACAAACGCCAATACACCGATTGTATTCGTTGCATTTTTCAATCAACATTCGCATCACGAGTGAGTTAGTGGTCATTGGTACTTTACCCAAATCTAAAAAAGTTGCTTGTTCAATTGGTTGATAAAAGTCTAACTTCTTGGAAATTCGTTAAGTGATGATTGTCTTAAAGAGCTTGTTATGCGACAATAGACTGATAGGCCGGTGATTTTCTAAATTTGTTATATCTTCCTTTCTTATGTAATAGTGCCATCGCTACTTAATAATGACAGCTTTGATAATGAAGCACATTTACGAAAATATCGTGAAAGAGGCGAGGGACGATGTTGTGCAACAAAGTACGATTGGTTTAGATGTTACGATATCGGACTCATGTGAGCCTCTTGAAAAGCATGTTTCACTCACATATTCTCAGTGCTGCACCGCGAACACTACGTCAGGTAGTGGCAAACTCACTATAGAGAAATGTGGAAGCCATTTAGGGGCTCGCAAGAGCAAATTGCACACAACTGATGAAAACGTTTTTGATTGTGCGATTCTCCAGCACTTTTGAACTTCCAACAGGTTTTTTGATATTTTTCGGTTATTCTTGACACGAGTGAGGTCATCCAATTGCGCTTCCTAGGTTTGTAGGATTATTGTGGATTTCTCCAGCACATTTCAACTTCCTTTGGGTTTTTTGATATTTTCGGTCATCCTCGACGCGACATGAGTGAGGTATTCAAATTGAGCAAAATTTTTATGGGTTTTCGGCGAAAGATAAACTTACAGAGATATTCGCACAAAAAACTCCTTACAGAGGAGGTGTCTACCTACAAAAGATCTGAAATCAGGAAAGGGTGAGGCATTCAGCTTCTAGAGCAAAATGATTTTCTTCCAGTTACAAAAGTTCTGAAAGTTCTGAGGGTGACGCATTCAGCTTCGATACGCAAAAAAAATTAAAGCGAAGTTACGATGTGTTTTTAAAAAATTGCGTCACAAATGCCAGTCATAATAACGAAATATTTTTTTCATGCCTCGGGGCCAAAATCGAAGGAAATTTTATAAATTTCTCTCGATTTTGGACCTCTGCATGAAAAATGTTTTGTGTATCTGTTTTGGACGACTCATTTTAGGCACTTTCGCATGTAGACCTCGCTTTGCTCGGTCTACAACACGCGAAATTGCCTAAAATCAGTCGTCAAAAACAGACACACAAATAACTATTTCACATTTTTAGGCGAAAATTAATATTTTCTCACCTCAAATGAGGTGCGAAAATCAAATTTTGCATGGGTAGTTTGTAGCGGGATGAAAACTAAATTTTCGCACCTCATTTGAGGTGAGAAAATAAATACTTAACATAAAGTATCATGGCCGATCTGTTCATATGAATTTTTTTTTGCGATGAAGAAAGTAAACAATAGTTATTTGTGTGTCTGTTTTTGACGACTGATTTTAGGCAATTTCGCGTGTTGTAGACCGAGCAAAGCGAGGTCTACATGCGAAAGTGCCTAAAATGAGTCGTCCAAAACAGATACACAAAAAATTTTTCATGCAGAGGTCCAAAATCGAGAGAAATTTATACAATTTCCTTCGATTTTGGCCCCGAGGCATGAAAAAAATAATTAATTTTCAACTCGACGGATACGAGCTAAATAAAATGCCAGCACATAGTTTAGGATCGTAGGATTACTCTAAAGTAATTCATTAGCTAATCTGGCAAATATTTCTCGACATATAAGATTTTGGAAAAACAACAAGTCGAATGTGTTTTTGAGTTACTTTCTGCAATAATTGTAATTTAGTGATAAAAAGTGTGAATCTTTTTCGGGAGAAAATATGAATTTTCGCCTAACAAATGTGATTTTAATTCATAACTTGGGGAAAAATAGAAAATTCTTAACTTGGTTGAAGTCTGTGGCACTCGCAGAGAAAATTACAACTTGAGTAAAGTTTGTGGCCCTCGCAGAGAAAATTTCAACTCGAGTGAATTGCGGCCCTCGCTACGCTCTGACCACAAACTTCACTCTCTCAATTTTCTCTGCTTTAGCCACAGACGTCAACCTTGTTAAGCAATTTTCTATTTTCTCCACTTGTCATGAAAATAACTATTTCTTTCCTAGGACGGAAAACTGCTGTTTTCCGTACTATTTTAAAATAGAAAAGCAGTTTTCTGAACCCTCGGAATGAAAAATATTGTACGAAACTCGGAAAAATATAATGTTTTTGACGAGTGTGAGGTTTGCAGCCCGCGGCGTAATAAACTATGCTTTCAATTTTTACTTGCAAAAATTTGAATTTTGACAATAAAAAAATTGTTTCGGAGACCTGCCCTTAATTGGGTGTTTTATAGAAGGAGAAAAACCCCCAAAATGGCGGAAAAGTGACTTTCCCAGTAGAAGTTTTTCTCAGAAAATGTAAAAGAAATTTTTTTGATGTTTTTGCACCATGAGATTTTTTGAAAAAAATGAATTACCTACTTGTAAGGCAAATATGCGATTGATTTTATTTTAGCTAGTCTACTCCAACCGAGCATCCCCGCGAGATTACCAATACCAAAATTCGTTTTTCCTTGAAAAATTAATTGTCTGCTCAAGATTTCCTAACTCGAAATCTGTACAAGAATTTTCTTTCGGTGTGTACCGTCACAAATACTTACATTTCTCCATTAATTAGCAGTGTTTAATCGTTAGGGATGATGAATTCTTACTTTCTTATCAAATAAACAATAGCTACCTTTGTAAAATTGTGCTCTCATTCTACTATAATGCCTTGGCTTTATCGTTGCAAAACAATGAAGGTGAAGCGTTCCATAAAGGTGAACAAAGATGCAATGACATTGTTGTAGGTTTATTTTAGCATTACTTTTTACACTGAGAGCTTTATATAAAGTTGAACTGCCATGAAGCTATTTTGACCCTTTTCTTACTTTCGTACGTACTTCCGCGAAATGTTGTGAAATGCTGAATTATTTTCTTTTGCCTTTTATGAACGTGTAGCTGACCACGTCGAATCGGTGTTCACCCGTCATCGCCACATCTGGCATTTTGCTGTTATCCATAGGAACATCACTTTCGTATCTCCTACCCTGTATAAAATAAGGCATTTCATCTCATTTTGTAACTTAAATATGCACCTGTTTACCGAAACAGGACACGGTTTATACCAATTATTACCGTAGCGAAGTCGTCCTTTTACATTCAAAAATTTTCTCAACAGCGAAATTGATGAATCACTTCCCCTATCGCTGGTGAAAGCACAAAAATCTTGTTCTATGTTTATTAGAAAGGGCGAAATGTTTGACCAAATTTACGGAACAATTGGATTTTCAGCTAAATCAAGTCGAACAATAGTGTTTGTGTGGAAAGCGCATTACATTCTACTTACATGAAAATTATGGAGAACAATGCCGGGTTGAAAAGTTATTTCCTGTGAACGTAGACTCATTGTTTGATTAATGTAGTTACTTGTACATGTAAAGTTGTAGACAATTTTTGCATCCAATATTTTGCAAATTGTTCGTAATATTGCTAAAAAGTTCATCAATTCATACCGACGTTGAGGTCCCCCATTATATGAGTTCGTTTACATTTCAAAGACGTTGGAACAATACTTAAGGATTATTTCAACCTCAACCTCAGTCTCACACATAACCCGACTGATGATGAACTTGTCGAAATAGTTATATTCCGCGATAAGTTTATAATGAAAAAAATGAAATAATTTTATTTTATTATAAAAAGCATTTCAAAAATGAATATTTAAGCAGTTGGGCGATTCTAAAACTGAACTAAAGCGCTAATCTAAGCTCTGCGACCCATGGTTCTATTGGTAAAAATCTCCTGCTCAAAGAAATATTCACCACCTTCTGCCCATGTGTTTACAGCCTAAGACAGGGACGGAGGCAAACAAATTCAAATGTACGATAGGAACAACGTAAGAAAGAGCTTAAATTGAGTGGAAAGGTTTCCCGGCGTTAGGACCGATTATGCGTGCGACAAAATATCCCCTTTAGACAAAATATCTACAGAATTTTGAACAAATTTGCGCACGAAATAAATCTTGACTTTAATTGCCTCCAGTTCCGGTAGGTGGCACAGGCTGTGAAATAAATAAAAAATTAGAAACCGGGGTCGATGGACGGCAGTCCACGCTATGGGTTTTGCGGGTCAGAGACGATAGAGCCCTCAACATGAAATAAAATGTGCTACCATCAAATGAATCATAGGCGAGCAGTTCACATATTGGCGATTTGGCGATAAAAGGGTGCGACGCGTAGCGGAAAGAAATAGAACATTCAAGAGGCACAACTTGTTCATAGAAAGTAGAAACATTTAAGCATAGTGAGAAAAAATGGAACATTCAAGAGGCACACAAATCGCATAGAAACTTCTCATAGAACTTCATAGAAATCCACAAAACGTGAAAATCGCCAATTGAATTCAAATCTTGCTTACGAAAATATCCTACCTAGCAAGGGATATTTGTCAAAGGATATTTTGAAACCCAGCGCCTTTAGCATGACGTCAGCTTAATATGTCAATGTATACGCAATTTCAGGATAGCTACTTCATGTTTTCAGCTTTCCTGTTCGTCCATCTGTGCCGTCTGTGCACCCCTCCTGTTACCTATACGTTACGTCACGTCATGTTCCGTCACATTACGTCACAGGAGGGGTGCACAGATGGACGGTGACGTAACCAAATTAACTTCGCTACTTTTCTATACCCTTTTCAATGGTTTATTGTTAAATTTGTCATGAGGTTTTGTGTACTATGACATAAATTGAAACCGCACTAAAATCCTAATTCTTCTCAAAAAATTCTTCAAAGAGTCGCCACGAATAAAATTGCCAGTCAAAAGATTTTGCCGAGGTTATTGTATTTTGCCATTAGATTTTCAAAGTTATTGCTTTATGTCTCATATGTCCACCACTATTCGCTCATAAATCTTCCTTACGGCTTCATTGCGCACCAAAAAAAGCATTTAATTCAGGCGATTAAATTAAATTATTGCACTTTGCTCAACTAGGGTAAGTGCACCAGTTACGAGCTCCGTGCTAGATACGAGCCTTTCTTTTCTTCTTTTTTGAGAACAAAGGAATAGACAATAGGGGCTCGTAACTAAAGCAATTCCTAAACAGGCTCGTAGCCGGTGTTTTCAACCTATTGTGTCATGAAAAGTGATGAAAATAGTGAAAGAGGATACAAACCTTTGCACGACTCTGTATTATTGCGATAATAAATAGAAACGAAACAGAAAATACCTTTTCTATTCATTTTGTTATTAATATCGATAATAAACTGAAAAAAAACCATGACCACATCTGGTACGCGTTTTGGTCATTATTTCTACTAACATTAAATTGTGTCATTTAAACATTATATAAGAGGAAGTGCCTAGGTAAAATATTGACAAATAACATTGCAGGGGACTCATACGTCTTAATTCGTTGAACTAATCACCATCTGTATTAGTTATTTGTGTGTCTGTTTTGGACGATTGACTTAAGGCAATTTTGTGGGTTGAAGAGTGACCAAAGCGAGGTCTACATATGAAAATGCCTAAGTTCAGTCAGATAAACAATAGTAGTTTTCTATACAAGTTACGTATGAAGGTAATTGAACACATGAACACACTAGATGTGAGTTGCCGACATGTGCCGAAGTAACTTTTTATCACTAATTTCCTCCTCAACTTCCCAGCTAGGACCCGCTTCCCCCTCAAGTTCTACTACCGGATTGATAGAGGCAAACAGATCCTGGAAGTAATCATGCCAGGTTCCCAGGACTTCACTATTACCTGTAATTAACTGGCCATCCTTACCCAAAATGCTCCCGCAGCCCTCTTTTTCACCACCACGCCAAATGCCCTTGATCGCTGACCGGAATTTCTTACCCCTTCCCTGACCTGCTTCTTCCAAATCCTCCCCGAACTTTCTCCACTCCAGGTCCTTCGCCTCCTTAACTAGAGCCTTAACCGCATGCCTACACTCCCTGTAAGCCTCTTTCTTCCCTTCCGTTTTATTCTGTAACCAAATCAAATACAGCCTCCTTTTCTCCAACACCGCCTTTTTGATATCTGCGCTCTCCCAACTTTTCTTTTTGTTCCTACCTCCACTAGAGACATTACCCAGACATTCCTCAGTTGCACCCAAAACAAATTTCTTAAAATTTGCCCACTCAACCTCAATGTCCCCGCAGTCCGGAGGAAGACCCTCAAAACCTTCTGTGAATTTTGCCATGAAACGAGCCCTAACTTCCTCATCCTTCAATTTTCCCACACGAAATTTGCGAACTACCACCTTCTTCCTTTTAGCCTGACAGAGTTTACCAACTGAGAGATGGGTACCCAAAAGGTAGTGGTCTGAGCCAAATGCAAAACCCCTGAAAACAGGTGTGTTCCTGACTTCTTGCCTCCTGTCCTGCTCAATAATCATGTAATCAATTATTGACTTGTGGCCCAAACTATCATTGACGTAAGTATAGCGATGGATCCATTTGTGTTTAAAGAAAGAGTTGGTTACTACTAGTCCGTTGAAATCACAGAAATCTAACAACCGCCTTCCATTTGAGTTCAAAGTATCTTCCCCGAATTTGCCTACTACTCTTTCATAGCCCCCATTGGTTTTACTGTTTCGTATTCTCGCCTTTAAATCGCCCAACAGAATCACAAATTCACTTCCCTTTTCGGCAACAACATCCCCTAACTGCTCGCATGGGCTATAAACACTAACCATCCGATAAGTACCACCCGCTAACTTGATGGAGATCCACATGATCCTTTCATTTACGTACCGCACGCCCAAAACAAATTTTTCTAATTCCTACCGCAATTCCAACTCCCGAGCTCGCCTTGCCAGACTGAACGCCAGACAAAAACACTTTATAGCCCACAGCTCCTCTCTCTGTCCCTTAGTTCTAATGTCGCTCAACGCTAATATGTCTCTACCACAACCCTTAGCCAGTTCTATCAATTCAGCCTTCCGACCCCGTTTACGTTTAGACTTCCAAGAAACAAACCACCAACCTTTTCACATTGCCTGATCGTCAACGATAGGGTACCTGGAATGTCCCATGTTGGTCGTACCCCGTGACCAACACTCGTCCGAGGCTGAGCCAAATTATTTTTACCGATTGCTGCAGGTCGTGAATAAAATTCATAGGTATAGGGAAGTAGGGCCCACTGTCTGCTGACTGGCGCATACGCAATTCAGCTTGTAATAAGCTTGTAATAATGAACATTTATACTTTTCCTAGATGTCAACCCCAGAATCGCCATCATACACTGCCGGTGTTGTTGAATATCTGGTCAACCAAGGAATGACTGCCATGACAAGCGCTGAGTTATTCAAACTAAATGCTGATAAATACATCGAAATCATCACTTCAGAGGAAGCAGATAATGTCGATATTATAGTGTTCCCGGAGATGTGTTTAAACGGTCATCTAACAGCCGTCATTGTGCCCACTGAAACTGAGGACATTGACTTATGTACAAACAGTTCGTACGATCAAAATTTGCGAAATATTGCTTGCGCGGCTAAAGAAGAGAAGAAGTATGTTGTCGTTAATCTTATAATGAAAAGGAATTGCACCGAAGTACACGAAATGGAACATGAACATCATGGCCATGAAGACGAAGATGAGGAAAATGTTTGTCCACAAGAATGGCTGCTTTACAACACAAATGTGGTGTTCGATCGCAATGGAAAAGTTATTTCAATGTAAGAACGCATTTTGTTTGAAATAGTATATTATTAACCAAAGGATATAATGGCGCGATTATAGTCGAGGTGAAGTGAATGTCCGAGAGGCTATGCCCCGAGGAATATTCACGTACCGAGACTTTAATCAAGCTATTTATCCCTTGGTTAATACGATAGTTTATATCATTTGGGCATATAATTCGCCATTTGACTCGTGGCTTTTTTTTATTTCCTTTGAGATTTGACGTCATGATATTATAGTCGGACTATAATGAAAATTATAATCGAATCAAAATTATACTCGGATTATAATGAAAATTATAGTCGGCTCGACCATAATATGCCTATTATATACCTCCCAGTTTGTATGAAACTCGATTATAATATGGTCATTATACCATTACTTTCAGGTATATAAATGGCTTATTATATGCCCGAATGATATAAAATAATTTAACAAAATGAATTCTAATGATTTTTGATTTTTCAACGGCGACGATTTGTGTTTATTTTCATGTTCCTTCGTAGATATCGGAAGTTCAATTTGTTTGGGGAAAGAGGAATTACTCAGCCGAAAACCGCTGACATTAGCACCTTTTCAACTGACTTCGGTGTAGAATTTGGACATTTTATTTGCTTTGACCTAATGTTTGAGGAACCCGCCCTTAACTTGGTTGCACGAGGAATCAAAAACATAATTTTTCCAACTATGTGGTTTTCAGAATTGCCATTTTTATCAGCAGTTCAAATACAACAAAATTGGGCTCACTCGAACAATGTCAACTTCCTAGGAGCTGGAGCCAATAATGTGCAAGTTGGTAGTGGTGGATCAGGAATTTATTCTGGCAAATCTGGTGCGTTGGTTTCCATAATGACTGGAGAAGCAACAACTAAGCTACTTGTGCATGAAGTACCAAAAGTCCCTGGAAGTCCTGTAACGTCAACATCTGCTGCGTATTCTGGATCAGATTTCGATAATTTCCGCTTGAAACGTGACCAGTTGGATATATATAGCTTTAAAGACATTGAATTGTCCAGTTCAACTTCAAGATTAAGTGATTCCTTCAGACTTTGCAATAATGAGAGAGGCGATGAATTGTGTTGTGATTTCGAAATTGAGGCAGTCCAACAGTCTGTTTCTGAAAATGCGGTTTGATTTTGTTTTTTTAATTTTTCTTGTCGCATTCAGACACAATTGACTTGCAGGTGTCTTATGTGTACAAGGCTGCCGTTTTCAATGGTAACAGAACATTCGATGGTGTAGCCGATGGTAACATGACCACATGCGCAATTCTCGCTTGCAAGAATGATACGATCGCTTCGTGTGGAATAAGGTAAATGAAAAAGATTTGTTAAATTTTTAAATTGCATGTCATTCCTCCAGATTTTTCACCAATGAAACAACTAATGGGCAAGTTGAAAGCAAAATTAGTTTCGAGAAAATTGTAATCCACGGAATCTTTCCCAAGGAACGTGTATTTACGTTGCCGAATTCTTTGAACTTTAACTTAGACCCATATCCGACCACCGACTTTACCTACAAGGAATTAACTAACGACCGGTAGGTTTTGTATTTAAAATTTCCTAACAAAACTATTCTTTAAGATATGAAATTGTTTTTAGATCGCGAAACAAAGAAATCACCATTTCTTTGCTCAAACCGAAAACCGATTTGTTTGCGTTCGCTATTTATGGCAGGGATTTCCGAACCAGTTCTGGTATTAACGTCATATCATCTATCCTCACGCTGCTGTTAGCCTTTATTTTGAAAATCTTTGTTATTTAATCAAAGTACACATTAATATGAATTACCTACGCATTGTTTCGTATAAGCCACACTACACTCAAAAGCACTAAAAAATTAATCAAAGGATGTGCGACATTTAGTTCACATTCTTTCTCGCTTCCTTTATCTTCAAACCAGACAAAAACACGCGCTCCATTTGATTGATTGAATTATTTGAAAAGTATTTTTCACAATTATTTACTTAAAAAAAGAAAATAGAAAGGTAAAGTGACAAATGACACTGAGGCCTTCCTTTTTGGGCCCATTGTGTCGCGATCTACGATTTATTTGGGAAAATGTCGTCGTTGCTGGTGAGGTGGTGATGATATTTGAAAATGATGGTGACTTCTATTGTTCAGTTGAGGGTGTTTTGTGGGTTGTGGTCTGAATGATTTGTATTTTAAAGACTCCACTAACAGCTTTTTATAGCCAATAACAAGTGTTGTCTGGACCACATGCTTAACGAGACTTCCGAACCACGTCTCAGAGTAATGCGAATGTAGCGTCTTATTCAATTACTCCAAGAATTGTTAGGCGCATGATTATTATCTCGCCTAAATGTAGGCTTACATATTTCGTACACAGATTCATCGTATATGGGTTACGTCATACGACTCATACAATGGGCACCAAACACACCACAACTACCCAACTTTTGAAGCTTGAGTGAACTTTAGGACGTTATTGATGCGCTACACTTCATAGAAAAATTCCATGTAGAATTTTTCCGACACGGGATTTGAACCCCGATCGTTTTGGTGGAAAGCCAGTACGCTTACCACTGTGCCAACCCGTCCGATGGTGCTGATGTCGCTCCAGTTATGGTGGCGCATTCAGCCACATGCTATCTGTTATGAAAGATAACACGTCGTGTAGTTGTAACTTTCCAAAGTCCTCAAGAGTGATGTAAAAATCTCCTAGAAGCTTCGCCCTAAGTCTATAGGAAATGCTTCACCGTTTCCGGTACGTCTCCGCACATTCTACAGTTGGGGTCTTCGCTAAGACCAATCTTATTTAAGTCTATTATGACCCGTAAGCATTCCTATCATCATCCTGAGCCTCTTCCTGTCTAATCCAAGGAGATATTTAGTAGTGCTCCACCTGCATCCTACCAAAAATTCCTTAGATTGCCGGCAGGTTTGAAGGAACGCGCGCTCTATACATTTGCCGAAGAAAAATTCTATATATTTTTGCGTGAGAGGGGGTAGTGGTCTTAAATTCGTAACTCACTTTATGTCATCTGAAAGACCTCTGGGACTCATGATACTACAGGAAAAAAATACTCATCAACTTCCTCTACAACAAACCAGTCTTTCGCTTCTAGGTAATGTCAAGTCTCTGTTCAGTTTCAAGAATTTTTCGGTACTGCGTCGGCAATCGCATCTAACATCGAAGTTCTCGGGTAGAGGTATCTAGTCTCTACAATGGCAGAGTTCTGGATACCTATTTTTTGCTAGTACTCGCCAATAAGTAGATTTCCCATTTTTTATAGGGTTATCTCAGACTAGCATAAAAGTATGAACTATTGAATTACTGTTCTAAGCCGCCGCCGCGGCGCCAATTTAAGATGGGGACTAAAAGTAGAGATAGTTCTTAAAAATCTATTTTTCAACCGATTTTATCGAGGAAGAGTTCAAATTAATCCTTGATCTTTTCCCCAACGTCTAAAAATGCAAATTCATAAGAAAACCTATAGATGACGCTCATCGTCAATATAATGTTCGGCCCCGTCATTTTACTTATTTCTCCCCCATTTTCAACCGATTTTGATGTGTGAGGGCTTTCTGGAATCAGGAAGGATGCCGCTATAAACTAGTATATGTCTAATATATTTGTAGCCGGTTTCACTGTGCACGAAACAGGCCGCCTCACTCTCACTTTACGTGCGGAAATTGATTTTATTGCATTTTCCGATAGAATGGACCATACAGATAAGTTTTTTTGTTATATTCAAGCTCACAAGCCGCCGTCGTGGCGCCAGTCCAAGATGGCGGCTAAAACTACAAATCGCTCCCAAAAATCCATTTTTCAGCCGACTTTATCGAGTAAGGCCTCAAATTAATCCGTGATCTTTTCTCTAACGACTAAAAATATTAACTCAAAGGAAAATATAGATGGCGCTCGTATACAGGATTATGTCCGATCCCGTCATGTTACCCATTTCTCACCCACTTTTCAACCGATTTTTATGTGTGGGTGCTCTCTGGAATCAGGAAATCAGTAAATCTTTTCCATAAAAAACAAAGTCTGTTCGTCTTGAGACCGTCCGATACTTTACTGTACCTAACAATATGACTCGTATAAATAACTACTTTATTGACTGCCACTGTTTAATGTATTCTACGTAACTTTTTTATGTCCGCTGCCGTTGTTCAGTTGAATAGCAATAGACATCAAGGGACAATTAATGGCACGATCGGTTTGTCTCACTTAGGTATATTAATTGTTACATGCTATTTGATGCACATGACACTTTTTTTTACAAATATGTGCGAGATCACGACAATTTCTTGTTGAGTATCTCAAATACCCCTTGAACCATATTGTGGATGACCACTGTTGAGCCATGGCTGTGTAGTTTGATGGTGTGCGTGAGGAAGGAGTTGAATGAAATTCAGAGTTTCGTGTGCATTTGTGTCATGGGAGCTATAAAAGCTACGGCCACAGTAGCCATGGAAGCGCTTATTGGGCTATCGCCCATCCAGACGATCGTTAAAGCAAAAGCCTTTGCTTCGGCAGACAGGCTGAAGCAAAATGGTCTCTGGATGAGGAATTTCGAATCTAGCCATGGGAAGATCCTGAAAGTGATTAACGACAGGTTCTTCAATATGCCTAGAGATCGCATGATTCCACAGGTCTACTTTGTGAGGCGAGACTGTAGAAGTAATAAATAATAAAACTGCACAACTTATTGTTTTACACATTTATTGTAATCGATGTTGTTGCGTTACAAGTCGACGATGGAATCATCGTCGTTTGACAATCACATATTCCACAGAGATATGTGTGAACAATATTTGTATTGGGAGTGACGCAGTTGCGGTCACTACAAGACCAGATCGTCATACCGGACAGGACGGATTGGTTAAGAAACTGGTCGACCTGCCTGCCGGCTTTACGGATGGGTCGAAAACTGAGGAAGGAGTGGAAGCCGAAATCTATCGGAGGATCCGACGAACTACGACAGTCTCTATTTGGGAAGGTTAGTGAGCGTCCTCCAAGCGGAGACGTTTGCGACGTTGATGGGAGTTATGAATTTAGTTCCAGAAGGAATAACGGGTCGCAGAGCGATCATGTGCTCAGACAGTGAGTCGATGATAAAGGCGCTCGCCTCG
Organism: Pseudolycoriella hygida; assembly: GCA_029228625.1. Lineage (NCBI taxonomy): Eukaryota > Metazoa > Arthropoda > Insecta > Diptera > Sciaridae > Pseudolycoriella > Pseudolycoriella hygida. The sequence goes on along the minus strand of CM055405.1, from coordinate 39,780,357 downwards.
CCTGTGACAGCGTCAATACTGGTTAAAGAGCTAAAAACCCTAAACCGATTGTGACTGAGAAATTAGATCACGATCGCCTAGGTCCCGGGGTACACCGATGTAGACGGTAATGAGAAAGCAGACGAGCTGGCCAGACAGGGTTCAGCATCTACGTGCAGGGTTATTCAGACGATCTGACGATCCTAGGCAGAGGAATGTTCGAAAGCACGCTAAGAGATCGTCTCAGAGTTGTAGTGAAAATAGCAGAAAACTGTTGCCATGAAAAGTCTGAAGGTGAACCCAAATAAGACAGATCTAGTTTTGTTCAGTAGAAGACTAACAGGATCAAGCCATCAAGGATGTGGACTTGGAACTCTCAACCCGAGTCAAATATCTCGGGGTTACACTGGACAGCAAACTAAACTGGATTGCTCATGTCGCAGACAAAACTCAGAAGGCTCTAACGGCTTTTGGTCCTGCAAAAACTCCTTCGGAAGAAATTGGGATCTGCCTTCAAAAGCAATTCTGTGATGTTATAAGGCTGTTATAAGGCCCATGATGTGCCACGGCTCAGTTGTGTGGTGGCCAAGGCTGAACCTCGAGAAAGCGAGGAAAGGCTTGAGTGAAATTCATGCGTTTTCAATACTGGAGCTATGAAAACCACAGCGACCGCAGCTATGTAGACACTGCTGAATGTGCCACCTGTAACCTGATAGTCTAATCTAAGACTTTCGGTAGGACAGACAGGTTGACGCAAAACGGCTTGTTTATACTGAGCCGTACATGGCAAAATATGTAACGTGATTTCAGACCCGATTTTTGCCATGCCCACGGATAGGATGGGACCGGTAACCAACTTCACCAGGCGATTTGACACCAAGTATCTGGCTAGGGAAGACTGGCTGGAAGGCTGGCCTACGTATCTGCCCGGAAGTGGTATAGTCAGGTTTACTGATGGATTCCAGATTTTAGAGGGAGTAGGAGCCGGTGTGTACGCTCCGGAGATCGGAGAGGGCAAATCTTTCCATTTGGGTGAATTTGCTAGCGTTCCACAGGCAGACATCTTTGGAGCGATTTTGGGGGCCCACGAAGTACTACCGTCTTCTTCTTCTTCTTTCTGTTCTTATTTTTAGTTCTTTTATTATGTCCTGAATGGAAATTCTTCCGCTCTGTGCCGTGCGCCGGTACTAGAATCCATTTCTGTTATGGTGTCATCCATACGTGGTGAGCTTTAGTGATCTTTTTCAGCCTCGGTTCCAACTTCATGCGATGTCAACTCAGTTCCCCCATTGTCTTTGCGTTTAATTTGCTTGTTTGGACAACAATTCGTGATAATTTTAAATAAGTGTCTCCAGCGTGATCGTTCTCTCCACCGTTCGTTGATTTTGGACTGCATGATCTCTATTTCTTTGTTGTGGTCGGCAGTCAAATTAATGAAAGGGAAATTCTGCCCATTTTTGACTCTGTGACACAGTCACTTAAATTCTGAACTGGATATATATGGAGGCTCTTACGAGTTGAACTAAGGACAATTGAGTGTGAAGTGAGACGAATCAAGTGAATCCAGACTCAAAATTTTGTAAAGTGTTCAGGTGAAAACGTTATTGTCACGCTGAACAAAGGACGAAAAGTATTTAGGTGGAAACCGTTGCATCCACGCTAAATAATAAGAGGAAAAGTTGAAGTGGATAACTAGTTATCAAACGTAAAGGACAAATGAATATTTTGAAAGAGTGTAAAGAAGAAAAACGTTCAAGAAAACAATTGTACGACACGTGGTAAAGCATGTCATTGTGCTAACAAGAACAATCGGTCCGAAAGCAAAATGATGTAACATTGCGTTGTGTGAATTGTGGCGGTAAAAATCACTAAAACGAACGATGCAGTTAAATAACACAGCAGTGTCCATCCATACAAAGAAAAAGGCACCAGATGTTTTCGATGCAATAGTTTTGGGCACATTTTAAAGAATTGCAAGGTGACGAGCACTAAAGAAGTCAAAAAATCAGCAAACAAAGCGGCTTTTAATACGAAAGAAAGCAAAGACGTTTAAGATGTGTGTCAAGCGTATACTACACATGTCGAGCTGGAAATTGCGCTTATCACATGGTAAAGTAAAATTGGAAGCAATCATATGCACAGTATTGGCGATTTCGTTCATAGATCGGTCAAGCATCGCAAAGTTGGACTTCAAACCGGAGCCAGTTGAAGTGGTTAAGTCGTTGAGTTTAGGTAGCAAAGACGTTACGAGCAATGAAACATACACGTTACACGTGAAAATTGGTGGATCGGGCTATTATGTCACAGTTCATTTGGTAGACGACGAAGACATTCCCTGCGAGGTAATTTTGGGGATGAATTTTGTGAAGCAAGTGGAAATAACGATCAAAGCGGGCGAGTTATACATCACGCGATCAAGTGACGAAAAGCCGACCGAATCGCACAGTGACGAAGAAGATGGAGCGCGAGAAGGGGATTGGGTACAACCATGTCGGACGAACATCTGAGAGCAGATGTTGTTGAAGAGGGGGGTTGTGCGTACCGTAGCATCGGTACTGTTGAGTGCAGGGTCTAACATTTGAGAAAGAATTCCATAATTTCCCTAAATTTCCACAAATTTCCACAAAATTTTTAAAAATTTCCTCAAAATTCCATAAATTTCTATATTTTCTCCAAGAATCGACAAAATCTTTAAAAAATAATTATATTACTTAGGACAGCAATTCCTTATTTAATTCTCCAAGTTTTATGGAAGAAAATTTTTTGAGTTTGGGTCCCTGGACCTAGATGGAAATGGTAGTCGACTGGGCCTACGTGTTTTTTGTAATTAAATCGAGTGAATTACATCCGATTTTCGTAAACTTCTTTTTATTGGATAGGTCAATGAATGCCCAACATTGTATGGAAGAAAAAAGTTTTCGAATCCGGGCCATCGGACCTAGCTAAAGCCCAAAAAAGGAGGCGACTAGGGCTCAAGTGTTTTTTGGAGATACCTTGTAAGTTATGAAAGTGAAAAATGTTGGGCAGTTGGAAAAGTGATCAATTTTCAGGGTATTAGAGTTATGTGGGAAGCTATGGGTTTCTTCGGGTAAGTCTCAGAATTTTGTGGGTAGAAGAGACCGGTATAAGCGGAAAACATCGAGCAACAAAGAATTGTCCGTATGCCTGTAGATACGATAACCAGTGTAAATTTTGTTTGACCGAGAAAAGTAGTAGGGTCGGTCTTAAGGCTAGCTTTTGCTATGTTGTAGAGAAAGTTGGGAACAACATTTTTGCTCATGGGGGTAAGGGTTCAAGGCTCTAATTAGAGCGATGCGTCACTTCGGAAGGGTTTTCCAAATTGCCGTTTCGGCGATTTTCAATGTAACCTAAGAAATTAAATCAATAAAATCAAAGTTTGCAACAGTTGCTCTGATACTTGCAGGTCTCTTTACCCTCGTCTTACCCATATCTATTCTGATAGTGCGTGTCACTTTAGGTATGTTTATAGTGTTTATATTTATTGAAATTCGTAAATAACAAGTTCTAATGGGGACGATGTATTAATTAAGTTAACGTAGAAGAATCGATGCACCGAACGTTTTGAAATACCAGATGATTTTGTTACATCCTAACAATTACTTATAAAATAGTATAATGTACACGCAGCAATGTTTTTCAAAAAGTAATAACTTAAAGATTAAATAAAAACACAATCCGGCATTGCATTAATGTTTCAAAACATTTTCGAATGTCTGGCATTCGAACCAATGAATTGAAAAAAGTAGCGGCTGAACATCAGCTAAACCAGCCTTCACGATGCCCATCATTTTTTAAAATTAGATGGACAGAATATGTATACAATTTGATTAATGCGGTTTTAAGAAACAATCGCGCCTTAATTGAATTTTTCAAAGTTAAAGAAGAAAGATTATTTTTGAGGATATTTTTGCGCTATGACCGACTACGATTTATTACATTTTTAGCGGATATTTTAACGTTGTTGAAAAAGTTTCTAAAGGCGTGTAAGTCTGAAAAAATATCTATCGCGAGTGTGCCCTCTTTGAAAGAAATGTTTATAACAGAACTGATTAAATTTGAAAATAGTAGCTTGGAAGGCGGCTGGGAAGAACGTTTCCATATTATCCAGGAATGGAATTGAAAAACGCCTCTAAGGAATCAAATTGACTCAAAGTGAGAGCGTAAGTTCGTTCAAACTTACGGCGCGTGATAGAAAAAAATCATTAACTTGCTAAGAAATCATGTAAACATACGTATTGATCTGGACGAGGATTTACATGACGCCATCGCCCCATTGACTAGAGGTGTGCGGGTCGACCTTTTTTTCCAAACGGGACCCGAACCGAACCCGAACCAAAATAAAAATTCAAACCCGACCCGAACCGAACCCGATCCAAAATAAAAAATTTAAGTCCGACCCGAACCGAACCCGATCCAAAATAAAAAATCAAACCCGAACCCGATCTAATGTAAAAAGTCAAACCCGAACCCGAAAAAAATTCGATATTCTACTGTCTGTTTCTTGAATTTAATAGAATATAAGTCACACCTTTTCAGGCAATAATATTCGAAGTTCGGATACATACTAAGCGAGTTTCCGTTAAACATCGATCAGTGCGATAAATGAAGACAAACGATGGTCGTCATCGACTACTTTGAAGGCTGTTTGATGACTGTTTGAATGTTGTTTTAGCGACTGCTTGAAAGCTGTTTGATTTGTTCACAGATAATATGAACATTATTCAAAATATAATGCAAAATGTGTTCACTGGAGTATTGAATTTTGGATACATAATCCGTACAGGGTATTTTATGTGGGTATTTTCACTTTGTGTATGTCTTTAGATGTTATTCGAGTTCATTTGGAAGTACTTTGAAAATAATTCATTTACATATGAGAAGTAATGACTGAAAGTGTATCAGGATGAGATATGATTCCGAATAAGTCTTGGAAACGTCTCGTCGACTCGCACAACCTCAGCCACGTCAGTCCCTACGGGTAAAAAAGTCGTGCTTCCATCTCAGTAAGCATACCTCATTCTACTATTACAAACAAATTTGATTTGCTTCATAAAATATTTTCAAAAAATTTATGAGTGATTAAGAGTTATTTGCTAGAAACCAGAATGTGAACTAATTTTTCGGGTCGGGTTTGGTCAGTTGAAGTCATCAAAACCGACCCGACCCGAAAAAAAGAAAATGAAAACCCGACCAGACCCGACCCGACCCGACAAAAAAACGAAAATAGAAGACCCGACCCGGTCCAACCCGTCAAATTCATTCGGTTTCGGATTGGATCGGGTCGGGTTTTTTTTCGAGTTTCGGGCGGCCCGCACACCTCCTACCATTGACTAGCATAACGACAACCACAACCAACTTTGATCTGAAAAGGTGCCAAAGGCTTATTATTCCCCATTTGGACGAAGATACTTTTGTCTCGGAGTACGCATTAGCAGCGAAAATAGGTTAGAAACAGTTTTTTGTTATACATGGGAGAAAATGATGAATTCCAAAATACCATTCTTTAGTAAATAGAATAGTAAAGAAAACTAAACAAACCTTTTCCTCTATCAAGGCCTGTATAATGAGTTCAAAAGCACTTTTCGAACAACATTATCGCGCCCAGCTTTGTGGAATTACATGTATGTAAATGTCAACATGGGTACTTTGCAACAGTTTGACCCAACCTCAGCTGTAGAATATTGGATGAGCCAGCGAAATAGACGACCGAAATTGAGCGAAACGATTAGAGCGCAGGAGTGATTTTTCGGCGTTTTCAACGATGCCAAAAGTGGGCGAAACAGATCGGGAGAGAGTACAATTCAATTATAGCGAAACTTGATCGTTTACAATATCGAAATAATTTTTTTTATAAAAAAAAGCGATAATTTTTCAGTTTTTCTCAAGATTTGGCATTTATCAAATTTAGCAAAATTTCCCTAATTTCCTTAAATTTCCCTAAATTTCCACAAACTTCCCTAAATTTCCATAAATTTCCACAAATTTCCACAAATTTCCATAAATTTCCACAAATTTCCATAAATTTCCACAAATTTCCCTAAATTTCTCAAAACTTTTCGCAAATGGCAAAAGGCCCTGGTTGAGTGTGTTATGATTATGCTCTCTCTCAAGTGTTTTGTATTCTATCGATAATCTTGTCGAACGATCAGTCTGGAAGAGAACGTTACGAATGTTACATGAAATAAAATTTGTTAAATAAATAATTGTTCATTTGTATAGAATCCGGTGGATTTTATATTTCATTTTCTTCCCTGGATCATACATGTAACAAAAAACTAAACGCTCAATGCATAGCCGATAATGTCTTACTTGAAAAATCCATACACCAACAGCTAAGCTCTTAAGAGATCTCCCGACACCATTTAAAATTCTTTTGCTGTAGTGTATTTAATTTCGTGGTACATCGAAAATGACAAAATACGTTCAGATGTTCCGTTTATAACTTTTGATATTTCCAAATCGAATCTCCATTCTCCGGAGGGTATCATGGGTAGTTCGTGTTCGTAATTTGAATTAGTGATATCGTAGTTAGTGAATCGATGACCCTAAAATTATCGAAATTATTTTTGATTTCGCTTCATGTCTCTACGCTTTAAGCTGACTTTCACTGGACATAGATCGAACACATTTCCATAAGATGATAAGTTTAAATCGAACTGCCGATACAAAGGATGGTCCTTTTTCAAAAACAATTCACATAGTTCTACCTTCAACGTAACCATAAATTGTCGATAAACCGTACGAAACTTTCTATTTGCATTCATCGAAATCTAAAATCATTCAACTATTAGCGTGAAGAAATTATTGCTGAAGAGGCTACATAAATGGGCGCTTCTAGTACTATTCCTTCATGAAAATTTATGTCCAATTTTACCAATTTGGATGTGCGATTTATTGGACGACAAATTATTCCAAATTTACAGTACTTTGGATTACACCAACCAATGCATCTTTGTAAGAGCATAGAAAAATCCTGTTGGAAAAATGTTTTAACCAACGGTTACAAGGTTTGTAATTTCTGAACCTTCTCTGTGGAGAAGTATATCAAAGACAGGAGGATTACAATTTTCAGTGGTACCCTCATAATGGAACTTAAAAAATTGGACTGCAAAATATCTTTCACAGTCAAAAATAAATCACAAAATCATTTTAAATTTTATAATAATTGATAGTATAATTATCTCTCCTTCCTGTATACCTAATGAGTTGCAGGTTATAGAAGCGAGGAAAAAGTGTTGACTGTCGATTTTGCCGTCTAGAATGGTGCGGTTCGTATCGCGTATTTTTAGCAGTTCTTTCAGTCGCACTTTAATTAGATTTCTATAGTTTTCCAAATTCGAACTAGCCAACTTGTGATGTGTTCAGAGAACCATTAGACAGACCAGAATGTTTATTCTATGAAACACAACCTACACACTCTACAGTGAATGTTATCTGAACAAATTTTGCGTTTGGTTCAGCTTGTAACGTGACCTTGGTGTTTCCAATGTAAAAATCGTACTATACGAGTACTTCTCAAACGGAAGTAATTTCAAATTTTAACATTTGTGAACATAAAACGTTAATGACTTGCGAACTGGATGTGGAACGTGTACCCACTCGGTAAGTTGATATAAACGGTGTACGATGCGATAGGTAAATGGTTCATAACATACGTGTATTCAGAGTACTCGGTAAATTTTCTGCGATGTGTTTGTTTTGATGTAGTTGTACATTTTGCGTCTCAAATGTCTTAAATTTCATGCATCTTTCGGAAACGAATGTTCTGCCTATGACAATACTCGATTCTCGGCAGAACCTTCGTCCAATAAAGCCGCCTATACGTTCTCAATAAAAATGAAAAAACTCGAATGAAGTTTCGATACAGAACAAAAATTTAACTGACAACAAAAGTCATTGCATCGAAACATTAATGAATTGGCACGCAGCAACTTCGATTTGTTCGTTACAATGTAATTTAGAGTGAAAATAAAAAAAAAAGTTGACGTTTCAACCCAATTGTGCACTTTTTTCAATGAAAAAAGGTATCTTGAGACCTGTGACTAGAGAAAAACCTTATGTGACGAAACAGGGTCATTGAATGTCAATTCCTACTACTTATTTGAATAACCTCTGCAGCTCAGCCATTTTGCCGTTTTCTGAGGTTTGTAGCTACAACTAATTCTAGGGTTAATGCCAGGCCCGTATTTTATTTATTTAACAAATGACTTAAGACTAAAAGGTACAATTTCGTTAAAAACTGTTGTTTACACACTGTCCAAATATAATTTTCTTTTTTTTTATCAATAAAATCTACCACAATTCAATTCCATTCTGTGGTGATCTTCAAATCTCAATCTTTAATTTTTGGATCCACGCTAAAGCTTCTGATGTTAAATTATGAATATTCCTCAGGCTCCCGATATTGTACTACTCATAAATGTGAGCCATTGTTTGAGCTTCACCACACTCGCACAATGGTGAATCCTCCAACTTCCACCTGTGTAGCAGGTACGCACAACATCCGTGTCCCGTGCGAATACGATTAACTATCCTCCACATTCTACGAGGTAGCTCTGTACCGTTCAGTTCTACAGTGGAATCGGAGACCAGATCTTTATTATGAACAGATACTTCATCCCACCACTGTTTCCATCTGCTCTTCAGATCTATTGCGTTGTTCGAGTTTCTGTAGAAAACCCAGAACGGTTTTCTAGATTTGAGTCGCAAAGTGGCTGGTGCTGCTGTTATATCGTCAAAGATCGGAAGTTCGTTATCATGCTCAATTTTCCGGCACTCCTTCAAAGCAGCTTCTTCACGTTTTAACAATGAAGGCGTTATATTGCTTATTACGTACAGTACAGTACATGGAATAGGGGTAGGGTCCACCGCTGCGCATATTATTCTGAGTGTAACATTGATCTGCGTGTATACCATTTTAACGTGAGCAGTATTCATCCATACTGGAGCACAGTGCTCAGCTACGGACATGATCATTGCCTGGGTTGTTATCCTTAAGGTTTTTGCCGAGCATCCCCATGTGGTGCTTGCGAGTTTTTGCACCAGATTGACTCTCGATTTCATTTTACTTTTTGTTACTTTTGCCAGGCCCTTAGCCAGGGCGAATTTTCAGGGGAGGCCCCTGTCTGAGTAGCGAAACTCGTATGAATTCAGGGCAGTATAGAAAAGATGAAACAATCTGCCAGGGGGTTTTAGGGAGACGTCTTTGAAGAAAGGGAATATGATGAGCATTTGTACAAACTGGGAGCGTCACGGGCGATATTTTTAGACCCGTCTTATCCGTTTGCCACGACTTTTGTAATCAGGTCAATTTCGACC
>CM055405.1:39758402-39770539 GCA_029228625.1 Pseudolycoriella hygida | reverse complement strand
CCGACAATTTGTGGAAGAAACATTTTTCGATTTGAGTCTTTGGACTTAGCTAGGGCACTAAAAAAGAGTCTTTGTTAGGGCCCTACGTGTTTTTTGTACACAACTCGAGTAAATCTCTTCCGATTTTCAAAAACTTTTTTTTGTTTGAAAGATTTATAGAAGAATTTTTGCCTGTGCTTAGGGCTCAAGTGGACCTCATGTCGGTCCTAAGGTCGGCCCTAACATAAAAAAATGTTTTTTGCTATGTTGCAGAACAAATCGAGGGAAACATTTTTGTCTATTATGGAAGTATGTATCCGAGGCCTCTACTTAAGGCTCTAGGCCGGCCCTAGCCCAAAAATAGTTTTTTGCTATGTTGTAGACAAAATTGGAGAGAACATTTTTCTCTATTTGGAGGTCAATTTTGTGCGTTCGGAGAATTTTTTTACACCGTTTCTTCGGACGGGGTTTTCAATATTGTCCTATCGGCCATTTCCAATACAATTTAATGTGAACGCAATATTTACTTAAATACGTTCTAGACTTTTCGTAACATCAACTCTGTTTGCCGCATCTATTCTGATACGTACGGGTCCCTTCTATGTTTTTTGCTCTTAATTACTATGCATCTAATGTTCAGAGAACCATTAGACAGACCAGAATGGTTATTCTATGAAACACAACCTAGAAAGTCTACAGTGAATGTTACCTGAACAGATTTGGTGTTTGGTTCAGCTTGTAACGTGACCTTGGTGTTTCAAATGTAAAAATCGTACTATACTTCTCAAACGGAAATAATTTCAAATTTTAACATTTATGAACATAAAACGTTAATGACGAGATGAGCAGCAGAATGTTTTTTGGCATCGTATTTTGTATTGCAATTTTTCTGGTCGAAATTTTGTAATCGAATTTACGAGGACGTCATGAGGAATATGAATTCCTAAATTCAACAAATATTTAAAAGCATGATAATTGAGCTAGGGCATAAGTTAAAAATTGTAGTTATTATATTTTTAATAGATGAGCAAAAAATAATCCTACGACATGACTGTTAAAATTAGAAATTTATTTTTATTTCATTAATTTCAATCAATAAAAATTGTCATTAACAACTAGACTATATGCGGTACGGCCGCCTAAAATATGAAAATGAAACGGCCGATGAGTTTTTGCAGCTCTTGGAATTTTTATTCCCTAAACATAACTATTGTAACAAACACAAGTGATAGGAAGTCTCAATTCGCAGCAATTTTTTTTTTTGGCGGCTGTCAACTGTGCCTTCTCTGTGCCTCTTACAAAAATTTCAAAAAATGATAGAAATAAAACAGTACATTTTAGAGGTATGCTCAAAACAATTTTTTGTTCAGTATAATTTTCTTTTTCAGTTCAAAATACGCTGCATACATGCCCTAACCTAATTTTCCCGGCTAGCACTCTTGGAAGGGACCTTTCAAAACACATGAAAAATGTCATTGTGCCTCACAAAAGGTAATTTTGTTATATGTCGCCCGACTATTAGGGATAATTTTATATCATTAGACGCCTACAAAAATGACAGCAAAGCTGAAAGTATGGGAACAACCACAATACCAAATTACCCATTCACATTTTGATAGACAAACTTTTCTTTTTATTCCTTTAGCGTTTTTACTTGCTATTTCTTGATTAAATTTATTTTTCTCATCTGTTTAACAGCTACAAAAACCTAAAAATTACTCCGTCGAGGATTAAACTCACATAAAACCAGAAAATTTGATTGCACTGACTGTTGTTCTTTTTTATTATATTGATGATGATTGTGCGGTAAAAATCTCCAAAGAAATATATTTTTTTTAATTGTTCTACAGCAATTTCATGTATACTTTTGTACTTTTGAAGTTACGCCTTCTAGGTGCGTCAAAAAGTACCGTGTACTTCAGATATTCACAGAATATTCACGCAAGCGTATCATAGCGACCAAAAAAGTTATAGTGTTTTATCGTAATAGACGAAGAGTTTATTAACGGGTAGAGTTTATGCTCGTTCCTTCTTCAGTGTACCTATCCATCAATTTCTTTAAACGAAGTGACGACATCTGGGTGCCAATCAAATAGTCACTCAAATCACTATTGCTTACACTATTGGTAACATCGAGAACTATCGTGGTGTGGCGGTTTTACCAACATTCGGGAAGTTTTTTGAATCTAATGGAATGATGGAGGATGCATTTAGGAGCATCATCTCTAAAACTCAGCACGGGTTCATCAAATGAAAATCTACGTCGACCAATCTTGTTGAGTTTTTAAGTCACGCCCTCAACGTCATGGAGTCGAGAGTACAACCAGATGTCATCTACACTGATTTAAGCAGCCTTTGAGAGAATTAAACATTCGTTGTTCATTCAGTGTTCACTCAAGCCTTCTCGGATGGCTGAATTCATAGTTGACCGCTCGCTCTCAGTATGTTAAAATGTCGGGTCGGACTTCGCACACGTTTCATGTGACATATGGAGTTCCGCAAGGTGGTCGTCTCGGCCCATTGTTATTCGTATTATATTTATGCATGATGTCACAACGGTATCGGGTTGTTGGCTCCCTTCGAGACGCTATAACGCTCCAGCGTGATCTCAATGTTAGCAAATGTCGTGTAATATTGTCAACGATCAAATTCGGATACAAGATTGGTACAGTTCCGTTAGGACGTGTGTCAGTCATTCGAGATTTGAGCGTGTTGATGGATGAGTGACTGAATTTCTCAAAGAATGTCAAAATATCATTGCAAAGGCATATTCTATGCTAGGATTTATGATGAACAACTGCAAGAATTTTTGAAGCTCTTATAAGAGTGTGAATTTTGCCCATGTTCGTTTCTACCTCGAATATGCTTCTGTTGTGTGGCATCCATATCATGATACGTATATCGATAAGATTGAGTCAATTCAGAAAAAATTCTTAATTTATGCGGTGAGGGAGATCTGTGCAAAGGGCTTCTGCTTTTCGCCTTATGTTGACAGGTGTAAATCAATCGGACTAGAGGTTTTGGCAAGGCACCGTGTTAACACGTGTGCCTTCTTCGCGTTTGACTTGTTGACGAAGCGCCTTGATGCTCCCGCACTGCTGTCTAAGTTGATGATTCACCAGCCAGTGGGGTTATTGTGTGGGACCGCTAATCGTCAGTCTTACTGTTCGTGCTCACAGAATCGATTATGTATGTATGTATGTATTTATTCATAATAATGTACACAAAGCTATTGCCTTATATAGAATGTACAATTCAGATTTTAGTAACTATTTTTTTTAAAGTATAAACAAGATTGCTGCTTCAAATTACCTCGCTGAAATGGTTTTTAGCATTTTCCATGACAAAATGATAAGAAAAGAGTAAAGAGAAAAAGTGAATAAATAAATGTCTAAGCTATCCTTCAATCAAGATCTTCTTTTTTCAATGTTCATCAGGTACATCATAGAAATGCTCAAGGCAGGCCCCAGCAAAGGTGGCGAGTGTAGGCTTTTTCTTAACCACGATAGGTAATGAGTTCCAGGTGGAAATTGCGTGAGCGAAGAATGATCGACCAAAGGACTCCGTATGTGTAACCGGGACGATGTAGTTTAAATTGCGTATTGACTTGGCTGGAGTTAATATTTCAAATAAGTAATCAGGACACCTACTGGAGATCAGTTTATATAGAAATTTGCACTCATCAAACTTTCTGCGATTTGTTAATGTACAATTAAAAATAGATTTCGAATATTGGGACACGCTCTCACTTCTTCTGACCGAGAAGACGAACCGGAGACAGTCATTAAACGCTACTTGCAACAATTCTCGCGAGGCTGCATCAAGGACAGGCATTACAATATCGCAGTAAGTGAAGTGGGGAATAATACATGCCCTGACCAACTTCATCCTAACATGGAAAGGAAGTGACGCCTCGGCTTTTCGCAACGCCCAGAGCTCGCGGTAAACTTTCTTCCTGACTTCATAGCAGTGATCGCTCCACGTTAATGACTCATTGAACCAAACTCCTAAAACTTTCACCTTTTTTACAACTGGAATATCACATCCCCCAATTTTAAATTTACCCTCTAACACCATATCCGGACCAGAAATAACCAGCACTTTCGATTTTCCAGCATTCAGTGAGAGGCAATTTCTCATAGCCCAGTCCAAGATAAGACTAAGTTCTGAGTTTATGATATTGATTGCTTCATTAATTTCGTCGACTGGGTGACTAAAATACAATTGGAAGTCGTCTGCAAACATGTGACAGTCGCAATGCCTTAATACTCCAGGTAGGTCATTTATAAACATTGAAAACAAAAGAGGGGCAATAACTGTTCCTTGTGGGAGACCACAATTTATAGGCAAAAAACCTGATCTACAGCCGTCTATCTCCACACACTGCGCCCTCCCGGTTAGATAAGATTTGATGAGGTTCAAAGCTGTACCATCAAAGCAAAAACTGTCACGGAGTTTGTCAATCATTAAGGCATGGTTTACGGTATCAAAAGCCTTTGTAAAGTCGAGCAATAGTAGAAACGATACCAACTTTTTCTTCCCTTGCTTTACATTTTGGGATCTAAGGCCTGGAGCCAGACTGGTGGGCGTGCAGAAGGCCATGCAACGAATTGAATTCTGTAATTTGCCATTTCATTAGCCTCTCGAGAGCCTTAGAGAGGGAAGGTAGCACATGAATACCTCTGTGGTCTTTTAAATCGTAGGCTGATGAGTCTTTGTGCTCTGGAAAAACCTTAGACTTCTTAAAAATTGTTGGGAATTTTGACGACATGAATACATAGTTAAATATGCGGGTAATAAAAGGAAGAATTACAGGTAAAGCCAATTTGATAATCGTAATCGGGATGCCATTTGGCAATTTCGAATCTGTTAACAACATGTGTGTATTATCTTCAAAAAATTTGCGGGCTTTAATGATACAGTGATCTCTCGTGACTTATTTCGTACAAAGGTGAAGGCTATGGAACTGGAAATCAAATTGAATGGAGAAGTGAAACAAACTTAACGGCCAATGCAAATTGACTTATGTGGATCAGTTGAATTTGATTCTGAATTGGCCAATGTGACTTGGTAGCTCTACTTAGTCTCAGGTCGCGCTGTCTCTGCTTGCGCCGCAGTTCATGTCAACGAAATTATTACGTCAGAACTACACACAGTTCATGCTAAATGTATCTAATTGACCAGAATTTCATGTATCTCGACTCTACTTTAAAATGAAACTCCAAGTCAAGTCGAATTGCACAAGAACATCTAGTCCAGCCGACTAGATCTCGTTAACCTTCTTATTTCAGGTGGACCACTGGCAATACGGGACGTTGATGCTGTAAAAAAAAGACTAACCTGCTGGATTTAAATACATACCATCGTATTGTATAAAATACTGTTCGATAGAATAAAATATTTTTCCATAGAATGAAATATCACAATAAAAACCCTTTTTAAAAGGGAAACGTGACGCAAGTCCCTTCTTCCAAAACAACTGATATCAATTGGGGTGACGCTTACAGCTCTGAAACGCAAAAATTTTTTTGGAATGTTTTCATTTTTGATTAAAAAATGCGTCACAAATGCCGGACCCCCCAGCATTATAGTTTTTCTGTTCTTTCAGCTTTCACAACGCAAAAGTTTGACTTTATGGGATGTATGGCGTATTTTTGTACAGGAAATCAAATTTTTGAGTATGAAAACTGAAAGCGTAGAAAAATTATTACATTGGTTGGTCTGGCATTTGTGACGCATTTTTTTAGTCAAAAATGAAAACATTCCAAAAAAACGTTTTGCGTTTCAAATTGATATCAGTTGGTTGGAAGAAGTACGAGGACTTGCATCACGTTTCCCTTTTAAAAAAGGTTTTTGTTGTGATATCAGTAGTTTTGGAAGAAAAGAGGAAACAAATTTTAGAGAAAAAATTTCCGGCGGAAAAAAATTTTTAGCGAAAAAAATTCTAAGCGCAGCGGCTCCATGGGCGAAAATGATCCCGTCAACTTCCTCAGGTGCTGCTACAATTGTGTAGTCCTCGACCCAGATTTTTAGTTTATCTACACAAATAATTTGTCCTATACGTCCGACAGGAAAAAAAATTTTGTCCTACCTTGGGGTCCGAAATATAGAGGTGTACTAAAACGCCAAAAAGCTCAAAATCGTTTTTTTGCAAATTTGAGCAAAATTGGTGATGCCATTAATTTGTCCTCAATTTGTGCTAAATTCTTGACACTTTCAAATTAGTGTACTGACACTTCGATAGTGTAAAAGTGTGTTACTAGATTTTAAAGTGTTTTGTACTAAAAAGGGGCAGCAGAAATATGTCCTCATTTTGTCCTTTCTTGATCATCGACAAAAACAATTAAAAAATTTTTCGGTGATCGGATTTCAAGCGATTTTCTAGTTTGGGAGCTTTCGAAGAGCTTTTTTTATTTTTTTAGTACACTCTATTTTCTAGTTATCTACGTCATTATGCAATTTTCTGATTTCACATACGCAAAGGACAAATTGAGGACACATTTTTACTGTCCCTAACTTTTTAGTACAAAACACTTTAAAATCTAGTAACACACTTTTACACTATCGAAGTGTCAGTACACTAATTTGAAAGTGTCAAAAATTTAGGACAAATTAATGGCATAACCAATTTTGCTCAAATTTTTATCGTTTTCAAAAAAGCGATTTTGAGCTTTTTGGCGTTTTAGTACACCTCTTTCAGACCCCAATGTAGGACAAATTTTTTTGTGTCGGACGCATAGGACAAATTATTTGTGTAGATAAAATAAGAATCTGGGTCGACGACTACACATTTGTACAGCACCACTTCCTCAACTTCAAAAACTCCCAATAACTAAGTAACGTAGGATGTTTCCATAAACTTTGGCTTCTATAAAATAGCACATTTTGTATGGAAAATGACGATTTTCTAAAGGTCATATCCACTGGACCGATTTTGATGAGTAAAATATCGATTTCAATCAAAATTTTACGTAGAATCCGAATCCCATGATACTGTTGAATTGCATAAACATATATAATTTCGTTAATTTGGAAAGTCAGACTAGAATTCAATTTCGAGCACCTAGTGAGTGTGGATATTAAGTTATAGCGGTTCATCATCGACTTCATTCAAAACAACTCTACTCCTCAAGCCCTAATAGAATACAATACATCAAACCCAAGTCTTTACCTGACACCCGGAGAAGCAACAATGAGATTGCACTATGTGGAAGAGTTCGGTCGACCCTTGGAAAAGCATCTTATAAACCACATCTCGGCGCTTATGAACCAACAATCGCGCTTTTCAGCTACTGATGATTCCCGCAGAGCTAGATTTCCCGATGCGTTCCCACAAAACACAAAAGAATTAAATTACCGGATGGCTGTATTTCACAAATATTTCATCCACCTTCGGCGACGGTATGATTGCCCAGCCACACCAATATTTCAATATCCGATTCAGAGAATACTTGAAAATTAGCAACAATGTAGAAAATTGCCAACTCATCAAGATGACCCAGCAACGTCGATATTGCATTAAAAACCTCTTTGTAAATTTCCTAGGCAACAGTTTATCAATAAAATTTATTGATGAGCTACCTATCCATGTCTTGATCGTATTTTACCACAAAGAACCAATTACCAATAACCATGCATTGACAAACTTTATCTGTTAGTAAATTGTAAACACGAAATACTAAAAAGTGTGCAGTTACAACGCTCAGTAAACTACCACCGAGAGACTTTGGTTTTCCAATTAATCGTATATCTATTGGTTACATGGGGACCAATAACACCGAAATGATTTATTTGTTGTGCTTCAATGCAATATTGTTCTGTCTTCGATGAAATGCCCCAAACGTAATATTGGACACAGAGGCATATTACGGAATCCAAGCCATAAAGCAGTATTGTATAATACAACAAATGACAACATGGCCGATATGGTCATTATTGTCACACTGGGCCAACTTTCTGTACAGTACATGACATCTATATACATTTATACATACAAATCGTGGTGTAGTATAATGAACGTTTATTCTGTCACCCATCCACCCAATGTAATACGATGTTCTATGTATATTACTCTGATTGAAGTATTCTTCAGCAAAGTGATGGATTGTGTTCAATTCAAGTTGTCTGCTGGAACAGAATGACTTTCTAAACAATGATTTTATAAACCGTCGTCCGGATGAATAAAATAACGTCAAAAAAAATAAATGTGTGAATTGTGGCGGTAAAAATCACTAAAACGAACGATGCAGTTAAATAACACAGCAGTGTCCATCCATACAAAGAAAAAGGCACCAGATGTTTTCGATGCAATAGTTTTGGGCACATTTTAAAGAATTGCAAGGTGACGAGCACTAAAGAAGTCAAAAAATCAGCAAACAAAGCGGCTTTTAATACGAAAGAAAGCAAAGACGTTTAAGATGTGTGTCAAGCGTATACTACACATGTCGAGCTGGAAATTGCGCTTATCACATGGTAAAGTAAAATTGGAAGCAATCATATGCACAGTATTGGCGATTTCGTTCATAGATCGGTCAAGCATCGCAAAGTTGGACTTCAAACCGGAGCCAGTTGAAGTGGTTAAGTCGTTGAGTTTAGGTAGCAAAGACGTTACGAGCAATGAAACATACACGTTACACGTGAAAATTGGTGGATCGGGCTATTATGTCACAGTTCATTTGGTAGACGACGAAGACATTCCCTGCGAGGTAATTTTGGGGATGAATTTTGTGAAGCAAGTGGAAATAACGATCAAAGCGGGCGAGTTATACATCACGCGATCAAGTGACGAAAAGCCGACCGAATCGCACAGTGACGAAGAAGATGGAGCGCGAGAAGGGGATTGGGTACAACCATGTCGGACGAACATCTGAGAGCAGATGTTGTTGAAGAGGGGGGTTGTGCGTACCGTAGCATCGGTACTGTTGAGTGCAGGGTCTAACATTTGAGAAAGAATTCCATAATTTCCCTAAATTTCCACAAATTTCCACAAAATTTTTAAAAATTTCCTCAAAATTCCATAAATTTCTATATTTTCTCCAAGAATCGACAAAATCTTTAAAAAATAATTATATTACTTAGGACAGCAATTCCTTATTTAATTCTCCAAGTTTTATGGAAGAAAATTTTTTGAGTTTGGGTCCCTGGACCTAGATGGAAATGGTAGTCGACTGGGCCTACGTGTTTTTTGTAATTAAATCGAGTGAATTACATCCGATTTTCGTAAACTTCTTTTTATTGGATAGGTCAATGAATGCCCAACATTGTATGGAAGAAAAAAGTTTTCGAATCCGGGCCATCGGACCTAGCTAAAGCCCAAAAAAGGAGGCGACTAGGGCTCAAGTGTTTTTTGGAGATACCTTGTAAGTTATGAAAGTGAAAAATGTTGGGCAGTTGGAAAAGTGATCAATTTTCAGGGTATTAGAGTTATGTGGGAAGCTATGGGTTTCTTCGGGTAAGTCTCAGAATTTTGTGGGTAGAAGAGACCGGTATAAGCGGAAAACATCGAGCAACAAAGAATTGTCCGTATGCCTGTAGATACGATAACCAGTGTAAATTTTGTTTGACCGAGAAAAGTAGTAGGGTCGGTCTTAAGGCTAGCTTTTGCTATGTTGTAGAGAAAGTTGGGAACAACATTTTTGCTCATGGGGGTAAGGGTTCAAGGCTCTAATTAGAGCGATGCGTCACTTCGGAAGGGTTTTCCAAATTGCCGTTTCGGCGATTTTCAATGTAACCTAAGAAATTAAATCAATAAAATCAAAGTTTGCAACAGTTGCTCTGATACTTGCAGGTCTCTTTACCCTCGTCTTACCCATATCTATTCTGATAGTGCGTGTCACTTTAGGTATGTTTATAGTGTTTATATTTATTGAAATTCGTAAATAACAAGTTCTAATGGGGACGATGTATTAATTAAGTTAACGTAGAAGAATCGATGCACCGAACGTTTTGAAATACCAGATGATTTTGTTACATCCTAACAATTACTTATAAAATAGTATAATGTACACGCAGCAATGTTTTTCAAAAAGTAATAACTTAAAGATTAAATAAAAACACAATCCGGCATTGCATTAATGTTTCAAAACATTTTCGAATGTCTGGCATTCGAACCAATGAATTGAAAAAAGTAGCGGCTGAACATCAGCTAAACCAGCCTTCACGATGCCCATCATTTTTTAAAATTAGATGGACAGAATATGTATACAATTTGATTAATGCGGTTTTAAGAAACAATCGCGCCTTAATTGAATTTTTCAAAGTTAAAGAAGAAAGATTATTTTTGAGGATATTTTTGCGCTATGACCGACTACGATTTATTACATTTTTAGCGGATATTTTAACGTTGTTGAAAAAGTTTCTAAAGGCGTGTAAGTCTGAAAAAATATCTATCGCGAGTGTGCCCTCTTTGAAAGAAATGTTTATAACAGAACTGATTAAATTTGAAAATAGTAGCTTGGAAGGCGGCTGGGAAGAACGTTTCCATATTATCCAGGAATGGAATTGAAAAACGCCTCTAAGGAATCAAATTGACTCAAAGTGAGAGCGTAAGTTCGTTCAAACTTACGGCGCGTGATAGAAAAAAATCATTAACTTGCTAAGAAATCATGTAAACATACGTATTGATCTGGACGAGGATTTACATGACGCCATCGCCCCATTGACTAGAGGTGTGCGGGTCGACCTTTTTTTCCAAACGGGACCCGAACCGAACCCGAACCAAAATAAAAATTCAAACCCGACCCGAACCGAACCCGATCCAAAATAAAAAATTTAAGTCCGACCCGAACCGAACCCGATCCAAAATAAAAAATCAAACCCGAACCCGATCTAATGTAAAAAGTCAAACCCGAACCCGAAAAAAATTCGATATTCTACTGTCTGTTTCTTGAATTTAATAGAATATAAGTCACACCTTTTCAGGCAATAATATTCGAAGTTCGGATACATACTAAGCGAGTTTCCGTTAAACATCGATCAGTGCGATAAATGAAGACAAACGATGGTCGTCATCGACTACTTTGAAGGCTGTTTGATGACTGTTTGAATGTTGTTTTAGCGACTGCTTGAAAGCTGTTTGATTTGTTCACAGATAATATGAACATTATTCAAAATATAATGCAAAATGTGTTCACTGGAGTATTGAATTTTGGATACATAATCCGTACAGGGTATTTTATGTGGGTATTTTCACTTTGTGTATGTCTTTAGATGTTATTCGAGTTCATTTGGAAGTACTTTGAAAATAATTCATTTACATATGAGAAGTAATGACTGAAAGTGTATCAGGATGAGATATGATTCCGAATAAGTCTTGGAAACGTCTCGTCGACTCGCACAACCTCAGCCACGTCAGTCCCTACGGGTAAAAAAGTCGTGCTTCCATCTCAGTAAGCATACCTCATTCTACTATTACAAACAAATTTGATTTGCTTCATAAAATATTTTCAAAAAATTTATGAGTGATTAAGAGTTATTTGCTAGAAACCAGAATGTGAACTAATTTTTCGGGTCGGGTTTGGTCAGTTGAAGTCATCAAAACCGACCCGACCCGAAAAAAAGAAAATGAAAACCCGACCAGACCCGACCCGACCCGACAAAAAAACGAAAATAGAAGACCCGACCCGGTCCAACCCGTCAAATTCATTCGGTTTCGGATTGGATCGGGTCGGGTTTTTTTTCGAGTTTCGGGCGGCCCGCACACCTCCTACCATTGACTAGCATAACGACAACCACAACCAACTTTGATCTGAAAAGGTGCCAAAGGCTTATTATTCCCCATTTGGACGAAGATACTTTTGTCTCGGAGTACGCATTAGCAGCGAAAATAGGTTAGAAACAGTTTTTTGTTATACATGGGAGAAAATGATGAATTCCAAAATACCATTCTTTAGTAAATAGAATAGTAAAGAAAACTAAACAAACCTTTTCCTCTATCAAGGCCTGTATAATGAGTTCAAAAGCACTTTTCGAACAACATTATCGCGCCCAGCTTTGTGGAATTACATGTATGTAAATGTCAACATGGGTACTTTGCAACAGTTTGACCCAACCTCAGCTGTAGAATATTGGATGAGCCAGCGAAATAGACGACCGAAATTGAGCGAAACGAGTAGAGCGCAGGAGTGATTTTTCGGCGTTTTCAACGATGCCAAAAGTGG
>CM055405.1:39739548-39757902 GCA_029228625.1 Pseudolycoriella hygida | reverse complement strand
ACCACCGAGAGACTTTGGTTTTCCAATTAATCGTATATCTATTGGTTACATGGGGACCAATAACACCGAAATGATTTATTTGTTGTGCTTCAATGCAATATTGTTCTGTCTTCGATGAAATGCCCCAAACGTAATATTGGACACAGAGGCATATTACGGAATCCAAGCCATAAAGCAGTATTGTATAATACAACAAATGACAACATGGCCGATATGGTCATTATTGTCACACTGGGCCAACTTTCTGTACAGTACATGACATCTATATACATTTATACATACAAATCGTGGTGTAGTATAATGAACGTTTATTCTGTCACCCATCCACCCAATGTAATACGATGTTCTATGTATATTACTCTGATTGAAGTATTCTTCAGCAAAGTGATGGATTGTGTTCAATTCAAGTTGTCTGCTGGAACAGAATGACTTTCTAAACAATGATTTTATAAACCGTCGTCCGGATGAATAAAATAACGTCAAAAAAAATAAATAAAACATCGATTTTTGGATGATTTGAGAACTGCGTGAGCTTAAAGACAAACTTGGAAATTCTTTTGAAATTTTAAAACAGGGAAAATGTTTTGTTTGAAGTATTTAATGTTGAGCTGTACGTAATTCTGTGAAATAACAAAGCTGTGTAGATGCTATTCGCACACGGTGACACTAATCGATTTTCCATTCACTTACGGGCTTACGGTCTGCAATTTTTTTAGGTTTACCGGTTGAGTAACTGCGTAAACAGATCTCTGTCTGCACGCATTAGGAAGCAATAAGACCCGTGCGCAGCCGCCCATCGCCGCCGAAAAAGTGAAAAAATTGAGCCGCCGTCGATAAAAATGAAAATATCGGTTAGCCGATTGCGCCGCCGTCGACCAACTGAAATCGTTTCGCCACCGCGAGCTGACGGTCATTTACTAATGTGTCCATATCAAGAATTTTACACAATCATGAGCTTTAAGCTCTATAAAAAACAATAGTGTTGACATAGTGCGACAATAGTGTCTCGATGAAAACAAAAACAAGAGACGCCATTTTACATACATTACAGCATAATGAACGTTTTGGAAATATCCGTTCGAAATGTGTTGTGTAAACATAAAAAAAACATCAAAATGAATCAGTGATTTTTGGGAAAATTTTTCCGATTTTCCTAATTTTTTTCCCTGTGAAGAACTCAATAATAAAAATTAAAACACTACTAATTTTGACTATTTGTATTCCGCGGAAAGTCGTTCAGACATTGAGCAAAAGAAGCTTTAAGAAGCTTTTGAAAGTCTTCATTGTTCTTTGTCCGAACGAATTTCCGCAGAAGAATTTGGTTAGTTGGGAATGTCACAATTGAGCTCTGAAATGAACGAAGACCATGTGGATTTGATTTCTCTGAGAAATACAGTTTCCCTCTCTATATGCCACAACAAAAACCTCTTTAAAGGTAGAGTGTGACGCAGTCCGTAAATCCGCTTCCAAAATTAATGATATCGCTTGAGGTGACGCTATCGCTGATAATACGCAGAAGTTTGTTTGAATGGAATCTTGTGTTCAAAGTTTTAATTTCCTGAAAAAATTACAGCGCTTTTTTTAAAACAAAATTACGTTGTGTTAAAAAAATTGCGTCACAACTGCCGGACCCACCAGCGGAATAATTTTTCAACACTTTCCGTTTTTGCGCTGCAAAAATTTTACTTTTGTTTCTTATTGCGTAGATTGTTTAAGGTAAATTGAAATTTTTGCGTGTAAAAGCTGAAAGTACAGAAAAATTATTTCGTCGTTGGGTCCCACATCCCATCCCACATCATCCCACACCCTTCCCGCATAATCAGACACACTTCTACTTCATTCTACATATTTTCCGCTTCATTCCACACACTTCCCACTTCATTCCACACACTTCCCACTTCATTCCACAATTATTTCCACAAGACCGGTTCCGTTGGCTGGATACCTTTCATTTGATACCCCATTCACCGCGATCTGACCACTACCAGCCGAGATATAGCCGAAGAAGTGCTTCCGTTGGTGGGTTTTCATATATGGGGGTTTTATGGAAACTTTGAACGCCAATAACTCAGTTCCAAGATTTTTTTGGGGGTAGCCACCGGCTGAATTTTCCATTTGGGACCGAAACTGAACTTCCCTAAAAATTTTAAGGAAATCGCTCGAGCGGTTCTCGAGAAAAAAAAGTAGATAGATCATCGACAGCTAACACAGGAATAAAATTTTGATTATTTTCAAACATATTTTCACCATTTTTATATGGAAATTGGTCATCTTTGATTGGCGATATCTCGGCTTGTTTTCAACCGATTTCATCCAAAGTGCGTTGGAATCAGGATAGGAAGTAGTTTTTTTTTTTAATAATTTGGAGGGGGAGGGAGGCAGGGTGGAAAAACTCCAAAGTTCGCCTATACATCGTGTCTTGTCCCAAAGGTTTTTGTATGGAGTTTTTGGGTTAGTGGACGTTTTTTTGGGGTGTAGGGACTGCGCAGTAACAGAGTCCTACAGTTCAGCTGAAGAAGAAAATCAGGAATAAAAATATGGAATTCTCTTTCCTGCCTTAATTCACAGGACTCCGTTCGGGCTGCTAAATTGTCTAAAATCAAACATCCAAAACAGGTACGTTTGCTGTCAGCATGTCAAAAGACAACAATTCAAGAATAAATCTTTATATCATAAGAAAATCATACGAAAATAGCGGAGAATTCATTATCGCACTTGTTCGAAAAAGTCGTTCATTTCGATATCGATTGAGATGTTTTCCCAAGAAAGCAAAAGATAGAAAGGAATGGACCATGGCTATTTCGACAAAAGTGACGTAATAGTATATTACAGCACATGCTATGTAAGTAAGCCATTACTGAACGGGCTGATGTTCGCACAAGGTGAAACACAGGTGCGAAGGTTTGAGGAACGAGCGAAGCGAGTGGATTAATCGCACAAGTGTTTCACCGTGTGCGAACATCAGCCCGTTCAGTAATGGCTTACTCACATAGTATGTACTGCAGTATATTTTATCGCATAGGGAACGAGGAAAGTTTATACATGTCGGTTTTTTTTTTTTATAAAAATTTGTCAATAGCTGGGATCGAACCGGGGACACCTCACATATGAGACGAGTACTGTACCACTGAACCACGGGATCATTTGAATGTTGGCAATAAAATTGCGTTCATCAGTTATTGTTGCAGATTTTCTTTAAGATCAAAACAAAATAATTTTATTATTATTTTGAATCATCATCATCATCATCATCATCATCATGATGATGATATTATTTTGAAATCGAGTTTTATTCTGTAACGTTTTTTATTTGTCTCATCCTTTAACAACAGTGTATCATTATAAATATCGGCATATATCTCTCATTTCTCTCTCATATATCTCTCCTTTTCGTTTAATAACAGCAAGCATGGTCTTTGTTCCACTGCAAATGCGCATATATACCCGTTCAATGATTACATGTATCATTTGCGTACCCACATGAAATAGCTAAGTGGCGCAGTGGTAGAGTGTTTGACTGTCGTGCGGATGACCGGGTATCGAATCCCGGCGTGTGAACTTTTTTTTAATAAATAAGATCGTTGATAATAATACAGAGTTTCAACGATACGGTACGTATGACTTAAACAGCTACTACGTAGAGCGCTCGCTCATCATGCGTAGGACCCAAGTTCGATCCCCGTGTTCGAAAAAATTTTTAAAAGGTGCATAGTACATTTCATGATGAAACGCTCAACCGTTCAGTAATTTTCATGATTGAACACCCAACAGTTCAGTAATTTTCATGATTGAACACCCAACCGTTCAGTAATGAAAATTACTGAACACCTCGGCAGTCGTTCATGTAAGACCGATTTACATCAATAAAAATGTTTTGACCACTTACCGAGTCCCAATGCGATAAAATATTATTTTAAAAGAAGAGTTGTTTTACGACATGCCGGAAAAAAGCACCATTTTTTTTCTTTAATTAAAGTTATAGAAAGAAGCAGTTCAGTTAGTACAGCCGCCGAAATCGAAAAAAATTAGCGATGGCGGACACTTAAATGAATTTCAAATCACAATGTAACTCTTTATAACCCTAAAAATTGTATAGTTTTTGATTTCCAGCGTAAAGACCGTAGTACATTCGGCCTCCGTCAGTTCGTTTGCGGCTGAAAAACAACAAAATAAAAAAAACGGTAGGAGTTTTCGAATTTTATCTCCGGAGTGACAATAGCTAGAGAGTTGGTTTCTTCGGGAAAGTTATAGAGTTTGGTCAGTAGAATTTTTTGGGATCTTAAAAAAATGGCTGCCAGCAGTTAAACCGGCGCCATCTTTAATTTTCCCAAGCAATAAATTAGGTCTTTTTCGGTTTTCGAATTTTAGCTTCGGAATGACAATACTTAAAGAGTTGCTTTCTCCGGGAAAGTTATAGAGTCTGATCAGGAGAATTTTTTGGAATTTTCAGAAATCTGCCAAAGTGACGCCATCTTGGATTTTTGTGAGGTATAAATTATGCTTCTTTGAGTTTTCGAATTTTAGCTCCGGAATGATAACACTTAGAGATTTGGTTTCTTCCAGAAAGTTATAGAGTTTGGCCAGAAGAATTTTTTTGTATCTTAAGAAAATGGCTGCCAGCTATCATAGCGGCGCCATCTTGGGTTTTCGTGCATGCTTTTTTGGTTTTCGAGTATTAGCTTCGGAATGACACTACAACGTGATACGATATTAGCGGAAGGTGTTGGAGAACAATTTTTTTCGGAAAGAAATTTTTTTTGGAGAAAAATTTTTTTGGAGAAATTTTTTTTTGGAGAAAAATTTTTTTTCGAAGAAAAATTTTTTTGAAGAAATTCATTGCTTACAATTACGTTTTACGTCTGTTAAAATTAACTTGTCAAAATAGAAAGGGTCCAAAAAAATCTAAGAAAGCCTTGAAAAAAAGCATTGCAATCCAAGTCAGCATGCAATGAACTTTTAGAGGCCACTTTAGACGTTATCCTCGGAGATTTTTCAAATCTGTTGCATCTATTACTCTCTTCGATAGTATAAACGAATAGCTTTATTTTAAAAATCAAGTAAAATCACCCTAGGGAACGTAATAAATAAAATTGTTGAATCTGTGACTCCCCTACAGAATCACTGTTACAGTTTGTTTCGTTAAAGTAGATAATATAAAGTATCTGTTTTTTCTAAATAAATAAAATAGCATGCTGAAAATAGAGCAATTCCGTTGGCAAATAGATTTTATTAAATGTGTTCTTTACTTTCATACCCGAATGGCTGAGCATCTCGAATGGAATGAATTTGTGTAGAAACGACAGAAAATATCATTATATTGTATGCAACCGCATTATAAAATCTTAAACTGAATGCGGTTACAATACCCGAGTGTCTTACAACAGTAAGCACACTTCGTGTAGGATTCATTCAATGCATTTATAGAAAATGTAGTCCGCAGAGTACATAAGAAGAGCTTTTCTTGTGTATACTGATAAAATCTGAAGACTTTGACAATTACACCAACAAGTGGTT
Source organism: Pseudolycoriella hygida (assembly GCA_029228625.1). Taxonomy (NCBI): domain Eukaryota; kingdom Metazoa; phylum Arthropoda; class Insecta; order Diptera; family Sciaridae; genus Pseudolycoriella; species Pseudolycoriella hygida. The sequence goes on along the minus strand of CM055405.1, from coordinate 39,752,388 downwards.
TCTTCCATATGTTTTTTTTACTGTTTTTGTTGTATTGTATTTCTGATGGAAAATCCTTCGATATTATACACGTGAACAATTTTTCTGCGTCTTAAGTTCTGTACGATTCTCATTGAACATACTGGATACTCTTACGTGATTCGTCTTTCAGCTCATGTTGCCCGTTATGCTAAAACCTTCCGTAAATTCAGCGCTGTAAATCGATTCCCTGAGGGAGGGTAGGGCGATTTGGTGAGAGGTTGGCAGGGGATTTGGTGAAAGGTTGGCAGGGGATTTGGTGAGAGGTTGGCAGGGGATTTGGTGAGAGGTTGAGAAGACGATTAGATGGTGGTTCCAGAGAAGGACAAGGCCAAAAGAATTTTTCTCATGAATTGGGATTCAAAACTTTTTTTACAATTCTTTGTTTAGAAAAATAATTTTTTCTGATTTTTCTTAAATATTTTTTCCTCTGTTGCCTCAGACGTTATTTTCGTAATTGACTTTGATCAATTCCCATTGTCAATTCCGATAAGGAAATAATCGGTTAATTTGGTACAATTTCTACGTTCCTCGAACTCTCTAAAAGTGATTAAGATTTTAGAACTCGTTACATTTCGTGAGCTGAGTTTGAAATGTTCGTTGAAGCTTTTTACGGAATTCTACGGGTATTTTCGCTTATACTTTTTAATGTTTCAAAGCTGAACAAAATCCATATGCTGTACACTTAATTTTATTGCACATAGCGTTTACATAATTTACGATAGTGGAATATTCAGTGGAATCACTTTACATGTTTGAGGAATGTAAATACGTTCTTATTGACCACCTTCCAGGTGTTTTTTTAGAATATATATTCCACAAACTTGTAAAATACAGTACCTACATTGTTGCTTGTAATTTGTTGAGTTGAGTGGCATTCAGTCGCCTTTAATATAAGAAATTCACAAGTACGAAAGTAATTTGCTATAGTAATCACAACAAAAACCTCTTAAAAGGTAAAGTGTGACGCAGTCCGAAAGTTCGCTACCAAAATTAATGATATCGCTTGGGGTGACGCTGTCGCTGATAATACGCAGAAGTTTGTTTGAATGGAATCTTGTGTTCAAAGTTTTAATTTCCTGAAAAAATTACAGCGCTTTTTTTAAAACACTATTACGTTGTGTTAAAAAAATTGCGTCACAAATGCCGGACCCACTAGCGGAATAATTTTCAATACTTTCAGTTTTTACACGCAAAAATTTAAATTTATCTTAAACAGTCTACGCAAGAACAAGCAAAAGTCAAATTTTTGCAGCGCAAAAACTGAAGGTACAGAAAAATTATTTCGTCGTTGGGTCCGGCATTTGTGACGCAATCTTTTTAACACAACGTAATTTTGTTTTAAAAAAAGCACTGTTATTTTTACAGGAAATTAAAACTTTGAACACAAGATTCCATTCAAACAAACTTCTGCGTATTATCAGCGACAGCGTCACCCCAAGCGATATCATTAATTTACCTTTACTTTACCTTTTAAGTGGTTTTTGTTGTGATGTCAGTCGTTTTGGAAGTTTTCAGTTGTTGAAAAAATTTCTATTTTTTGAAAAAAATTTTGTCAGAAAAGAAAATTTTCTTAGAAAAAAATTTCTTTCTCCGAAAAAAAATCTTCTCCAAAAAAAATTTTCTCCGAAAAAACAATTTCTCAAAAAAAAAAAAATTTTTCTCCGAAAATACTAATTTTTCTTTAAAAAAATTTTTCTCCGAAAAAAATTTTCTCCAAAAAAAATTTTATTCTAAAAAGTTTGTCTCCAAAAAAATTTTTCTCCGAAAAAAATTGTTCTCCAACACCTTCGGCTACCATCGGAACACTTCGTATCACCTTCGGAATACTTTGCGTCACCTTCGACTTCCTTCGGAACACTCCGTATTACCTTCGGCTACCTTCGGAACACTTCATGTCACCTTAGGCTACGTTCGGCTACCTTCGGAACACTTCATGTCACCTTAGGCTACGTTCGGCTACCTTCGGAACACTTCGTGTCACCAATTCTTCCCACTGATTCATATAAATTTCCTGAAGAAACCAACTGTCTAGGTATTCTTATACAGAATTTAGCAAAAAATCCAAGATGGTGTCACTTTGACAGTTGGAAGCCATTTTCTAATGATACCATAAAATTCTCTTGATGAAACTCAATAACTGATAACTTTCCCAAAGAAACCAACTTTCTAGCTATTGTCACTTCGGAGCAGATTTTACCATTAATATATGGAAATTGGTCATCTTTGATTGGCGATATCTCGACTCGTTTTCAACCGATTTTGATGAGTGAGTGCTCGTTTGAAAGCTGCTATTTCACAAATATTTTGGAGGGAGAGGGGAGCGAGGGGAAAAAACTCAAAAGTTCGCCTATACATCGTGTCTTGTCCCAAAGGTTTTTGTATGGAGTTTTTTGGGTTTGTGGACGTTTTTTTTGGGTGTGGGGACTGCGTCACGCTCTCCGCTACCGCTCCGAACATGATAATAAAAATGCAGGTTCTAGTATACTTTGCCAACAGGGAATTGTGAGCGAGAGCGATGTATTTATGAAATTTCAGTTATTACATTACACAGATGAGAGTAATATTAAACATTCAACTGAAGGCAATTGAACTCGTTATTTATGCAGCAATCACAGTAAACTTTCTGCTAATGCAATCATATTTCAGTCCCTAAAAATCGAATTGAAATGCAATTCATGTATGTTGTCTCTTACACACAGTAATGCACACCAATTTGAAATAGTTTAAAGTTAAATTTTACGGTATATTGTAAATATTGTTGGTTTATTTATTATCGTTGTGAAAAATTTATTTCCACTCACATATTTTCATATTTTCACATTTTATTTTCGTTGTTTATTTTTGATATTTTTATTCGAATGCAATGCACCGTTGTGGGATATAAAATATTTCGTTTTGTTAAATAAATATGAATGGCTTATGCATTATGAATAATCTAAAACGACAATCGAACGTAATTCGTCCGATCAATAAAAAAGCTTATTTGCGCTCTAGCTTTTTGACGAATCGGCTTAAGCAAAGTACTTATAGCGAGTTTTATGATAAAACGAACAATCCAAGTGAACTGTCAAACTATAGTCATTTTTATGCAACAAATAGTTATTTCCATGACAAGGCAAGGGGCGAAAATAAAAACCTGCTTAACAAGGTTGACGTCTGTGGCCAAAGTAGAGAAAATTGCAAGAAGAGTAAAGTTTGTGGCCAGAGCGCAGCGATTCTCAGGATTCTCAGGGACGTGTTAGCTCAAAGGAATTGTATAAGCTTGTGGGGTGCTGGAAGCCCGAGTTCGAATCCATCGATTGACAATTTTTCTTCGTGAGAAGCTTTCCTTACTTAAAAAAAATTGTTGTCGCTGGAATCGAACCTGGGCCCACTGGTTCATTAAGCCACGAATATTTTTCTGAGCTAAATTCATTATGCATGTAAACATGATGTGCGAAGATGTATGAAGATGCAAAAAGTAAGTTTTTGAATGCAGCTTCGTACAAAGTTCTTCGGGAGCCAACAGAAGGCAGCCTCGTACCCAGTTCACACTATACCCGTTTCAAAGCTTGTGTCGACAGACTTTCAGATAAAAATTATCTCATGGGTACGAGGCTGCATACCTGAGTTCTAACTTCCGGAACTGTTCATCCCGAAATCCCCTTTGTTCGGGAGCCACCAGAAGGCTGCCTCGTGAACCGCTGCACTTGGACCTCCAGCACCACAAGCCTATATAATTTCTCTGAGCTAACCCGTTCCTGAGAATGTGGGAATTAGAGAGAGAGAGAGATTATTACTCTCACAAACAATTCTGGAGCCCGTTCACTTTCCATGCGCCAACTTCTCTCAAATAAAATCTAAGGTAACTTGATATAATTTGATTTAAATGAAAACATGACGAATGTGTATCACCACAAGGCTATAGGCAGTTCTCAACGATATTAGACATTCTATACACTTGGCATTTGAAGCAGACTAACTTATTTGAGAATTTTGACATTTGGAGCAGACTATCTTTAGTTCATGATATCGACGTTACGAGAATAATAGATGTCGTACTTTTCGTTGAGAATGACCTATAACTCTCTAAAGTCGGAGATGACTTTTATTTCCGTTTATAAGCTGCTCGATAATTTTCGCAAATTAACTCTTAAATTTGTACATAACATCCATAAAAGTTACTGATCTGTGAAAATCATTTGGAAATTCTCCGTCCACAAAACAAGAGTCCGAAAAATCCGGAAAATATTTTTAGTGCAACGTTAAAGTTTACAAAATTTTGACGCTGAGTGAATTTATTAACACATTTAGGCGATCCTTAATTTTAAATTTACCGAAAAATTTGTTGTATCACTTGAGAATACTCTTAAAATTATTCAAACATTTAAATTTTATCGTTAGCACTTAATGATATTCTCTTGGAGTTGAATATTAACGATAATGACTAACGAAAACCCATGCTATTTGCACCCCATAACATTCATTGAGACTTAAAACTCATTAAACATTGTACATTTTAATGCTTTTCCGATTATAATTAACATGACTTTTCTTCCCCCAATTTTGAAACGTTTTCCGTAATCAAACTCTTCAAGCTAGGTTAAAATTGAAGAAAAACTTACCTTTCGCCTACAGAAAAGACGTATAATTCAATTTTAACAGAAATCGTATTAGCAAATTGAAAAATAGTGGCAGTAAGGTTTGAATTGTTTGTTTTCGTATTTGTTCAGTTCAAGCCTAAGGAATACAAGTAGAAAAAGGAAAGAATTTAACAAAGAAACACGTCAAATCGAAGTAAAAGTTTGGTAGACAAGCAGAACGCCTAGCAAATAAATATATTTGTTCAACATGATTTCGATTGTATAAAGTTTTTGGGGAGGATGGACCAGTTGATTCATACGAGTACTTTGTTCTCAGTTACCTCCCCACTGTACGTAAAAAGTAGGATTATGTAGAAACATACCAAGTGCTAATGTTTCATTATTTCAGTGTAGAAATCGTTAATTACTTACGCCACTGCATATTGGTCACGTACGCACTATGTGACCTCATCATACATTGTGACTTTATGCATCACGGGATAAAGATGTAGTTATATTATTGGGCGCGATGCGAATAAATGATGTAAGAGTTGTTGGACCTTTTCTCGAACCAATCACTATATTGCACATATTATGTACTACGAGTTGCATTAATAACTATTTTTGTTTCTGCCAAGTTGAGCTTTCATCGCTTTCATACAAAGCTTGTGCGTAGGGATTTCATTAAGAGTGATATCGTGAAAATTTCGACCAACTCGTATACATCGCATTTTTGATTTATGATGGCTAGTCATTCAATTCTAGGAGAGACGTATCTTTTCCATTTTTTTTAATTTTCAAAAATGTCGGGTTTTTGGAGCTCAAGGTGGAAGGCGCCTGAAACAGTTTTTTTGATGTAAGTCGATGAGGAAGTGAGCAAAAATATTATTGGTTTTTGGTAGGATTGTAGTACCAAATGAGACAGTCATTCTGAATACCCCTCCTCTGTCCGTCAAAAATGGGACAAACTTTGAATGGCTTTAGCTCTGTTCTGAAAAACTGCTGCAGGGGGATGTTTTTTTTAGATTTATCAGGTTAGGACGTCTGTTCCTGCTCATCATGTAAATCATTTAAACCTCCCAGTTCCCACTAGGAACCTGTTTGAAGCAACAGGTCCTAGTTTTTGGATCTCTGAAGGTGAAACCACACGAGCACCCAGTATTCTGCTTCTCAGAGTATAGTACTTCGGACATTCACTGACTAGGTGTACGCCCGTTTCCTCCTCTAAGCCGCAACTGCAATTTGGATCGTTTCCAAACTTCATCCTAGCCAAGTGCTTGTTCAAACCACAGTGCTCCGTAATAGCTCCTTCTATCCTCCTTATGCTATTGCGGTCCATGCCAGCCAGCTCCTTGGTCCACCTTTCGTCAGGCACCGGAAAGAAGAGTTTGGTATGTGCTCCTCCATCGTATGCGCTCCAACGTTTCGCGGATTCCGTTCGTACCTAGTCTCTTATCTCTCTAGCACAGGGATTGTGCTATTGGGATGAAGGGCTCCAGGTCGACAGTAACGTTTGCTGGGCCTTGTCTGGCCAGCTCATCTGCCCTCTCATTGCCGTCTATGTCGGTGTACCCTGGGATCCAAGCCACTGTGATCTGATAACTCATTTCCAGTCGATTTAGAGTCGCCTTCAGCTCACCAACCAATCTAGACGTCGTGACAGGTGACGCGAGTGCTTTGATCAGCGACTCGCTATCCGAGCATATTAGTGCTCTATTAGCCGTTGTTCCTTCCGGAACCAACTCAAGCGCCCCCATAAGCGCAGCAAACGTCTCTGCTTGGAAGACGCTAGCTTATCTTGCCTATAGACTTCGGCTCCCGTTCCCTGCTCAGTCTTCGATCCATCAGTGAAGCCTACCTGTGTCCCATCGGGAAGGCCAACCGGCCAGTTTACCAGCCAGTCAGTCCTGTCCGGTATGATAGTTTGGTATTGCCTCTCGAAGCTGATTGTAGGTACCATTCGATCTCTGGTCATTCGGAAGACCTGACTGTTTATCATTTGTCTGATTCTTCCGTGGCCCGAATTGAGGCCCCTCATCCAGAGATCATTTTGCGTGAGCCTGTCTGCCGTGGCAAAGGCCTTCGCTCTCAATGGGGGTAACGCAATAAGAGCTTCCATGACCGTTGTGGCCGTGGTCTTCATAACTCCTGTAATGCAGATGCATGCAGGCCTCTGAATTTCATTCAACTCTTTCTTCGCACGCTCGATGTCTAGCCTGGTCCACCGCACTATACATCCATGGCTAAACATCGGTTTGACGACTGTCTCATAAATCCCCAAAATGGCTCTAGACGGTATACCCCAGTCCCTTTCAAAAGCCCTACGACAGATTCAGAAAGCAGACATCGCTTTTTCCGCCTTGGACATGCTCGATCCAGTTGAGCTTTTGGTCTAGAATAGCCCCCAAATACTTTACATTCGGACTGAGATCTATGATTTTACCAATGAGCCTAAAGTTCTCCATAAGGACATGTCCTGTGTTTCTTCCACTGAGAGCACGATATCCGTCTTTTTGGGATTAACCTTCAGACCCTTCTCTTCGTATCACTTCTCCACTATATTCAGTGAGCTACCTAGGGTACTCTCAAACTTGACCCTAATTGAAACGGTCAAGTCGTCAGAGTAACCCTGCGCATGAAATCCCTCTTCACTTAGTTTCCTTATGATAGAATCGACCAGAGCAGCGGAAAGAGTATTCCTCCTTTTAGACAGCCCAGAAGTCGGCTCTGTGTTCACAAACATTTGCTCGCACAGTCCTGTCCCTGAGCATGCTGCTGATCCACCTCGTTACCATCGGTGCAACGTTTCTTTCTTCCAGCGCCTGCCGGATCACTTCGAAGCTGGTATTATCGAAAGTTCCTTCGATGTCCATAAAACATCCTAGAGCTATCTCTCGAAATTCAAACGATCGTTCTATGTTGGCTGCTAGTCTATGCAGAGCAAAGTCTGTCGATTTTCCCGCCTGACAGGCATATTGCTTCTCATGGAGCGGAAATCTCGACAGGACTTCGACTCTGATATAGAAGTCTATAAGCTTTTCGAGAGTCTTTAATACGAAAGAGGTGAAACTTATCGTTAAAAAGTCCTTGGCAGTGCGAGCGCTGGTTTTGGTATAAAGATCACATTGACTTTTTCTCATGCCTTTGGGCTGTAATATCCTAACATAGCGGTTCCAAGCATAGACGGTAAAATTCCATCTTCTACTGCTGACTTGAGCGGCTTGAAGCTGCCGATTACCTACCTTAGCCTGTCCATAGTAACTATGTGGCTAGCCTGAGCCCATTCTTCCTCCGAAGGGTCATTGGAGGGCCATCCGTACTGCCACTCCCTACAAAGACCTCCTTGGATATATTTTTTCGCAGGAAGCGAGAACTATTTTTGTGAAAGTAGAGTCCACAGACGCTTTAATTTCGCGCTTTTTTACTACCCGCAGTTTATTCAACGGATTTGGGTTAATAGTGACCTGAATGAGGTCTAGCAATGCTGGTTCCTATATATTGGGTTCTCAGGAGATATCTCTAGCACTAGCGACCTGAGTTTTGAACGGCATTCAGTTCGAACAATGAAAACAAAATGTTTAAATTAGTACTTCCCTACTAGAAATAATCCATAGTTATGTACATTTATGTACACACTCAGAGCAGTCTCTATTGTTTTCTACATGTGAATAGTACATTTATTCGTGCAATGAACAGAGTTGATATGAGTTTGTTTGTTCTTATTGGAAGGGATGGAATTCTACTAATTTAAAAAGTTTGTTTTTATTGTTCGGACTGACTACCGTACAATATTATAGACGAGTTGAGGAACCAACATTGTTAGAACTCATACAGGTCGCTAGGAACCAAAATCCGATGAAAAAACAGCCGGAAATTTAAAAGTGCTAGAGACATCTCCAGCGATCCCAAAATATAGGAAACAACATTGTTAGTAGTGGTCTCTTTTTGGAGAATGGGATGACACAAAGTATCCGTCGGTGGTGGTACCGGTGTCTAATCTTATATGGGCGACCGGGAAATATCAGTTTTACTTAAAACGTTGAACACGAAAATTCACGCCATCTGCATCTCTCTCCAATATGTCTTAACTTTTTGATGATTTCCAATTATTTAAACACTTCCAAAACCATACATCGTAGCATTCATGGAACAAACACATCTAAAGCGAAATAAATTACCCAACTTTATTATTGTATTCACTTTATGTGTTACTCTCAAACGTAATTATTTCTTTGGCCCGGAAAAGCTCAATTAAAAGAAACACTTAAATCGTTCTATTGTTATTCCGGTAACTTATTTCATATACACAAAATGTATACAATATACGCATGACACCGTCATACACATGGTGAGGCGGGAAAAGGGAAGCGAATTTATCTTTTGGCCTGATTCTTTTCAGCTACGTTTTAGATGCTAGTCGCTTACTACCATAAAAGAAAAACTTTTTCGGTACACTTAACAATCAAGATAATAATTCTTTGCAATATACATAAAAAGATTTTCTTTTGTTTGTCGGAAAACTTAATGTATTATGCGTATTAACACATAGGGAACAAATAATTAAGATTCATTATTTTGATGAATATTCGAATGAAGGGTCATTTCGATTGAGTATATTACCTTGTAAAGTAGCGGGTGGTTCGCTGGGAAAATACCATTTTCGATGTAAGTTACATAAATTATTTTGTACACTCGGCTTCATTCGCCATAAAATGAGTGTATCGGAACGTTCCATGTTATTCTCGAGAGTTTGGAGAAATGATACAAATGTTTTAATTGCACTCGACATGGCTATATTTTTCTTGGAATTGATTTAATCAAAAAACTTTTATAATACATTAGTGCGGAAGCAATTTCCTCGTTGTATTAGCCATTCTGCCGCAGGTACAAGTTGTCATTTCGAAAATATTTCATTTCTCTTGCAATTTCTTCCCAAAAAAATTCGTTGGTTCACCATTTTATATGGTGGCAAGAATTTTCCGTGCTTACTATTTAGGTGTAAATGAGAAAACGTTTAAAAAACCCCGAGAAATCCCATCCTCACTTGACGACCCCTATGGTGGAGCTTTGGCAGTTTCTTTAAAAATCGGCAACGATCGAAGGAAACAATCTTGCAGCATAAGCAAAAATTACTGCGGCGTAGGTTTCGACTGATTCCGGTATGGCAATTTGAGTAAAACGATGGACGGGCTTTGTGCTTGTATTAGTAATTGATAAGATAAAGTTGAAGCGAAGGCACTGACGTCACTGGTTGAACACATAAGATTGATTCCAGGGGTATTCGCAACACCTATCCCAGTGCGGTAGATTTGCATGATAATTATTAACATATGCAGGGGACCCATACGCATCAGAATAGATGTGACAAACAGAATAGATGTTGTAAAAAGATTCGAAATGTTGCCTTAACTCTTAAGTGCATCCTCATTAAGTAAATACTTAAAAAATCTCAAAATTTTAAAAAAAATTGCACTAGGGCCGATCTTAGAACCTACCTAGAGCACTTAGGAGAGGCCCCTGGTCCATACTTTTATGAACAAAAATGTTTGCACCTTCTTTCTCTGCAAAACCGCACAAAAAACCTCATAATTAAATATATATTCCTGAAAGATCACCAAATATCGTATGCAGTCGCGTAGCGTGAGTTGGGCCCACACTGAGGACTCTACAGCCTGAACCACTCAACAGATTTTCACTAATTTAATTACAGTGATTTTTTGATGTCCACGTTTTTCATTCATAACCTTGAAGAGCGATTTCTGTTCTAATTTCGCGGAGATATAGGTGAAAAAATTCCACGAACCTTCAAAAAAACCACGTTTCTGACCACATTTTTGACCACTTTTTCGAATGTAACTTCAAAAGTTTTTGACCAATTTTGCCCAAATTCAATACTATAGTCAATTTGGTGATTATTTTCAGGAAAAAAAAGTTTTTGAAAATCGGATAAGATTTACCCGATTTATGTAGAAAAACGCTTTGGGCCCTAGTAGAGATCCAGTTTTAGGGTCCTGGCTGAGTCCAAAAGCTCAAAATCAGGAATGCCCAGACCTTTCAAACAAAAAAAAATTGTGAAAATCGGAAAAGAATTACTCGAGTTATGTACAAAAGACCGAAAATCACTTAAACGGCCCTAGCTCGGCGGCCCTTGGGCCGATAGTGCCCAGATTCAGTCTTATAAAAGATTTTTCGATAACCTTTCACGGGAAAAAGTTTTTGAGTTTTACTCAAGTTATCGCGGTGACAGACGGACGGACGGACATTTTTTTATTGCTGATTCGTCATCTTAGGACCATGATCGGGGCTCCCCCCCCTAATTCCGGGTCGAAATTGGGGTGGTTACAAGCGTCGTGGTAAACCACTGCCTACCTTTTAGAAAATTTTCGCGAAATTTTCGTGATTTTCTTGAATTTTTCGTGAATTTTTTTTTCCCGGCTGTCAAACAAACGTGGTTATGTTATCGGTGTATTGATAACTGAATGTTATAATTTTAAATAGTTGACGTAAAATGAATGTATTCCGTAGATGGTGCCGTGAAAAATTGTAAATATGATAAAAACGTGACATATCATCGGTAAGCTGAATCTCAAACCACTGCTATTTTCCCATTAACACACATAAAAACACCTAGAATACCGAAAGGCTTTCCAACACGTAACGATTGGTTGAATTTGTTGTACAACCGCTGTGGGCATGGCCAGTGACCATAAAGACTAATTAATCCAAAGTATTTCAAAATTTTACATAAGAATGAGAATATCTTTCAAATAAAAATGTGTCAGCCAATTCGTGCAAACGACAAATACTTTTGTCCACTCTCTTGACGGAGTTTAGGTTTTGTAAATAAAATACAGTAATAAGTTGTATCTGTAGACGTTTTATTTACTCTAAAATTGTTAATCGGCTCAGAAGAGCACGCCAGTTTTTGTTGTTGGAATTACATACGATGGAAGGAAACACATTGCCGAAACACATCCAGCCTAACGACTTTTTTTTCTATTTTATCTACCTGCAGATTAAGTGAATAATTTTCATACTTTGATTAACTTATCAACGTGGTCGACTTGACAATTTCACATACAAGTGAGGTAAGATAAAGCCGTAAATACTGCAACAAAAATTAATAAATTACAGCTTCCCAGGCAAATGTTCGGCTACTTTGTCGACATTCGCAATTTACGCGAAAAGAACAAACATTGAATCTAAATTGATCATACTTTACTTAACACTAATTCAATTTAATTACGAAACTACAAAAACACGCAAATATAAACACTATTTTCACAACAAATTTGACGTCATCAAAACCCAAATTTACTGAAATTTTATAATATTTTGACAATTCACACGTTTATATAATAGAAAACAACGATGTACACATTCTAGCGAGCAGGCCGTGAGCTGCCGTTATCATTTCTCTGATTTAGGCATATGAATACTTACATCATATTTCCTATTACATTTCGTCTTTTCTATTCGTAACTTCTGACAGCTGTCAGCTTCTAATTTCGGCTCTTAGTTATAAAAACGATTCCTCAGTTTTCACACTTACATAAATACAAAGAATTTTAAGGATCCAAATTACTATTATAAAATTTGGTGCCTAAATTCAAATCTGACAGCTGTCAAAATTTAATAGTTGTGCGTACTTACATCCTTTACGAATTGAAACAACGATTTTATTCTTGTATTATTGGACCCGTACGAAGTACAAAGGCCCTATAAGTTTTCTACAAACAATTTTATTCTATATTATATATAGAATATATATATTCTATATTATCGTCTAAATATGACGAATCAGCAATAAAAAAAATGTCCGTCTGTCCGTCTCCTCTTTTTTTTCCAAGGGGCTGAACCGATAAGCCTAATCTTTTTTTTCCCTCAAAGGTACATGTCTCCCATGAGTCAAGTTCGAAGATGAGCATAATCGATCAAGTGGTTCCGGAGATATGGTCGAGGAAGTGACAAAAAACATGGTTTTTCGAGGGTCGGTGAAGCTTTTTTGCAAATATCTCAGCAAGTATAGCGCGGAAATTCCTCATTTTGTTGTCAAATGAAAGCATTTGATGTCACAAAGCTGGGGAAAAAATTTTGTTGGAATCGGTACAGGGGTCTGGGCACTGGGACCAATGGAATGGACGAAATTGAGATTCTTGGCCATACGAAAACAGTTTTTCGTCTATATTTCCTTAACTATGCAATATGGAGATTTACTGTCAAAGGCAAAGTTGTAGAGAATTAAATTTAAGCGAAC
>CM055405.1:39661076-39739048 GCA_029228625.1 Pseudolycoriella hygida | reverse complement strand
TAGAGAATTAAATTTAAGCTAACACGTGTTTCAGGGTTTTGGAAAAATATGGCCCAATACTGGTATATGGCCTCTTCTATAATTGGGCAGTATGACCCGAATCTCTAGAACTATGAGAGTTCGAAAGTTGGTTCCAAAGGCGAAGTTGTAGAGAATAAAATTTTAGAGAACACGTGTTTCAGGGTTACAGGGGAAATGACTTAGTCCTTGGATATAAGCTTTTCTAGATTTGAATGGTCTGAGACGTACTTCGGTAGGGCCTTTGACATTACCTTGGGTAATTTCTATGGATCTTTGAAATTCTTACAGTTATAAAAGAACAGAAAACGTTGTATTGTTTGCTTATTTGTATATTTAGATACGTTCGAGTCTCTTTGCCACATGTATTGTGTTTGCCACATCTATTCTGATACGTACGGGTCTTTGGTTATGTTATATTATTATCATCAATATTACAGTATTTTATGCTTAACATTATGTCTATTTCTGTGTTTTCTGACTATGGCAAGAGGATAGCATGGCTAACAGATTCGGCATTTCGATAGTGATGATGTTGCTGTTTTCCGTGCGAGCCTTACATGTTATATAGGGCAACCATTGTTCACCCATTGTTTCTTTGTTCTTCATATTTCCAATGTCCAGTATGACGCTATTTATGAAGAGGTGGTCGGGATGCTCATGTCGTCGACTTTCCTGTTACTTTCTCCTTCGTCCACAAGGTAGCACCACAGTACCACACCAAAGAATTGAACTCTATTTATGTGAGTGACGTCACATTGTTTCTCTTATATACTTGATTGTTCGTTTCGGGCATCAAATCCCGAAACTACCCAATTTATGCAGCTTGGGTTAACTAGAGATGACACTTTCAACATGTTTATTACAGAAACAACCCATACTTCCCGGGGATCGGGCCCGGGTTTTCTGCGTGGAAGGCAAGCGCGTTCACCATTTGCCATCCCATTGAATTGGGTTGTCTTGCTCAAACTGATTCATTTAAAAGCCATCAAACAGTCATCACTGTCATCACCGGGAGGTCAAATGCCAGAATCGTCTATATGCATCAGCAGTGGAGTCCCATGCTCAATCAACTTACAAAAAAATACACAAGAAGGCTAGAAAGGGGAGGAAAATCGCATAAGCTCATAAGCAACATGTCCTTAACGTTCCCAGAGTACCTAATAGGGAACCTATGTAGAACAGTAAAAGCAATTTAAAAACTACAGCTTTTCTTACATTCAATAGAAGTCACTGGCCGCAACCCAAAAACAAAACTGCCCTAAAATCAGTCGAAAACTTCCATCATCTGAGAAATTTGGCACATAGTACATTTATTTTTCAGTCCCATTGTCGAGATTGTTTGAAAGTATTTTGTGCTGATTGTACGTGTTTTGCTTGTGACCTTTATCTCTGTTCGTTGTAGCGATATCAACATACACTGTTGATTGTATTATCGAATGATAATGACAGCATTATTCAACAAATGAGTACTGTTTTGAAGTTCAAGTAAACTAAGTGGAAAATTTATTGTGATTCCCCTAAGGAAATAATTTCAAATAATAATAGCGTGATCTCATCTCAGTCCTCTCGTACATGGAATGCAGGGACAAACGACGTATAAATTGGTCATTGTCGGTCCGGGTGGTGTTGGGAAATCAGCTTTAACAATTCAGCTGATAAAAAATTATTTCGAGCCATTGTATGATCCAACCATTGAAGATTCCTATAAAAAGCAAGTAATTGTTGATGCTGAAGTTTGTCACTTGGATATCTTGGATACCGCCGGGCAAGAGGAATATTCCGTTATGAAAGAACATTACATGCGCACCGGTGAAGGTTTCGTAATTGTTTTCGCCGTCAATGATGCGAAAAGTTTCGATGAATGGACAACATACAGAGAACAGATCAAGAGAGTTAAGGATGCAGACAGAGTTCCAATGGTGTTGGTAGGCAATAAGAGCGATTTGAATGAACGGCAGGTGAATATAAAATCGGTTAGAGAAATGGCTGAAAGTTTCGGTCTACCATTTGTTGAGACATCGGCTCTGACTCGAATGGGCGTTGATGATGCATTTTTCACACTAGTTCGAGAAATACGTAAATTCAGAAAAGAGAACGACAAGAACAAAAAAAATAAAAAGAAATGGATAGTAGCTAGGAGAAGACGTTGCACTTTCTTGTAGATGAAAATATGGGACATAAATAAATCTTTGTGAAATTCAGATGTTTTCTACGGACTTTCAGAATCAAATGTTTCATAAACAAAATCACAAAATATGCAGCGTAGGCGATCAAAATATGCTTTCTTTGCGGAGGAATAAACAGTGAAGAAAAGAACGCACTTTCCAACTTGGAAAGCAAAATAAACACAAAGTTTCAAGCTATCGTTCAAGTTTTTTGGAGTTTGAGAACCGACAGCCGTCTTAAAAAAAGTGTCTGAAAAATGTTATTTTGAGCGTGAGATAAAATCTGAATAAAAAGTAGATTATGCACCTGCGGGGAAATTTTTTTATCTTTAAGGGGGAAGTCTGCATCCCGAGCCTAAGGTGAGAGATCCGATCCCCCTAGTAGATAAAAAAAAATCCCGCAGATATGCTATTTTATTTACCACCTACAATTAATGTAAACTAAGGAAAATATCTACAAGCGACGCGACGTAGGAATTGTTTTTATAATATACGCCGCCGACGTATTTTATCCACCGTGCACGCATTATGAACGCCATGCACGTATTTTGTGAGCTTTTAACACGTTCTTTACGTATAGCATACTACACAACACTTAAATAAGGTTGATAATACATTCACCGAGTATATGATACGTCAGCGGCGTATATTATAAACACAATTCCTACATCGCTTGTAGATATTTTCCTCAGTTAACGCCCTATGGAAGCAATGCGGTGAATAAATGAAATTAAAACAAAAACTGCCTCTTGTCAAAACGATTTAAGGATAAGGCTTAGGCTTAAGCCCGAATAAATGAAAACATGGCTTTCATTCCGATTGCTCTGTGAACTAAATCTGATAAGTTTGCAAACATCGACTCAGTTCACCATATAATCATGAAAATCTATTCTCATTTTTTGTGATTCTCAGTGAAGGAAATTTTCACTTAAGTTCCAATTACATTCTTTTTTTTTCAAGGGTGAGGAAACCTTCACAGGCACCCGGTTCTCCTGGACCTGGTAGTGTTGGATTCCATCTCTCGATGACCTACCAACTATAACCTCCTTCCTTGGTCACCATGCTCTCGTCTCCCCGGAATTTCCTCATAGCATTACTTCGATAAAAAGTGAATTACCGTCTGAGGGTGTGAAATTGGCCGGGTCTGACCAATTTCATCCTCGCAGACACAACCAAGTAAGTAAAGTAAGTAAGTAAGACACAACCAATATCACACGACCTGGCCAAATCCAGTGTAAGGTACTACTAACATTATTATTACTACTACCACTATCTACTACAAGTACCCTTAATTTTTATACTTTACAGTTTTTACTTTTATACTCAGCTGAGCAAAAAAACGTCGTAGCGACACTTTAAACCACCTGCGTCAATGTCTTCCGTTTTCACCCTTGCAATATAATACATTATTATCGCTTCAAGACTATAAAAGAGCTATTACAATTCTAAGTCTAATGAAAACCAACATTCTCACTCACCGCGATAACAATTACAAGATTACTAAATACACACTTACCCCTTACCACTTATACCCGTTGTCGATTTAAAGAAAAGTGAAAATAAAGTAAAATGTTTTCATCCACATAATAAATCCACATAATAACCGCGTAACAATCTTCAAAAATAACAAATTTAATTCATCTGATTCTCGTTACATTGATTTCAATATCTCCATGGCAATGTGATCTTTAATAAATTTTAATAAAAAGGGATAACAAAAAGATAATACGCGAATAATTTATTATAACAACATTTTTATGTTAAAACAACCGTACTACATAACCTACATAACACAAAACAGATATTTCATTCTTCATCTTATTTTTTAAGAATTCATATCGTTCGTTGTTTGCTTCGAACAAGGGTGTACTATTTATACTGTTTAAAAACGAAATATAAATGTAAAAAAAGAATAAGAAGAGAAAATTTCGTAGAAGATCCTTAGTTTGTGGGATAAATAAATACATATATTCTGGCTAGGCAAGAAGGTACCGTATAATGCAGAACGGGACGGTACGAATATTTAATGAATAACTCTTTGGAGGGCTGTTTCCAAAATTGTCTTGTATGTGCTTCAGATTTTTTATGTTATTTTTTAGTCAAGAAAATATGAAAATCTACAGCGCTTTTGTTGGTGTAGCAAATTAATTTTGGGCTTCTTAAATTTGTCCGTTATCGTAAATATGAAGAGAGTTTTTCTGCGGATCTCCGTAGCTAATTTTATGTTTCCTTGGCAGTAACGTCTGCTATGTGGCATATGTTCTTTAATTAATAATAAAGAAGAAAAATATTTTGTAAATTAAAGAAAAATGTTCTTCTTAATAAAGGGCTTGTAAGGATCTAGTAAAATTATCGAAAATTCTATTGGCACCGGGTCTATTTATTATACAGTTGCTAATAGTCTTTTTATTGTATTGAGGCTAACGTCACCGGGTGTCAATCATCTCTTTGCCATTAGAATCGGTATATTGAAGAGACTATTGACACCCGATCGGATGAACCTATCGGAGGTTTGGACTTACGATGTGTTCGCAAGAAGTTCGGAGATGGCAAGGTCGCCCGTGAGAACAAGCGAGAAAAAAGCAAATGTCAGAAAGGCAAACGATACTGGCGAACCAAAGCTGACAAAATTGGAGCTAACCAAAAAATGACAAAAGAGCTGCATGAATTTATTCAAGACAAGAATAACGTGCATAAGGACATTAAGAGGATGGTAATTAGCATTAGAGCCTGCTTAAACAATTGCAGCAGGACCTCAAGTCGTTGACGCGAAAAGCAGAAACAGCTGACAAGAATGAGAAAACAGACGAAGCGGTCGAAGGGCCAGCTACCCCACTCTCGTCAAAAAGAAAACAAACGCCGGATGCTACGCCCACAGCAAGAAACGCAGCGAAGAGGAGCAGAAATGACAAGAAAAATAACGAAAACGCCACAAGGAGACCAGATACACAAACGCCGAAACCTAGTGTTAATGAGTGGAGAGAAGTGAGAAGCAAAAAAAAAAAGGAGAGGAATGAGAAGCCGAGGCTTAAAAGGGTGAGAAAGGGTAGAATTTTTTGGGATCATAAGAAAATGGCTGCCAGCTGTTATGGCGGCGCCATCTTGGATTTTCGTTTATGCTTTTTCGCTTTTCGAATTTTAGCTCCGGAATGAAAGTACTAAGACAGATAGTTTCTTCTAGACAGTTATAGAGTTTCATCAGGAGAATTTTTTGGTATTATTAGAAAATGGCTGCCGGCTGTCATAGCGGGCCATTTTGGATTTTCGTTTATGTTTTTTCGCTTTTCGAATTTTAGCTCTGGAGTGACACTACTTAGAGAGATGGTTTCTTCTATAAAGTTTTAGAGTTTCATCAGGAGAATTTTTTGGTATCATTAGCAAATGGCTGCCAACTGTCCAAGTGACGCCATCTTGGATTTTTTGCTAAATTCTGTATAAGAATACCTAGACAGTTGGTTTCTTCAGGAAAGCTATATGAATCAGTGGGAAGAATTGGTGGCACGAAGTGTTCCGAAGGTAGCCGAAGGTGACATGAAGTGTTCCGAAGGTAGCCGAAGGTGACACGGAGTGTTCCGAAGGAAGGCGAAGGTTACACAAAGTATTTCGAAGGTGATACGAAGTGTTCCGATGGTAGCCGAAGGTGTTGGAGAACAATTTTCTTTCAGAGAAAATTTTTTTCAAAAAATAGAAATTTTTTCAACAACTGAAAACTTCCAAAACGACTGATATCACAACAAAAACCTCTTAAAAGGTAAAGTGTGACGCAGTCCGAAAGTCCGCTTCCAAAATTAATGATATCGCTTGAGGTGACGCTGTCGCTGATAATACGCAGAAGTTTATTTGAATGGAATCTTGTGTTCAAAGTTTTAATTTCCTGTAAAAATAACAGTGCTTTTTTTTAAAACAAAACTACGTTGTGTTAAAAAAATTGCGTCACAAATGCCGGACCCAACGACGAAATAATTTTTCTGTATCTTCAGTTTTTGCGCTGCAAAAATTTGACTTTTGCTTATTATTGCGTAGACTTGATCGCGGCATTGGAGTGATGTTTTTCTTACCGCCCGCCTTCAATTCAAAGAAAAATAAATAGATAAATATCGCTACTTGTGAACGCCCTGAAGATTCATCGATAGCGGTTACCGCCGGTCAACTTTTTCCTAAGCTGAGAGTAAGCGTGAGCAAAAACTTTCCGCCGGCGGACGTATATATACGTGTGCCGTGTTCAAAGGGTTGATAAATTTAAATTTTTGCGTGTAAAAACTGAAAGTATTGAAAATTATTCCGCTGGTGGGTCCGGCATTTGTGACGCAATTTTTCTAACACAACGTAATTTTGTTTTAAAAAAAGCGCTGTAATTTTTTCAGGAAATTAAAACTTTGAACACAAGATTCCAATCAAACAAACTTCTGCGTATTATCAACTCGAACTCGTGAGTTCGGCTCGTATCACAAAATTGATCCCTCGTGTAATGAATACTTTTCGCCGCATCCAACGTAATATTTTTTCGTCAAGTTACCTTTAAAAAATTAAGAAAAATATTTTCTCATGAATACCCTGTACGAAGTCCATGTAACTCGTATACAAAAAAACTTTTCATTCAGTTTTTCTTATTTCTTTTCAGAATAAATTAATAAATAAATCGTTTACAACATCACAAGGATTATCTTACCCCACTTATAATGAAATGTTTATCTCAAATCAAATTAAAATCTCCTTGGTTTTTATTTTAGAAAACGAATTGACTTTCTTTGCACCAGGCTCTTTTTCCAATTATTATGTGGTGAATGTTCATGAAAATAAATTTAAAAATAAATGTCAAAATGCGAAAAAGCGTTGTTTATGAAAGGAAAGTTGATTTATCGAAAATTTGCGGTAAAACACTTCAGGGGGTATAACTCTGCTATTTTATTCACTGGCTTTCAGGAATACCTTACTTTTGAATTTCAATCAAGCCTGTTGAATTATCTACGTTGATTCCAATAGACTATTATAAATCAAAACTTTTTCTACCTCTTTTCAATAACACGGTAACTATACAGCGAAAACTGTAAACAAAAGCTGAAAATTTTATCATATCTACCTCTCAATATTCATTCATTCGTAATGTACTCAATGCTTGTGTTAGTTATTATGAAGTAGGTCAGATTAATCTGATATAGAGCTAGAGGTAAATACATTAGGAGTGTCCAAAATCGCATGAGGAAATAAGTCTGTTAGAAAGTTTTGTGCCCCTGTTATAAACTTAATCTTTATGGAAAAACTGATAAAAACTTTTTCGCCGCGATATTTTAGCCAAAGTTTGCTATGCTTTCAACCCTAATCTACATTTTTTTCACACAACATTCAAAACATTTCTAATTCGATAGAAAATAATCGGACTAAATATCATTATCACATTTCAATTTTTAGCTTTATGGTTAACAGCATTGGAAATGCGATTCGCTTATTTATTGCTCACATATGAAGTGATAAAGTAAGAACTTTCCGGAAAGAAACGGAAATGTGAAACAGTTGTTAACATACTTTTGCGGAACGAAAATCGTAATTTTCATCGAAATTAACTAACTTTCAACGACCTCACGAAATAAAGTACTTGTGAATGCCGAGACTAAGCGTTATAAAGCGTTTTTGTGTTCATCTGATGATTGCTATCAGCTTTGCCATATTCATTCAATGCGTAAATAAAACTTTTCGTGCTTGCTAGCAGGGACGAAAATAAAAATGTTATCCCATGGGGCGAAAGCGAAAGCTCGGGCTTACTTTTTCAACTTTCGTCTCTGGTAGCAAGCATGAAAAACTTAATACAAACACGGCAAAGCACTTTCGGCCTGCTCCCTTGTTGCGTAAATAACTATATAACGCTTAGTCTCGGCATTCTTATTTCACTATTAAGTTCTTTACTCAACCAGTACTTGAAGAAACGTTAAACGCTGGAAAGGCTAAGGCAAGTCCTTTAATTCTTTAAAATCACCCGGCCCACCCAAGCGAAACCGTGGTTTTTGAAGCCCAATTATATTGTAGAAACCTGAGCCTCTGCTGCCCGCCCACCTCTAATAATATTTAAGGAAATAAACAGGCGAAAATTACAATGAACCACAACCCATCCACAATTTTTCCTCATTGCACATGTGCTTTCTATAACTTTTTAATATCCATGACTGATTTTTAATACCATCTAGTTGACCATAAGAACAAAAAATCCATTTTCAAATTACGACCCATAACAAACAGTTGGTCACTTAACATAATTGCGGTCATTAAGTGAATGTCGCATCTTCCCAATGTTATTTTTTGTGTGTTTCTATAAAATGAAACAAACATTATCATAATGTTAATGAGACTTTCCGAAATAGTTTTTGCTATAGAATTTTGGCAAGATGTGTTTCAACGTTTTTTTTCCTCCACTCATCTTTTCATTTCGTTCCGACAAAAGTTTCCTATTGTTTTATTGGCAAAATATTAAGTTTATAAGGTCGATTTTGTGCAAACAAAGTGCAAAACATGAATTAATGAAAAGGAATATGACTTGGTTTAAGTTGCAGGACATAAAATGTTTTATACAAAACTACTTATTTGTTACGAAGTTTTAGGCAAAGTTCTTTATGGAATAATAAAAATATGTTCGTTATTTAACTTGTTTACCATGACATGATTGTTTTTGCCCTGCTATCCGGTTCTCGTAAAAGAAGTTTTTGGTTTGAAATCGTATTCCAAAGAATAAAAGAAAATCTTTAGGACGATTGATTTGTTACAATTTCGTATGTAGCACTCATTATGTTTTCGCTACAGCAAGAGAAACTGTCTAAAGTGAAACGTCCGAAATGGAATGAAATTTGAGAAAACTTATTTTAACACTGATGCATTTAATAGTTATTTGCAAATCAAGGAAATAAATGTTCAGTTTTCTTTTGAAGGTTGTTGATCCGAGGTCAATTTTAATACAGCACAGTGGAAACGTGTTCCTACCATAATCCACACTAGTTCCACAATAATCCACCCGAGTTCCACACTAATCCACCCGAGTTCCACAACAATCCACCCGAGTTTCACAATAATCCACCCGAGTTCCACAATAATCCACCCGAGTTCCACAATAATACACCCGAGTTCCACGATAATCCACTCCAGTCCTTCAAATTCGTGGAGTGATGCGCCTAGTGCGGCATCAGCTTCTATCAAGGTATAGCTCCGTTGGGAAAGTCACGGAGGAGCCGACGTTGCTCTAAATACATATTCACGCCCTTAGTGCGTCAACGGCTTATGTCAAAGTATGGTGATTTTCATGACCCGATGCATAAGCTTTCAAAGTAATGATATTTTTATGCATGGAAATTCCTGGAAACCTGCAAACGTAGTTGTCGAGAATTTTTTTGTACTTTTTTTGATTGCCGGGAAATCGTATCTTCGACGAAGGCGAAGGTTTGTTTTACCGACGGACAGCAAGCGGGAAACTTGTCAGTTTTCAAGTCGACTATTGCTGAATTCTCGAGGGTGAAGAGGATTAGGATTAAGTCGGCTCACTTAAATTACCCATATATGAATGATCACCTCGAGTACTTGATTCGTAAAATTGGCAACCTGCGAAGTAAGATTAAGAAGAAGCGTCGACTTAGGCCGTACTGCTCGTATCTATCTAGTAAACTTGAAGCCCTCCAAATAGAATTTTCGAGGCTTCAGCTACGTTATAAGATGAATTATTTTGAAGACGCATTCGGTCACTGCAGAGATGCTAAGAAAACATGGAAGAATATTAATTTTTTGCTGAAAGGGAGAAAATACAAGAAACGCAATATTTCCTTGTTTGATGGCCACACTGCTGTTAGAGATGGCCTTGTTGCTACACGATTTAATGAGTTCTTTTCAAATATTGGCCATGAGTTGTTGGCAAATGAGATTCTCAAGACTTCTCATGACGACGTGAATTCTTTTGGCACTTTGAAGACTAACCCACTTTCCCTTTTCTTCCAGTCAGTGACCATTGATGAAGTTATTGCGATAATTGCCCTTATGGGCACGACGAAGTGACCGTCGGTTCACTGAAGTGCTGTGTTTCGTCAATCTCAGAATACTTATCTACCGATCTCTATTCTACCTGCTGTGAATAAGATTTTAGAGACGATTGTTCAACGTTTGATTGTTGGATTCCTTGATTCCTGTGAATTCTTTAAGGGACCATCCATAAATTACGTACGCTTTTTTCAGTGCTGTCATCAGATTTAAATCAAGAATAACTTGAAAAATATTTACTTTTGAGACATCAAATGTATGGCCGACCCCCCATTTAGGGGGGTAGTATGGGGGAATCGGTCATACATTTGTGAATATTCTCCAAGTTATTGTTGATTTAAATCTGATGACAGCACTGAAAAAAGCGTATGTAATTTATGGATGGTCCCTAACTCGAGTCAATATGGTTTTAGAGAAGGAAGTGGCACCCATACAGCCCTTATCGAGTTAGCTAGTATGATATGCAAGGAAATAGATGAAAATAAGGTTGTGTCCGGGCTATTCATTGATCTGTCCAAAGCATTCGATACAGTTATGTATGATATGTTGCTACGCAAGCTATATTGTTTCGGGATTAGGGGTGTTGCTCTGGATCTGATCCGAAGTTACCTGAGCGGTAGAAGACAATACACTGAGTGTAATGGGGTATGCAGTCCTATGGCTGACGTCACAATTGGTATTCCTCAAGGTGGAGGCCTGTCGCCTTTGCTGTTCATAATATTCATTAATGACTTTTTCGATCTCCCTGTGAAGTCCTCTTCTTTTGGCTTTGCAGACAATGTGAACATGTTTGTTTCTTCAGCCTCTGTCTGAGAATATTGCTGATCTTGGCGTTGACATAGGAGTTATTGCTGAATACTTCCGAGTTAGTAGACTAACGCTCAATTTGAATAAGACCAAGCTGATTCACTTTCGGAAGCCTTCCGTCAAGATTGATGGGTTGCTGCCCCTGTCAGTCAAATAAGTTGAGTTGATACTTTTTTATCTGTTAAATGCTTAGGCTTGACGTTTGACGAATTTTTAACCTGGGATAAGCAAGTCCACTCAGTCTCTGACAAAGGCTCTTTATAAAGTCGTTGGATTTCCCAGACTATTATCGCCTTTTCCTCGACATAGAGATGTTGCTTTATGATTTGAAGAGCAGAAGTAAGGAATTAAAACCTATTAAGTCTTTGGAGTGTTGAGAAAACATGTTAAGGAATCTCTTTCTTCCCAGACTGAAAAGGAGAACGGCGATAGCCAGGGCCTATTTTTGGGAATTTAATTCCTGAAAATTCCAGAAAAATTCCCGAAATTCCGTAAAATTTCCGAAATTAATTTTTTGGAATTTTCTATAATTTGTAAAAGACGTAGGTTTACTGCTGTACAGAATACCAATTTATTACGGTTTATTTGGTTACAGAGAGGTAAATGTTATTACTTTAGATTGCTTCCTTGTAAAACACGTCACAATCCCCGGTCTGGGTGAAGGTCGGTAACGCGGTATCGCGGTCCTCTGGCTGGTTGCGTGGGAGTGAACTATGCGTTGTTCCAAATGGAGTGCCGGTGAGTCTTCTCCTACCAAAGTGCCCAGTGCTGAACTAACGAGCTGCTGAACTTGCGACTGATTGACGAGTGCCTAGCATACGGATGTAGGAGGAGTTGATTACTTGTTCTTGAAGATACGTGTAGGTATAACTCACCAATGCTATTATTCTTAGGGGTATTGTGAATTTCGCGGACGGGACGTTCTGCTAGTCCCTGGTTTTATCAGAAGAAATGTATCTTCTGGGTATGGTGTCACTTGACCGTTTTAACTTTGATGATAAATATGTCGATCCGATCTTGATTCTGACGGGACGTGGTCCTAGTCGTGGAATAGATGAATAGAATGAATACCAATCGCAAAAGTTATATACTTCGAGAACTCACTAATAACTATTCGTGTAAATCCAAAAGTCCGAAGACTAAAAAATTTGGCGGGACGTACGGCTAGTCCACTAGTCTTAATGTTGATGAGATTCTTCTCGATGTAGATATAAAACCCTTGATGGTGTTAAGTCGACGATGGATATCCT
Source organism: Pseudolycoriella hygida (assembly GCA_029228625.1). NCBI lineage: Eukaryota > Metazoa > Arthropoda > Insecta > Diptera > Sciaridae > Pseudolycoriella > Pseudolycoriella hygida. Next base: position 39,726,798 of record CM055405.1, on the reverse strand, counting down.
AGTCTAATACTAATTCTGACGGGACGTAGTCCAATATGAAAACTCCTAAGAGTGAATCGTTGACGGGATTTATTACTAGTCTCTGTTTCCTCTAAATTAAGGTAGGGTCACGTCACGGTGTTCTCTAACCTTAATGGTGTGTTCCCTTATTGCAATGATAATAGACAGTTGCTGCCGATGTTATCATACCAAGAGTGCAAACCAAAGTGATTTCTTCTATGCAATACCGCTTCTATTTATACGACAAAATTCATCATGGCTGACTGACGCTTTCTGCAGTGTTGTCATATTGTCGTTATGTCGTTCATATTTTTAGGGTTGTTATCTTGTAATCTTTTTGTATCGTTTTAGGGTTGCGATGTGTTTCATATTTTATTTCTTCCAAAAGTGTTGGTGTCGTTAGGGCATAAAATATGGCAGGGTGTTACAAATTTTAATTCCCGAAATTAATTTCGGAAATTTATGTGAATTTTCGGGAATTTAAATTCCCAAAAATATGCCCTGGCGATAGCATGAAGAGATTTCTCAAATCTTCTGTTGTGCCCGCATGTGGAGGATGAATATTTGAACCGGTAAATACGCTCTTACATCTTGATGCTGATTCCACAATAAAAGATTTTGTTTTTTTTTAATTAAACTATTTATAAAAATAAATATAAATTATTTACAATTTAAAAATTTATATTTCAACTCTTATTTTATAAATTCCATTACACTTCCCGATATTCGCGTATTGCAAATACTGTGCTAGCTGCGTACAGCGCCGTATTGATCAGACCAAATATCTGAAAATTTTATTTACGTTAAATTTGTTGTTGCCTAATTTGTTAGGACCTTGGGGAAAGTTTTTCGTCAGCTCATTAAATAGCTTAAGTTCGTGGCTTAGAGTAACCCTAATCCTCAACCTTCCGAGCAAATAACTAATTTCTACAGGTCTAATTTGTGAAGGTAGACCCTATGTCATTGAATTTTTGAGTCTATCAGCATGCCCTTTGTGCTCAACACACACTATGCAGCATTGAGTAATAATGAAGTTGTATTGAGCTTCATGCAAACGCCTGAAGTACAGGTCCTGAACACAATCAGACTAAGGGGACTAATGTCAAAATGAAACTTACGCAATTGTTCGCAGAATTACTTGAATGTACTTTCACAAGTTAAGTGATCATTCACAAATTGCGAACGCTGTAAAGGGGTCGATTTTCCGAAGGGGCATTGCCCCAAGTCCTAATATCACTAAATTTACAGGAAGTTATGGGTCATAAAGCATGTCACGCTAAAATGTCAGCTTTTGAATTTCCTTCCCTCCGAGTGATGCTAATTGGTCCAAGTGGAAATGTTATGGGCATTGGAAAAACGTTTTCTGTCACGTGACTTCGTCGTGAGTTTAGCAAAACGTGACGGCTCTTACAAATAACGCAGGGGAAGGATGGTTTTAAATTCGAAATTTTTGCCAATCGAATGGACTCTAACTATACTGTATACAGTGGTTAGCTTACTGGCCTGCCAACAAAATGATCGGGATTCAAAACCCGTGTCGGAAAAATTCCACCTAGAATTTTTCTATCAATTGTAGTACATTAGAAACACCCTAATGTTCAGAAGCTTCAGAAGTTGAGTAGTTGTGGTGTGTTTGGTGTCTATAACGACGTACTCACCGAATAAATCGTTTGACGTAACCCATAAGGCTCAAAACGCAGCAACAGGGAATTTTCTTTCTCTTTCACTCTAACATTTATTGCATATTGTTGTATCACTCACACACATGCATTTTACCTATTGACTAGATAGAAGCGTGGACAACAATAGTTTTTGTCTCATTGCATCATGATTGTTGTGTGTGAATGAAAAAGATGCAAGGTCGAATAGGTAGCGTGCGTAACAATGGTTTAAGCCATTATGCGTTGAATTTGTGTACGAAAGATTTAAGCCTATATTTAGGCAAACAATTCTCGAAGTAATTGCATAACGACAAAGACTCTACATAAGACTCGCACCACTCTGAAACGTGGTTCGAAAGTGATTTTAAGCCGGTGGTCCAGACAACACTTGTTGTTGGCTGTAAAAATCTGTTAGTACGAAGGCAGGAGGCCGCAATAAAACAGTGTAATCAGCAGCATAATTTCACTCCAATGTTCGCAAACTCGGAAAAGTTCATGGAATTGGGGTCTCCCATATAAGCCGAGATATAGTAGTCCTGTGCTCGGCTGATTGAGGAGCACGAGACTTATGTTTACCAACATTTGATAGCTTAAAGATAGCTCATAGCCCTGACGCACCACCCAACTGAAGGGGTGATCAGCCACAAGGCAGTTCCGAAAAAAGTTTTCTCAAGTCGATTACGTAACCTCCCAAAAAATATTGTTTGGCCTCAAAAAAGCCAAAAATACTTTTTTTAAGGAAAATTGTCGGTGGGAAAAATTAAAAACTTCAATTTTCCTACTCCCAATGCTTCCAAATTCATTTTTCCCGTGAAGGCTGAACTATTACCTTTCCAACGATACTCCATACATGACGAATTTGATGGAGAAATAAGTTTCATACATTTTTTTGGGCAAACATGTCGTGTGAGTTGTCTTCAGCATTTTTTATTTTGAATTTTCCCGAAAGAAAGAAACACATTTCTCCATCAAATTTCTCGTGAGGGGTATCGGGGGTATCGTTGGAAAGGTAATAAATTAGTCTTTACGGGAAACATACATTTGGTAACATTGGGCAAAATAGGTGGCGCTGACGACGCCTTAAAATACAAACATTAAAAAAATTAATTTTGGATTTTTCCCACCGACAATTTTTTTTTAAATTGAAAATAGTAGATTACAGTGGGGGGTGCGGAAGTAAGTCATTACATGAGGGATCAATTTTGTGAAATGAGCCAAACTCAAGAGGGTGTTTTTAAGCGAAAAGCTTTGAAAACTGTTTTTTGACGAGTGTAGAGTTTGTATCCCGAGCCGAAGGCAAGGTATACAACTGCACGAGTCAAAATACAGTTTTTAAAACGAGTTGCTTAAAAATACACGAATGAGTTTGCGAGTGTCACGAAACGATCCAGAATGGATGACTTACGAAGCACCCCCCACTGTATGCTGTGTACCATCCGAAAACGCGTCATTACATGCAGATATACATGTAATGAGAAGTTTCCGGTGGGGGCCCTAACATACATGTAATAAATAATTTCCGTGGGGTTGCACATATGCATGTAATGACAAGTTTTCGGTGGAACATCGATTAAAATATATTTTTGCCTTTTTTGAAGCCAAACATCTTTTGTGTGGTTACGGAATCAACTTGAGAAAACTTTTTTTTAAGGACTGCCTTACACTTGCCACATACACCTGGTCTGAAAGCATGATACAATAAGTATGATATAATTTTGTCAACTTACTGAACTGGCCATATAAGCGTCGTAAATCGGACGGTTACCACTATATATTTGAGAGTGAGTAACTTTCACAAGAAAGAATATCGATGAAGCAAGTAACAAAATGGTTGCAATTGCATGATAAATAATTTCCTGCCGAGTAAATTCGAAGTGAAAAAAATTATCAATGATTTGAATTCATGGTGAACATACAAACATTGTTTTGGAAACGAGACTACCCGTTCCCCATGATATCAGATACGAAAGCAGCAAACAAAATGTGCCGATGAGAAAGGTAGTTGCCATCAAAAAGAAAAATAAATCACCATTTCCAAAAAATATACTGAAAATTCTGTTATAAAACGACGCTGTGACGCTCACGGTAATAATACCAAGAATCTATTTCACAAAAGAAGAAAAAATATTTTTTTGGTCTATCAGAGGGGATGCTCTTTCGAATTTTTGTTTAATCGAATTACCAGTTCAACCAGTTTTAATATTCCGGAAATGGTTCTGAAATATCCATAATTTAAACCAATTTCATTCTCTGAAGTTGTGGTTGTGCTTGTTATGTTCACGGTGTACGCCATTTCAAAATTTGTTCGAGCTGAAACCGAATAACACAAAAAATAAATAAAATGAAAAATATTGCATTAGGTGAGAAGATTTTTCGATTTATAAATCATTTTTTTACAATACTGACAACGGAGCCGTGTAAATCGAAACTTCCCGTCCCAAACAAGTTTTCAATGGCATAAATCCTCCACATTTTTATGTTTTGTGCTTATGCAAGCCCAACACTTTTATTCTAGTTCACATACACTCATACACATATTTAAAAATATTGACACAAAGCTCACTTCAAAGGTCAGTTTCAGTGCAAATTTCTATTTCTAATTTTAGCTCAGTCCATGCTTTCACTGTAGCGTCGGCTTATGTCAAAGTTTATAAAATTCAATGACGAAATTCTTTAATACCGTATTTCAAGCTTCTCTTTATCATTTTATCATGAAATTTCATTTACTTTGACATAAGCCGACGTCGAACTAAACGAGTGGATTAAAAGTCATTTGCAATCTTTCCCTCTAGTGCGACGTCGGCTTATGTCAAAGTATATGAAATTTCATGATGAAGTGCAAAACCTTATAGGAACATCATTTTTTGTAGATTGACGCATAGCGAATTTCGTCACGAAATTTTGTATACTTCGATGCGTCGGTGAATGTGTAGTTTGTAGTCGCCATATTTTATATCAGTTTTTAGTGGTAGAAGTGGCACATTTTCGTAGAATTTGCTGTTAATAATAATCTCAACTCGTTTCACGATTTTCTCATTAAATTCACAGAATGCCGCTCACACTCACAACACAAATATAATTAAATGTATCCTACATTGACTATGCAACCAGATCAAAATATATTAACATTTACCGCCTAGTTTTAACCCAAAGTTATCACTCGCTATTTTTCTGTACCTTTTTGCAATTTCAAATCACATACAAAGTAACACCTCAGTGAACTTTATTAAAGAAAATAGACTACTGCACAATCTCATCCAACGAAGACTAAGAATTTAAAACTAAAAGCTCGAAATTGTAGATATTTGATATGATTGCTGATAATTTCTGAAATTTGTACAAAACCGTTACATCACCTTGAACATTACAACACTTTATCAGTCGTTTTGATATACATTTAATGTATCGATGACTAACAACACTTTTGTCGGCGTTCCCATTTCGTTAATCACTAACGATAACGCTTTTAAAATCAAGTAAAATTACTCAACAAATTTGATGAGTGAATTATTGTTGTCAGCAGAAATAAGATGAGTGTTAGATCAGGTATTAGGGTGTTTTAAAATTTTACTCGTCGAAAAAATCAACGCTAAAATGATTCGAAATAGATCTCATAAAGAAATATTTAAAAATTACATAATTTTTCTGAAAAATGAGGAGCTCACGGCTTAGAATGTGATGTGGTCGTGCGACGCAGTGATTTTGAAAAACACTGGAGAACGATTTTCTATGAAAGTCTAGGACTTCGAAATAACACTCAAAGAGTCTATGTGTTTGGTATCACATAAACCTCACAGTTCCGACTAGTCACCCTACAGAATATCTAGAGTCCCGATCCAATAAAAAAAATCGGAACATTTTTAAACAGAAACATTTTTGGGTTTTTTGTTTAATCCACTTGTTTAGTGAGTCATCGGCTTACGTCATATACCAAATTTCATAAAGAAATGCATAAACTTCCAAGGACATAATTTTCGTCGCTTGGGATATTATGAATTTCGCAATGAAATTTGACATACTTTGACATAAGCCGACGCCGCACTAAACGCGTGGATTCTTGTTTTGCCTATAGTGCGTCAACGACTTATGTCGAGGTATAGTGGTTTCATGGCTCGAAGCTGTCAAGCAAGTAATAGTATTTTGTTATACTCGCTTCGCTCTGGCCGCAAATTTTCGCTCTCTTTGGAATTCATTGTTTTCACCCCAAGTGTAACACAACATTTTTTGTGGTTGCGCGTGAGAAAACGATGGTTTCCACGGCAAAATGTTCATTCAGTGTAACGTGGGAGCGGTGAGAAAATAACTGTTTTCTTACTCGGCAAGAATATGTAACTTTCTCTCCGCTTTTGTGGGTACAAAACGCGAATTTTCTCACCGCAAGCATGAAATATCATTAGTTCGACAGCTGATGTATTGTTAACTTTACTGCGTCGACGGCTGATGTCAAAGTATAGTGACTTTTATGACACGATGCGTGAACTGTAGAACTAATGATATTACTTGCTTGACAACTACTCGTCAAGAAACCACTATACCTCGACAGAAGCCGTTGCCGCACTAAAAGAGTGGATTTAGTTCGAAATGTACCGTTTTGTTAACACAACATAACTGTAGATTTACATAACAATTCGAAATTTTACGAATTAGGCAACCCCAAATTTCATTCATTAATCTAATGTTATGAATGAAATTTGGTGTTGCCATATTAGAAAAATTTCGCATCTGTCACTTTCGCATTGCTATGTAGTTTACTTTGAGGCCATCGAAACTTAAAGTAACACCACTCTTGATGTTAGTGAAGCCGATTGCAGGACTTGTATCGCCATTTCACTTTGAATGATTTTTTTGGCAATCTAGTCGTTAAAATGTGTGTAGAAATCCCGACGGGCACTTTATGTTTAATGAAAAACTACACAGAGAGAGCGTATTTTAAAAATTCACAAACGTTAAAGTTAAGAAAATGAGGAAAAGAAAATTTCTCGTAGAATTGAGGAACATGTTTCATTCGCTTAGTAAATTTATTCCATTATAAAGTAACATTAAACAAACTGTACAAGTTTCACTCAAAATATAAATCCAAGGGTTCTTGAACTCATCACTTGTCTAAGTACAACTGATGTATGAGTCCAGACATTAACGAAGCCCATGATGACGAGCGGCTAGCCATAAAAAACTTTTGTTAAAGAATGCCCTCGATAAATCTTCACAGCAACAAAACATAAATTAATTTCTCTTAATGTGAAAATAATGAAATTTATCTTGTTATCTAAATGACTAAATCTATGTTACACAAACTTCTGACTCTAATTATTATTCTCTGTGTTTTGTTCGATGACGACGACAAGAGTCCTTCAGTCGACCATTATCTGAACATCCTTTCCTCTATGAAACCTTTCTTAACGATTGACAACAATAAGAATGCTAAAAGTTATGTGCGAAACATTATTATGTCGCTCATAACAAATTATGCATATTTTTAAGGTCGTTCGTGTTTATAGATTCGATACACGCAAAGTCTTTCTAGCGACGTTCGACATTCTGAGTAAAACTGGAGGGAATTTTATTTGCTTTTTTTGTTTGTTATTTTGATGTCAATGATAACAGAAAAGAAATTTAAATGAAAAACTTTTTTTTGCATAATTAACTATCAGCAGCAGCATCACAAAGATTGACCTTAGGTTTATCAGAAGAAGTGGTTCGCTTTCATGCTGTTGATGTCGTATAGGGTGCAGGGTGCACCAGCAATGGTTACACATTTTAGAATATTTTTTTATTATAAAACTTTTTTTCTGCATACGTGAGAGTGTATTGGTTGTGACGGAAAATATTTTCCCATCACTTGGGACGAAAAGTTGCTTTCCGCGGTATGTGCACCAACACCAACACTCTCTCATTATTACAAAATTTCTTTCAAAATACCCCAATACACACTTCGCCCGCGCGTATGTATGTACACATCTCGTGTGTATTGGGGTATGTTGAAATATACTATTGTTACATTGACCGCAATTTAAATAAAAACTTTGTTCTTCTGCGCAGGTTTTTAACATCGCAAATATGTACGCAGAAGAACAAAGTTCTTATTTAAATTACTGTCAATGCATGTCAAAGTATAGTGATTTTCGTGACACTTTGAGCTGTCAATCAAGTAAAATGTCATTATTTTAACAGCTAAAGGTCCATTCACAAAGAATGTGAGCTACTAAGGGGGAGAGGGTTCGGTGAAAGCGTGCCGCCATACATTCTATTGTATGGAAATAGTTATGCGAGGAGGAGAAAGGGGAGGCGGTTTATAAACTGCTTTTTTACCGTGTGTACTTTGTGAATGCATCATGTCATGAAAATCACTATAGTGTTACATAAGCCATCGATTCACTAAAGGCCAGGATTGTATTGTAGGCGTGTAAGTGAATTTTCTAGTGGTTATCACACAGAACTAATACAACACTTCTGGTATGGAATTTCCTGATCCCCTTCTAAACGTTTGTAATGGGGTCAGTACTCTCCGCTTAATCGTCAGTTACTGTTGGTAAAGCCTTTCATATCGACTGATAGGAACTTTTTATCATTTTCTAAAAATTTGCAAATTATCATAACGCTGTTTTTTGTGATAATTCACCTAACATTCAGTTAACGTTAACAATACTCGATAATTTCAAGCGAATGGCTTTCAAATCGAAATTTTGTGTTCAATTTCTTGGAATATTGTGCATTTTTTGCGAATATCTACTTGCTGCTCCAGCAGTTTCACAAGTAAGAATTAAGGGCGGAACGAGGTCACTATACACTGAGGGAAAAATCTACAAGCGACGATATAGAAATTGTGCCATCGACGTATTATATACGCGATGAATGTATTATCAACCTTATTTAAGTATTGTGCAGCATTCCATACGTAACGAACTTGTTATGAGCTCACGGCGTTCGCAATACGTACACGGTGGATAAAATACGTCGGCGGCGTAAATTATAAACACAATTCCTACGTCGCTTGTAGATATTTTCCTCAGTGAACGCATTGAATTTTGAAATAAACATCTCAGTTAGATTATCAACCTATTCAAAATGATGACATCAAACGAAATGTTGCCGGAAGCCGTCACTTTTGGTTCGATCGCAGATTTCGATGGTCATATGGCATGATCCCTTACGTGCTTAGCTCCGAATATACGAGTAGTGAAATCGAAATTATTGAAAGTGCAATGAGACATTGGGAAAGTAAGACTTGTGTGCGTTTTGTACCAAGACAACCCACTGATAGTTCATACGTTGAAATTACCCCGGATGATGGTACGCCATCTTATTGCTACAGCTATGTTGGTCGGCAAGGTGGTAGACAAATTATGAAAATGTTCGGTGAATGCATGAGAAATGGTGCAATGCTACACGAGCTAGGCCATGTTGTAGGATTTAACCATGAACACCAGAGACCAGACAGGGATGATTACATTTTAATTCACTTTGAGAACATAAATCCAGGTAATTTTGTACGGTGTTGTACAGCGACGGAATGTAAAGTGTAATTTTTTTTTCTATTTAGCTTTTCATTTCGCTTTCGATCGTTTTTCACACGGTGTGGTTGACACTATGGGAACCAGATATGATTTTTCCAGTGTTATGCATTATCCATTCTTTGCATTCACCGATGTTTACGACGAGGCTCGACCTGCGATGACTCTAAAGGATGGTTCCATTGATGCAATTTATCGTGAAGCAGAATATCTTAGCGACATAGATGTTCACAAGACTCAATTGTATTATCAAAATTGTATAGTGTCGTAATAAAATGTTTCTAGCTTCACTCAATTTCCACATTAGAGGGCATGTAAAATCGCATTCTGGCGTTGTGGATGTTGTAGCGTATCAGTTTTTATAACTCAATAATATTGTCAATCGAAGTAATCATTTTAATTGTATAGAATCAAGTTAGCTTTTCTTTACTAAAATTTGTATAAATAGGGAAGTCTGTGCAAATAAAAATCATTCTACTTCTGACTTTAGTGCGAAAAACATCTTGTTTTATTGAGCTTTAGTCTTAGTTAGAATCAAATAGAATCTTTGAGCTGATTATTGGCCCGTTTCAACTCATAAGAAGTTGAAGTGAGTATAATTAACCTTAGCATTCTATAGAGCATTTCAATAGAATCATGAGCTGCTTGTGGCCCGTTTCGATGTTTATCAGTCGAAGTAGCACAGTTAACCTTAGTATTCTATAATGTGCTCTATGTGAAATAATTCGAATTATCCGGAAATATACACATTTCTATATGGCAGTGTTACTCAGCGCCATCTTTATTGTTCTATCGTGAATTAATCGTTCTGTCGCAAAACGGAGCACAGAAAGGCGATCCGAGTGGACCATTACTATGGGGCCGTTCAAAAAATTACGTAACGCAAAAATTTATATTTTTCAGACCCCCCACCCCTCTCCGTTTAACGCTACCCATTTTGGTTCTAACCGTAACGCTTGTCTGCAATGCAGTTTGTTGTCGACGCCTTGGTGTCTGAATTTGTCATTTTTTACCTGGATGACGTAACTATCGCAGGAGAGTTCGATGGCGTTTTAAAGGATTTTCGGACAGTCAAAGACGAATGCGAGAAAATTGGGTTCCACATAAACCCGACAAAATGTGAGCTCTTTTTCTGCTCAAAAGTGGATCAAGAAACAGTGGATCGGTTCAACGAGGTGTCGCCGGGCATCAGCATTGTGAACGATTTTATTTTATTGGGAACGTCAATCACAGACAGTGCATTCGATAAAGTCTTCCAAAAAAAGCTGAACGAACTGAAAATGCTTTTCCAACGGTTAGTGGGTTTCCACATTGCTTTTTATATTTTGAAAAATTGTTTCGCCATCCCAAAGTTGGTTTTCCTGCTTCGAACAACATTTGCCTGTAACCATGAAGACACTTTATCAGCATTTGACGGCCTTATAAAATCGACGCTGGAAACTTTAATGAACGCCAAATTGGAAAATGACACATGAACCATAAGTGCGGCTAATGTCCACGTTTCATTTTCAAATTAATTTTGAATTTAATTTTATGTCATTCACATTAATTTTGGTAGCATTGGCATCTCTTAAGGTCAGGATACATCTTTGTCAACCTTCCTATCATCAGTCAATGCTGTTTGCCCCTTAGTCAGTGTTATGTTAAACGTACCATCGCTGACGGTCGGAGGAATTGCTGGGTATGAAGATAGTTTGAGGGTGTGGAGTAATTCGCAACACTATCAAAGTGCGCCGCAACACCATCACTCCAAAAGCAGAGAAAAGCAATCACCATCAGCACATCGCTTAACTGTCTGAAATTCGAAAGGGATGATGATAGAGCTAGATTTTTGGCGCTCCGAAAACCCTAGTCAGGAGCATGGTTACATGCACTGTCATCACGGCCATTTAGTACGCTGTCAGAAAATAATTATCATGGGACTGCGTTTGGGAGACAAGCGAATTAAACAACATCCTGTAACGAGCTCTGGTATCGGCGGATGTCTCAGCTACTTTAGAACCAGTTGGACTGACAAGAACCGATGGAGAACGAGTTGGCGAGCACCAGGCAGGCCGGAAGAGCAGCAGAAGTCAAGGTCCAAAAGAAAGAGAGAAAATATATCGAAATTTTTGGTTCGTCCCTTTCGCATTGGAGACAATGGGTTCATGGAGTATGGATGCTGTTGAATTTTTCGACTTTTTAACCAAATGATCACGGTAAAACCAAATGAGCCACGTTCTAAGTCTTTTTTAAAAGAGCGGATTAGTATGGCAATGCGGCGTGGAAACGCAGCAGCAATTCAGAGGATGTGACAGGATGAAAGAAATTTTTTCATTTACTATAATTTTAGTTTTATGTAAAACAAATTGACAATTTTGTACTAATGCTGATCAATAAATCCCGCATATTCGAAAGTTGCACACTTGGTAACGTACAGTCAATTGGGTGTAACTTATAGAGGTGTATGGTGATAGAAGATATAAATTTTTCAATGGTTTCTAGCGCGTACAAATAGGGCTCATAGATTTAATTTTACGCTCGTAACATTTCGAATTTCGACACGATAGCATTCGAGCAGCATAAAGTGACTTTGGTATCGCACGAATGTATTAATGAATCTAAATGTGGGATGAATAGAATTGGTATATCACAAAAACTTGAAGTTTTAAATACGTTGCTGTAAGAGGGCACTCAAGTAATACGTAACGCTCGATTTTTTTTAACTCTATTCCCTGATCGTGCTAGAGGTGTAGAGGTGTACGGGAAGGGTGGTCTAGTGGTGAACGCACTTAACTTCCACCGAGAAGGCCCGGGTTCGATCCCCGGAACGGGGAATTTTTCCCTAAGAAATTATCGACTGTACAACGTCCCTAAGTTCACCCAAGTTTCATAAATTGGGTAGTCTCGGTATTCGATGCCCGGGACGCAAAATAAGGTACACAAAATCAAAATATGTGACGTCACTCGCATATGGAGAACAAGGTGTACACCTGCTGGGCAATAGGAGAATCAACAGCGCAGACCAGAACGATTCAACAAGAAAATTGTGCATCGGTGTGTTCGATTCGACCTCCCCAGCAAATGGAACCTGTCATTACACAAATCAGCACATAAGATGGCGCCTACAACCTGCGAGCGTGATATTAAAATGTGAATGATGGCAACCCAGTATACATTTACAAAATGGGTCTTCAAATGTCGAAAGACGAAATGTCATCTACCTTCGGTTGCCGAACCAGTTGGCTAGGCCATCCTCCCGGCAGACATCAACACAACAATTAACTGTGGAAGATTAACTCAGCCAGTATTAGATATAAGTCCTAGGTATATGTAATATAAGAATTGTAATAGATTTAAAAACACCATACGCTAAATAATAACTAAAGGTGAGCGCGTCGACCTTTTTTTTCAAATGTAGACCGCACCGAGCATGAACCAAAATAATAAGTCTTCAAACCCGACCCGACCCGAAAAAAAACGAAAATGAAAACCCGAACCGAAAAATTGATTCGGGTCTTCAGTCGAGTTTCCCTTTTAGGTTCTCCATCCCCCCAAAGTACGCATGAAATTTGTGCTACGACCGGGAAATTTGTGTATGCATTCTTATCATACTAGCAGACTCAGTTCATGAAACGAGAGTAGATGTGTAATATATCAAGGAAGTACCAATATGGCTCTGACGGAGCTAACAAATATTTGGGTATTTCTATTCATTTATTGGTACAGAATACCTACTGAAATTTTTACAGTGTAAGTGGCTTCATTTTTTCAGTGGGCGTAAGGAACATTTTCACTTGTGGGACCTTATATCACAGTCGTAATGGTAGAGCTCTATTCAATGTATATATGTTTGGTAGCTAAGAAATTTTATATTAACGAACATGAGACAGTTATCAGAATCTTAAGAAGGCTTTACTTACGTACGGGTTTTTTCTCAATTTCCATAGATTTCCGTAACTTTGATAATTACACTCTACTTCAAACTATGTCGTAATTTCTAGATATTTCTCGGCATTCTAACAAACTAATAATAAAGTGTTGGAATTACTCCTTAAATAGACTCCGGGTTCTATTAATTTTCCTGTCTATCTTTGTCGCATGCAATATTTCCTATATTGTGCAGCAATTTTATATATTAAAATTTTTTCGAAATTCCGACATTAACATGCAAACTTTCTCACATAAATCTATAACATTTTTAGCGAAATTATATGCATGCACAAAGAGGAATGCTCCAGAATAGCAATCAAGATAGTAATAGACAGTTTTCCATTTAACGAAAAAATACGTGTAAAACTAAACACTCGCAACGTTATTAAAAAATATTCAGTGAAGGAAAGTTTTCCGGAAACAGCAGAAAAATGACAAAATTTATTTTTTAATCGATCTAAACGTACATGTGAAACAGTTCAATTACTTTGACATAATAAACTACGTTTAAATACTCAACAAAACATTCTGTTCAACTATTAAGTTTTCAAATGGGAATGTTTTCCGCTTTAGAAGTGAGAGCGCTAGCCGAGCTCAAACTTTTATGAACTTTGACAGAAAAAAACATATATGGCTCAAAACGCAGCAACAGGGAACTTTCTATCACTCTAACATTTATTGCATGTGTTGTATCATTCACACTGTTTCATTTTACCTATTGACCGTATTGAAGCGTGAGTTTTTACTTCATTGCAGTATGATAGTTGTGTGTGAGGCAACACGCTTGAGCCATATATGTAAGTGTTGAAACTGTCGCACGCATGTCGGTAATACTGCCAAACAAATTTAACTTTCATACAAACGTTTTCTTCGTTTCTCTTATGTCTGACATTCTCTATTCTATGGCGAATGGCAAATTAGATAAATTCATTCAAAGAAAACGAGAAAAAAGAGAAACAAAGGAAACGTTTAGTGTAAAGAAATTAAAAAAACCCTTAATGGAACAGCTTGCAAAATTTAGGCGATTCTCGCAAGTAAGCTAGACTAGTTAGATGGCTAGCCAGTAGATTAGATTAGAATTAGTGGGTGGAGACCCTAGAGCCTCCCGCACCTAGACCTCCAGAGGGTCTGTTGTGCTCGCCCACATTTCAAAGGTATTGAAGGCTGCTTTGATCGATTACCCGTTATAGCCTTTTCGTAGCATTCAGGTATTTTAGCAGTTGCTTGGGAGATACGCCCTTTATTGATTCGTACCTGACGATTAAGGAGCCAAAGTGTCTTGCTCTGGCTATTATGTAAGCAGGACATTTGCAGTGGAAGGGTTCCGCTGTTTCGAGGTCGCCATATTGGTCACAATGTGTGGATACTGGATACCCAGTCACAGCGGATTCGATGGCAATGAGAAGGCTGACGAGTTGGCTCGTGGGTCGGCAGACACCTCACTAATTGGGCTGGAACCGAAAGTGGGGCTCACATCGCAGTACTTCAAGGGTGGATTACCGAATGGAAGGTTGCTGCCTTTTCAAGACATTGGGAGTCGATCGGGCATGCGCGACAAGCAAAGACCTGCATACCACTAAACAAGGCCAAAGGTGAAGAGGTCTTGTCCCTCAGCAGGCGCGATTTAAAGCGTATTAACGGGTCACTGTCAACTTAAGGCCAGGTTAAGCCCGTATACGTCGTCAAATACATAGTTGACTATGTAGACGGGCTTAACCTGGCCTTAACGGACATCTTCACCTGGTTCAATCTGGGAAGGTAACAGTCATCTTCCATGAAGAAATATTCGCAGAGCTAGTGGTGTCACAATATGGACCGCATTTATGAGATTCACCTCATCCACTAGACAACAACAAACAACTTTGTCCTTCACACCGAGCCGACCTCCTTGATACTTTACGAAAAAAATCAAATTTTCACTGAAAAAGCGATGGTGGCGCCACCATAGCCAATTTCAGCCAATTTTTTGGCCACCCTGACATCAATCAGACAACGAGAAACAATTTTGCTGAAATAATAATTGATTTAAAACAAATTTGTTTAATAAAAACATCGAATATCTTGCATATAAATTTTGGCCTCGTTGACATTTTTCACCGTGCAAGGAAATTTTCGACATTCCATGAAAATTTTCCTATTAGGTGGAAAGTTATAACATTTTTCTAAGGAACTGTTCAGTATAGTCCAAATATGTTTTTAAGCCACTAACATCAAAAATTTAGAGATACCTATTTTGGGAAGGACGGTTTAAAGTCAAAACAAGTTTTCGCAGGGGTCAGATTTTACATGAAATTTTGACTTTGAAAATTCATATCTCGGGGAAAAAACAACAAAAGTTTTATTTTGACACATTGTTGAAAACTTGGGGATGTGTAGAATAAGGGAAAAATACATTTATGCGAGAAAAGTTAAAAAATTGAAATTTCGTTGAACAACGAAAAAAAAGTTACACCTTACCTCACCTTTTTGGGTTTTTCCCGATTTTCTCGAGTCACTCGCAAAATATCCAGACGGACTTTTTGGACGTCATTCAGGTACTTGAGGCCTATCGAATCCCGCTTAGTTTGCTTTTGTCCTAAATTTTGCAAGCTCTTCCATATAAATTTTTTTAATTTCCATACACTGAAAGTTTTCTTCGTTTCTATTATGTCTGTCATTCTCCATTCTATGACGAATGGCAAATTAGATAAATAGAGAACGAGGAAATAAGAGAAACGATGAAAACGTCGCGTTACATTTGTTTGGCTGTAAAGTTTTCCTAAATAGTGCCTAATGTATTGTTTTGAGCACCACATGTGAGATTACAAACACTTGTCGAAAAATAGTTATTTACGCAACAAGGGAGTAGGCCGAGAATTCTTTACCATGTTGCGTATTAAGTTTTTCATGCTTGCTACCAGGGACAAAAGTTGAAAAATATAAGCTTTCGCTTTTCGCTGGCATTACATTTTTGTTTTCGTCCCTGCTAGCAAGCATGAAAAACATGAAAAAATCAATTTGCGCACTCATCTGTTGCGAACAAGGTTTTTGTAAAGTAGAAATGAGGTTGTTTTTGCACAAATTGTGAAATTGCCAATACATTATCCAAAAGCGATTGATTTTCTGCCCATGCGTGTATACAATACAATAGTCATTTAATTCAATTAAATCTATTGACTTCACAGCTTCACATTTCCAAACTATTGACAGCATCCTCCATGACTTTCATTTAAAATCCAGCCAAAAGAAATCCATCGATCAATTTAAAAGATTTCCAGCCTACAAGTTTCAAATTGAGTGTAATGGATGTTATGTCGCATCATTACAACGTGCTTCCAGAATTCCATCATCGCCGTTTCGTTTTTGCATCAATTTCGGTATGGTCATTTATATGCTAGTTGTTCATATTTTGCCAAGTACGAGGGTGCAAGTAAACTATGTGCTAAAGCTTTCTCAGGAAAAAGATTAAATCTTGCCGACTTACAATACATAGCACACATCTACAATAAGGTTAGTCAATCTCAAGAAGCCCCTCAACTCAACTTTTTGTATTTCTTCAACCATTTTTATTTGACGTTATTGTGTTCCACCCACTCATTGTCATTTTAATTTTTTATTTACGAATCCTTGAATTGTTGAATTGCAACCCACAAAATCCACAGCAATTATAGTCTATAAGTTTTCTTGAATTTTAATCCAAATAAAAAAAGTAATGAGAGAAATACTTATAATTCCATTCAGAAAATACTTTGAGCATGATTGTACGTGACCCGAATGAACGAGGCCGAACACTTATTAATTTTCACAAGTGATTGCAATTTTCTTTTTTCATTTTCTTTGCAATACCATTTCCCCAAGATATTTTTATGTGGCGGTTGGCAAAAATTCCTGTTTCGTAATAATGAAAAAATCGATTTGTCAGCTATGTCCCACGTATACACATAAGTGGTCATTTGTGATTGAACGTGAAATTAAAGTGAACATGAAAATATGACTCACTCAGTAAATTAGCTGGATTTGTAGTTTGCATTAATTAATTTAATGGATCTTTTCATTACTCGAACAACGAAAATTGTAATTTTCGGGCCCCAATTGAGAACCGAAAATAAAAAAATTCAACTAATGTGTTGTCAACTTATCTACATAACACGAAAATCAAGTTAGATAATGCGAGAGTAAAAATACACAATGCGAAAGTCGACGTACATGATGCTAATAGTTATTTGGATCACATGGGATGAAAGTATAAAAATTCAACCCTGTGCGAGAGTTGCTGCCCGCGCCGAGGGCAAGGGCTGCATCGCACAGGTTGATTTTTTATACGTCATCCCTTTTGGTTCACGTAATTTTTCATCACGAGAACCGCGGAAATCGTATTTTTTCACTTCCCAAACTCAAATTTTCAACACAACGAAATCGCTGATGCAATCATCAGTTACTTTCGGCTCTCTTTTAAGAACCGAAAATACTTTCGACTCTCTTCAGAGAACCGAAAATATTTTCGCATCTCTTAGCTTACTGAGGTCTGCATTTTTTCATTTTCAGCTCCCATTTGGGAAGTGAAAATTACGATTTTCGTGGTTCGAGTGATGAAAAATCAATTAGTGTAGGCACTTTGTAGTTTTCATGTTTTGACTTCGGGAAATTACAATTTTCGTTGTTCTCATAATGAAAAATTATGTGAGTTACAAGGAATGACGTATGAAAATTCAACCTGTGCGATTGCAGCCCTTTCCTTCGGCGCGGGCAGCAATTCTCGCACAGGGTTGAATTTTCATACTTTCATCTCTTGTAATCCAAATAACTATTAGAGTGTCGATAAACACTGGAATTTCAAGCAGGCTGGATAAGTGTTTGCGGTAGCGGTATTTTAATTTGAAATTCGTAAAGCGTTTTCATTATAACACAAAAATGATTAATTTACATGAAGTATGCAGGTTTCCTCGAAATATTCTGAGAATTGAAACATACAAAATTTTCACCACTCCTACAACGACAATCGTAATTTACATACTTCATATCAGAGGCGAAAGCTAAAATGTCAATTTTGATGGATGGGCGAAACAGTGGCGCATTAAGATACTGGTCGCCCTGAATCATTTCAATTGAGCGCCTCAATAACTACAAAGGGATTTGGCCTAAAATTTTTTTGCATCGAAGTGACATCTAATAAAAATCCTTCAGAAATTTAGGAAACTTTCGTATATTCCTGGGCCATGGTCCAACTGATCTTTGTGGATATATGGCGCTCGGGAAAAGTAAACTCTCGCCCCTCACAAATGACATTTTTTTACTTTTTTAATCACGAGAACCGAAAATATTTTGTGAGAGGCAAAGTTTGTGAGAATTACATTTTAGGCAAAATAGTTTCAGGACTCCTTGAAGAAACTACGTTAGTCCTATTTTTGATATGGTGCAAGGGAGAACAGACGTACTTCGGTAGGACCTTTGACATTACCTTGGGTAATTTCTTTGGGCAAGTGAAATTCGAACATTTGAAGTGTTTGGATATTTCTCATACATTTTGCATACAAGCAAAAAATGGTTTAATTCAATGGATAAGGAGTTATCAATGACTTAATAATAGCGCCATCCGTAACGTAAGCAGATAGTCTACTACATCATTTGTAATTAATGAATCTGATGCACTGAAGCGACGCTTTGACGTCTGATGATCTTTCATCCAAACTCAATATACACTTGAAAGAATGAGAAATAGAGTTTTCTCAACTGCCGTAATTTGCATATGAAACTTAGTGATGACATTTTAAGAGAGAATTTCATATATTTTCTCTCTCAAAATGACGTCACTAAATTTCTTATGCAAATTACAGCAGTCGAGGAGTGATTCAAATTAAGCGTCTAAAATAATCCCATCAAACTGCAAGAGGCTGCGGAGAACATGACAGACTTACACCAGCAACAACCCATATAGCCAATAAACGTGTGATTGAATGGGAGAGTTACACTACTTGGACATTTATCTTGAAACGTAAGTACAATATAATGTTAGTTGTGCAATCCAAATATACGTTGACCTAAAATCAGCATTGGTGAGACAATTAGTTTGTTATGAATGACAGCCTCAATTAGTCGTTCATTGAATAAACACACATTTTCTAATTATAAGGTGATTCAGAGCATCTAGCACCGATTAATCCAAAACACATAACATGTTTTGTTTGTGTGAGCAACTTCTTCGCCTCATATACTCCCACATTCGCTCTCTTCTTTTCTTCTCTTGTAGAAAAATTGGTACCTGCTTTACAGTAAACCAAAATCTTTCTTTAGCCATCTTTCAGAAAATTTAAGCTTTGAAAAAGAAGGCAAAAGTAAAGTCAAACGAGGAGAAGGAGAATTCTCCATTCATAGTTGGAGTATAGATAACATGTTTGTAATATCCTTGTTACTTTAAACATGTTATGATTACGGTAACTATGAAGAGGAAATGTTGGGGCAAACATGAGATTTTTCTGTGTCTACGCGTCGGAACAAAGTAATTGCGAACTAAAATGGAAAATAAACTAACGTTCTAAGGAAGTTGCCAACACATCAAGGCAATTCACTACAAACAAATATGCGAAAATCTGCGGAGTATATTCTGCATAAGCCCGAGCACCAGACGAAACGACCCCTGGACAAAATAACCCCGGACAAAAAACCCCTGGACAAAATAACCCGGACAAAATAACACCCGGACCAGATAACCCCCGGACAAAATTACCTCCGGACAAAAAACCCAACATTTGGAGAGAGAGCGATCGAAATTACAACCCCCCTGAAATTATGATGTACGCATTAATCCGATAACTAAAAATCCAGACGACCAAAAATCCGGATGACCAATAATCCTGATGACCAAATATCCAGATGACCAAAAATCCGGATTATAACAAGGAGGGCGCCGCGCCGCAGGCGTGAACTTTATGGGAAAATAAAAAGGCGGGGTCGAGGGGCGGCAGGGGGGCTGCCTGCAGGGCGTATTGCAGCTCGCCGCAGGCGCGGGGACTTAGGGGCAGAGCCCCCTACATCATAAAAACAACATATGCAAACTATGCTTTGTGAGAAATTTGTACGGATTCTTTTTTAACATTTCATTACTACTTGAAACCGGACAAAATAACCCCTGGGGGTTATTCCGTCCGGGATTTTTTTGTCCAGGGTTTTTTTTTGACCTAGAGCCGCATAAACCGCATGCTATTTCGTATATTTCGCATATATTTTTATAAATTTGACAGAACTGTCAAATAGATGAATCTTCTATTTTTCACGATTATTGATTCAAAAATGAAGCCGGACGAAGATTTTTCTAATGAAATCCAAAGATCTGACGCTTCCGAAGCGAGAGACAGTTCGCTGAAAAAAAATGTTTTTATTTCTAAGCCACGAGTGACGAAAACACGTGCTTTGGTTGCTTTAACCTACAAGTTGAAGAGAGTTCGCAGTTCGCATTTGTTGTTCAATTGTGGTGTAGAAACAAAAACAATTTTTTCCAGCTAACTGTCTCTCGCTTCCGAAGCATCAGATCTTTGGATTTCATTAGAAATATCTTCATCTGGTGTCATTTCTGGATCAATAATCGTGAAAAAAATAGAAGATCCATCGATTTGACAGTTCTGCTAAATACATGCGAAATAAAAGGCGACTATGCGGGTCTTAATAACCATTTACATTCTATTGACTGGAATCAACTGTTGTCAAACGTTGCTGACGTTGATGACATAGTCAATGTGTTTAACGACACTTTGTTAGACGGATTAGAGAAATTTATTCCGCTCAAAAAGAAAATGGTTATTAACGATCCACCCTGGTACAATCAGCGTTTGCGTAATCTAAAAATAGAACAAGCAAAGCTCACAAACGATTTAAAAATGAAACAAACCCAGACGAAAAACTAAAACTGAAAATGAAATTTTTGTCCATTAGTAAAGAATTTCACTCCGTGCGTGACCTAACACGGCTAACACCGAAGAAATGTTAATGTCTGATCCTTCAAAATTCTGGCATTACGTTAAATCGCGAAAAAAGACTACAGGCTACCTGTCAATTATGTTTAGAGGTGATAAGAAGACTTGTAACCCTAACGAAACATGTGATCTTTTCGCTGAATTCTTTGAAAGCGTTTATGTTTCTGACAACGAGAGTGGTTCTAGCTTATCGGGAAAAATGCACTCCTTAGAAAAGCGCATTGACATCGGATCAATCTCTTTTGAGATCCAAGACGTTCTGAACCATCTTAGTAGTATAGACACTAGTAAGGGTGAAGGTCCAGACAAAATCTCTCCGATTTTGTTAAAAGCTTGTGCTGAGAGTCTGTCATCTCCGCTACTTCGCATTTTTAACTCATCTCTCTCAACCGGAAAGTTTCCGACAAGATGGAAAACGTCCTATATAACTCCAATTTATAAAAGTGGTTCTAGAAGTAATGTTGAAAATTACAGAGGTGTAGCTATTTTACCAACAATAGGAAAACTATTTGAAGTCATCGTCACCAGTATTTTATCCACGAAGTTCAATCGAATTATTTCAAAGTCGCAACATGGCTTTATGAAGCGCAGATCTACCGCAACAAATTTAGCTGAATTTGTTAGCTACGCTACTAAAGTTATGGAATCTAGGCATCAGTTAGATGTCATATACACCGATTTCCGAAAAGCATTTGATAGAGTCAAGCATTCGATTCTTTTGCACAAGTTGAACCAAATCGGTGTTCATTCGAACTTACTAGCATGGATTGCATCTTATCTGAATGGACGTTCACAATTCGTCAAACTAGGGAATTGCTCTTCTCGAACGTTTAACGTGACCTCTGGTGTTCCTCAGGGTAGCCATCTTGGCCCTCTCTTGTTCATATTATTCATGGACGACGCTACTAAAGTCTTCTCTACGTCAGTTTACCTAATGTATGCTGACGACTTGAAAATTTTCATGAGAATTAAAAATGTTCTTGACGCAAGTGCTCTTCAACGTGACTTGAACAGGTTTCTACAATGGTGTAAAATCAACCAACTTTATTTGAACGTTGATAAGTGTAAGGTAATCTCCTTCACACGAAGGAGATCCAAGATTGAGTTTGGTTACAATATCGATGATGTTACGTTGACTCGTGTTAAGGTAATTAAAGATTTGGGAGTCCTCTTGGACCAAAAACTGACGTTCAGTAAACACATTGAATATATAATTGCAAAAGCATACTCAATGCTTGGCTTTGTTATGAGAACTTGTAAGCAATTTAAAAATATTAAAACTTTAAAAAATATATAATTTGCCTATGTCCGTTCTTACTTAGAATATGCTTCAGTTGTTTGGCATCCTTACCAAGACACATTTGTTGACAGAATTGAATCAATTCAGAAAAATTTTTTGATGTATGCACTGAGGCGGACGGTGAAGCGGGATGAAAACCACAAGCTTAAGCTTGCGAGTAAAGTAGATTGTTGCGAATGCATTCGAAATCCATTACTGTCATCTCTTTTTTTTACCCTACCAAAATAATTGATTCGAAATCGCTTCGAAAGTCATTACTCGGTACAGAAAAAGTAATGGATTACTGTACTACTCGCTGGGTTCCGCCATATATTGAGAGATGCGAATCGATCAATATCGAAACACTTGCCCGACGCAGAATCAACGCCTGCTCACTTTTCGTATCCGATCTGATGAATGGAACCAGCGACGCACCTAAAATCAAAAGCAAGATCATGCGAAATTCCAGACCCACTTGTGCTGATGATTTTCTCGTAGTTGACAAACACAGGACTAAATATGGTCTTTATGAGCCTATCAATAACATGTGCATGGCATTTAATCGCTTTTCATTGCTGTGGTTTCAAAACATACCACGTGAATCGTTCAAATTGACTGTTAGGAAATTAAAAATCACATATAAACTAAATGGTAAGATCAGAATCTCATAAACTGAACCTTTATTTCTCAATCTAATCAAAAGCTGATTAGTCAATTGGGTCTCACGACTCTCAAATGAAACTCCAATGTAACTCTAAGTCACGTCGTCTTGTGCAAAAATAACTAGTCAAGGCGACTAGTTTCCGCTAATCCTTTTTATTTCAGGTGGCTACACGAGATGGCGGTGCTTGATGGAACGACGGGCTATCTTCATTTCCAATTTTCTTATTTCAATTGATGCTGTTTTAATTGTATAACAACTATAAATAAAGTAATTTTGACGATGGGCAGGGGTGACTGTTGACTCCGACGGGTCGACTGGGTCGGCAACTCACTTCCGGACCTGCTCTTCATTTATGTTTTTTTTTGTGTTAAGCTAATTTATTGTCATTATTATAATTAATTGTAAACAGTCAGGAGGCTTCGGCCATTGATGCAGTAAATAAATAAAATAAAAATAAAAAAAAAATATGCGGTTTATGCGGAATATACTCCGCATTTTTGTTTGAAGTGAATTGCCTTATCGAACTTTTTACTGAGAACGTCTTCGTTCCCTAAAAATGCTGAAATATCGCGTGTATTTCTGAAGCCAGTTAAAAATATTTGCTAAATTGTCTTTTACAGTCGCCAAAGCTTCTTTTTATATGCTTTTATTTGTTAAGATAACATCCAAGCAAACATTATTAAACTCAAAAAAATTGGACTATAAGTGCACGGAGAATTTTTTCTAAGAATTTCATTGTTTGAGCAAAAGAATAAAATGGAATTGGTAATTAGTGCTCTTATTTAAAGAATGGGTTTACAAAGATCTCATGCTTCTGGCATTATATTATGTTTATTTCTTGGTCCTTGAGAAATTATTAAATCGTTTACAGCTTAAATTTTGGGCAGGTCCTTTTGACCCGGTTCAAAGGTACTGTTAAAATTTATGCTTTATGACATGATACATGATTTACGAATATTCCAAACGACCAACCTTTATCAAGTCAAGTAACTGAATTCATCGCCAAAACTGGGTGTCGCCTTACAAACGAAAATGAATAACTTTATCGAAGAACATATATGCAACAATTTTTTGTCACTCGTGCGACCGAAAGCGTGAAAGGTACGAAACTTTGGCTTTTGACTGGTGTGTTTATCTACTAGAAATTTAAATCATCATCAGCATACTTTATCAGCCATTACCTTTTGATGTGACGACTTTATTCCGAAGTCACTCAGCGTAAATGATTTAAATAGTAAGTGACACCCGTTGGCGCAAAATCCTTTGCTATTGTTTCTGGTGAATAAAACGCTTGCTGGCAAAGTTAATGTTTTATTGGCATGTGAATAATGTAGAATTCCTTTGTGTAGAGTTACATCAACAAAACTTACGTGTACGTTCATTTAATGCTATAACTTAGGGTTTATTTTAAAGCAAATTTTTGGCGTCATAATAAAATACGAAAAAAGTCATAAATTACACTCCATTACAATGCGCGAATTTAATTTACGATGTTTTGATACCATTTTATGCGGAGCGCTAATGTACCTTTTCACTCTTCGCCAGTTTTTCTGCAGCGTTTTATGTTGAATATCTCAACGTGGAGATTTGTTGAATTTTTTTTTTATTTTTCAACCTAATATCCCCGACAAATTGTGATGCAGCAATCAGCTAAAAAAAAAAAAATATTTTCGTAACCGTTGAATCGAAAAATAACACTCTATGATGGAGCGGCATATGTCTCGTCTCAAGCGAACAGATATGCTGTGCGGAGAGGGTAAGATATTTTCATTGCCATTTGCATTTATTCATACGGGAAGCGCTTTTCTTTTTGGGAAAAAAATATTTACAATCTGCGAAAATATTCCATTACATGATGGCACATTTTCTGTACATTTTTGGTAAATTTTTATGGAAAATTCAACTTTCGTATGGGCAGGCTATAAATTATTGTACATTGGACCCTGCTACATAATTCACTAATTCACAAACAATTCTGTGAACTCGCAAACTCACTCGTTTATTTTGGGCAACTTGAACAAAGCAACAAACAACAGTTTCCATAGCGTCTTGCTCAAAAAAACACTCGTGACTGCGTAGCGTTAGTTGGACACTCCACCCGAATCACTTAACATATTTTCACTAATTTGATTTTCGATCAACAAGTTTTACTGACCTTCAAAAAACTACTTTTTTGACCACTTTCGTAAAACCGATTTTTCCAAAATTTAACTCTGTTATCAGTTTTTCAATCGCAACATACAATAATCTCCCGAATTTCAGAATATTTTTCCTTCCAGACTAAGCAGACCTTCTTCAAGTGCAATCGTACTAAAAAAACCTTTTGACCTTTAATTCAAGTTTGTGTACTTTATTACAGCGGGGGTAAGCCCGCTGGAGCTGAAAATTTAACGTTATCTTAGATAGTCGTTAAATTGGGTAATCTGCTTATAGCAGAAATAATTCCAAATGCAAAATAACTAAACGAATTCATAATTCCTGTTCTTCAAAGCGTTCAAAATACTACTTCACCTAGTCGTTCGTTTCGATTCAAATGGTATATAAGAAAGTGCGCTGTTCATAGAAGTCATCATTCTGTGACCGAGTGTGCTGATATGCACATGGTCTAGTAGACAAGGTGTATTTACTGATGACGCTTGTTATATTATGAAGACGCTTCGTTTGTCATAAAGGAATTATAAAAGGTTTTTTAATGTTGATACAAGGGTGGACTTTAAAACACAGTAAATACCGCAGTTGTTGAAGACAAATTTGCTTTAAGTGCAAAAGTACTAAAAAACCTTTTCACCTTTAAATTTTGGGTTGAATTCTCTCTTCAAGAACATAAAGCTTTCGAAGATCCATTGGTGTATCCGATCCGTCGTCAATTTCTACTTCTGCAATGAATTTATTTGAACCCAATCCGTGAACCAATTCCATTTGGGATATTACATATCGTACTCCATTGTTTCACTATTTGACAGAAATGATAAAGTTACTGCGGCCACAAATTTAACAACCTAACATTATATTGATTGGTTCCGTTCCCGTGCAAAAAAACATATTCAAGAGACCCTTAATACCACGGTTTTGTAAATCGGGTAAGTTTTACCCGATTTATGCAAGAAAAACACGTAAGGCAATAGTAGAGACTCAGTTTTATGACCCTTGCTGAGTCCAAGAACGCAAAATCAAAAAACTTTCTTCCAGAAATTGTTGGTCAAGCCTAGACCTTTCGAACAAATAAAAATATTTGAAAATCGTAAGATATTTACTCGAGTTAGACCCAATACCACTTGGGCGACCCTAGCTTAGTGGCCCTTCGTCAAAAAATGTCTACCTGCAATCCCAAACCTACTTTTGGTCTACCTTTCAGTGGAACAAAGTTTTGAAAGTCGGTTGGCTTTTACTCGGGTTATCGTGTTTACAGACGGACGGATGAACAAGCATCGTTTTTATGACAACGCTGGAGTGGAAAACGAGTACATTACTATGCACTCGGTTCCAACTCGGCACCAGGCTGTCTACTTGAGATGTTTAAGTAAACATAAAGAACGCAGCCTGGTGCCAAAAATCTGTTAATGTCATCGAAACCGCAGTTACGTATATTATACGTCACATTAATTTCAACGCGGCACCAGGCTGCCTACTCAACATATTCTACCGTCACCATAGAGGGCAGCAGCAGCCCGGTGCCAAATTGTAATTTATATTACGTTTCATATTCTTTACTGTCGTTACAGTGGCTTTAACAGATTTCCGGCACGAGGCTGCCTTCTATAAGGCTGCTAATTGCTGCTAATACAATTCAAGTACGCAGCGTGGTGCCGAGTCGGATCCAAGTGAACGTTTATGCATTTGTTTCATCATCCAACATTGGAATTTTTTTGGCACAGGGCTGCCTTTCGGAATCGACCAGAGGGAGCTGACCATAAGAAAAAAGTTTGGAGAAAATCAGCGAAAAGTTTTAAAGAATTTCGCCGAAAAAAATCAAATTAGCGACATAATTAAATAAAGTAACAGACGGATTTTATCGCTGATTGGACCCGTACGAAAAACAAAGGTCGTATACGTTTACTATAAACAATATTATTGTAACATGGGGTAGGTCGAGGTGGGAGGGGGGGATGCATCTATTATCGTCTAGAGATGACGAATCAGCAATACAAAAAATGTCCGTCTGTCCGTCTCCACTTTTTTTTCCAAACGGCTGAACCGGTCAGCCTAATCTTTTTTTTCCTGAAAGGTACATGTCTCCCATGATTCAAGTGAAGATGAGCAAAATCGATCAAGTGGTTCCGGAGATATGGTCGAGGAAGTGACCAAAAACAAGGTTTTTCGAAGGTCGGTGAAGCTTTTTCGCAAATATCTCAGCAAGTATAGCACGGAAATTCCTCATTTTGTTGTCACAAAGCTGGGAAAAAATTTTTGGGGGAATCGGTACAGGAGTCTGGGCACTGGGACCAATGGAATGGACGAAATTGAGATTCTTGGCCATGGCCATATACGAAAACAGTTTTTCGTTCGTCTATATTTCCTTAACTATGCAATATAGAGATTTACTGTCAAAGGCTTTTGGTGAAATATGGCCCAATCCTGGTATATGGCCACTTCCATAATTGGGCAGGATGACCCGAATCTCCAGAACTATGAGAGGTAAAAAGTTGCTTCCAAAGGCAAAGTTGTAGAGAATAAAATTTTAGAGAACACGTGTTTCAGGGTCTTAGGAAAAAATGGCTTAGTCCTTGGATAAAAGCTTTTCTACATTTGAATGGTCTGAGACGTACTTCGGTAGGGCCTTTGACATTACCTTGGGTAATTTCTATGGATCTTTGAAATTCTTACAGTTATAAAAGAACAGAAAACATTGGATTGTTTGGTATTTGTATATTTAAGTAAGTTCGAGTCACTTTGCCACAACTATTCTGTTTGTCACATCTATTCTGATACGTACGGGTTTTTGGCTATGTTTTTCTCTAAATTTATTTTCCTTATGATGGCAGAGTAGGCACAGATATAATTTTCTTGATTTTAGCAAAAGTTTTCTGATTTTCTTGAAAAAATCAACAAAATTAAGAAAATTAAGAAAACATTTTTCTCGAAAATAGGCTAATTATACCAATATATAAGACGTTAACTATGTGTACCGTGTTTCAGTCTGTTTCTGTCTCTTTCTTCCTGAGGTATTTTTTCCACGTTCATATTATTTGTTAATTGATTGTAAATCGGATTGCAGAAGCTACTAATTTTGTAACCCAATTTACAATCTCATAAGACTTGCTATGAAACTGCCTTAAATGTGCAACGTTCAGTATTTTCAAATTTTTTTCGTATAAAAAAAATAGAGCGAACGGAGATTGTAATTTTACTCAATTTAATTTGTGGTCCATGCGATATGATGTGTTCACCTCCAATGAGATAATATTTCCATCGTATCAATGACGCATTTGATTGGCATTTGTTAGATTGATTTTAAATTGCAATTCGGTTGAAAATATTGGAGTTTCACAACAAAAATGAAACTAAAATCCAATGGCGAATTGCATTTGTAATCATGGTTGTTTGGATATTAATAAATCAATATTCATCTCATGCTGCAGTGGATTAAACATTCCATTAGTTTAGAGATATTTTTACTAGTTAGTTTATTGTAAAAAAAAATTTTGGAAACGAAATAGTGACTGTCGCCCGGCCTTCCTCCTATCAGAAGACTAGGCTTTTGAACCTCCGTTAAGCCTTAGAGAAGGCATTGGCCTGTGAAGAATGTTCCTTTAGGGAACGAACCGTCGGTCGTCGGATGCTGTGTTTTGCAAGCAGTCGAGGCATGAAATAAACAAAATACTCAAAATGAACTTCTACTATTAAAAGGAAAATCAGGTCGGCAACGATCAATAGAAATCAAAGTCTTTTCTTGAAAACGTATTACACGTTCATTATTATTTGTCCATTTAGAAATGTTACACCACGAAAGTGTTCAATGCACATACACGACAAGAACATTATGAAAAGTCAAAATAAATTTTCAACTTATTTCTTTGAGCCGTGAACAAATTTTCATGGAATTAGATTTCCGTTTACCCGATTATAACATCCGTCAGTTAGAATTTTCGAGAGAATTCACATATACACAGAACTATACGAGGAAGTGGGAAGAAAACAAAGAGTGCTACATAAGCTGTACGCTTTCGTGAATATACAATCTTTACCATCAGTCGACCATCCCTACATACAGATTCAAGTATATGTTTATTTGAAAAGACGTGTTCCAAATAGCAATACAACAACTCCATTGTCTAGTGTTTATAAAATGGAGAGTTTACATCCAAAAATTGCTTCACATTTTGTAAAAGGTATTCATGGCATAAAGTCCACATAGCCCATAGTCTTGGCAGCTCACACACTTTTGATAATTTGCTTTTGTTTCGTGTAGCGTCTAATTGAATTCTCTTTTATAAGTAGGCAGAACATAATTAATTGCGTGCATGCACTATGAAAGATTATCTGGGCCATGCCACGAGAATCATTTCTTTACAACTAACTGCTTCTTATGTAGAAGATGATGCTGTTTCATTTCATGGACATGGGTGAGTTAAACAGTCTTTCTTCATGCTGAAGACATTAGACACTATCAGTGAGATATAGTGGTAATAATTATTGTTGCTGAAAATTGTAGAAATTCCTGGGAAATTGTGTGGAATTTCTTCAATTAAACGTCATTTGAGATTTAGTCAGATGAATTTACTGACATTTAAATCCTTACGAAGTAAAAATGCAATAGTTTCATATTGGAATCGTACTGACTCGAGATTATTGCATTTTGCATGAGTCTCTTTACCAGGCGGCTGTGTCCACAGCTATAGGGTTGTAATTATTCGATCTTACTTTTTTTGCCCTGCACATTCGAATATAATTCATTGTTTCTGTTGTATCTCCGCGTCTTTCACAATTCAATGGATTCAGCATCTAATCTGGAGCAAGAATAGTTTTTGCGTTCATCTTGGGCTTCTCAGCTGTCGATTAACCTGAGAATTTTGTGAGGTTACATACAGTACAATAAAAAGCTTCACTCCAGCTTCTCACAGTACCTCTCCACTAATGTCGGAGCACTATCGGAGTCGAGAGAAGTTGCCACGTTATTGTTACGCTAAATTCGTTGATTTTATATGGTAGTGAAAATTGGGAGGACTGCGGTTACCTTGCACATGACCTGGAGGTTTCTGGTATGAGGGTTCTCAGAAGAATAGCAAAGGTGAATCGAAGGGAAAACTGGGATAATCATATCGGGAACGACATCAGGGAAAATTTAGGGGTTAGGACAGTGGAAGAGGCGGCAAGGGCTAGTCGTCTGTAATGGTTCAGAGGATGGGTTCGATTGTTTTCTATCTATCCGATAAAGGGGTTTTTCAAGCCGGAATAGTTTTTCCTATTCAATCTTGGCTAGAGATCGTAGAATCCCGGCCCTTCAACGCCAATCAAGGGAAGTTATATTAATTCTGACCACCTCTGCATGAAACTCTTATAAGTTGTTCTTATCTATTTGATACAGGACTCTAGAAAATCTCTTCCATTTACAATATACTTGAATCATATTTTCTAGCTCACTCACGTACCAGTCACTCAAAAAAATGTTCGTTTCAATTTTTTCTTTCTTCAAACACTTTGCATGTGATACATTTTGATGGATGAGCTCAGAGCATTGGGTATAAAAAGCGTAATGGGTTGTATCGCAATTCTAAGCTGTTATGCTACACAAGTTGATTTTAAATTGAAAACGAATATCAACTCGAGACAGTTTTGAGCAAATGGAGTTTGTGCTATTTAATTAATTGAAAAATGATATGCAGTACGATTGATGTGAAGGGTATTTTCTACGAGAAACTATAAGCACACGTGTGCGAATAGAAAATAGAAGGAACTATTCACATACATATATTCTTGAAACGTGTGCGAATGGAATAGAATATAACAGACCGCACATCTCTGACAACTCATAACAGAGAATGGATAAGTTGGCACCACTGCGGCACTATAGTCTAAAGCTGCAAGGACATTGAATAGAATAGAAATAGTTCTTGGGAATAACTGCACCCAATGAAGGTCAGCGTTCTGAGTCGTAACACAGCACTAGAAATTTTACAAAACAAAATGTCTTTTCGGTTAGAGGTCTTAAAGACCTAATTGCTGTGTGGACGAGTATTTACTACCAATTGGGCTACACAAAGCACAACTTGTCAGAAATACAAATAATGTTATCAAGATGAGCTTTCTGGCAACCCTTTCTAGATTTCTCAGTTAGGGTCGACCATTTCTGATCGATGCACACAGGTCAATGGACCCTTTGTACTACCCAGTCATCATAAAAATCCTTTAGGAAGCCCTGCTAAGGACCACTCCTCCACACGATAACCCAGTTCTCATCGCCGGCCTTGTAAGCAATCGACTGGACACCTCTTGAACAGTCGCACAACTGGCGTATGACCCGAGCTCCCACTTCACGTTCATCAGATGCTACCCTATTCAAGTAACTAGTCCTCGCCATAAGGCTGGTGGCGAGTCCAGTCCAGGTCTAACCTCACACCATAAACCGCAAAGCTTTCTCGTTCAGATCTCGATTTACACGAAACGAAGCCACGTGTCACCACTACTCTGCGGCCTGCTATCACTTCTCTACCCGTAGATCTTAGCCACCCTGTACCCCAAGAAGCTCGCTGATGGAAATTGTACCTTTTACGAGCCGTATCCAATGCAAAGACTTCCGGTCCACAAGCTGAGCTGGAGACTGCTATAGCCCAAAAAGTCTTCACTCATTGGCATAGCTTAGCTAGCGAGCCATAACCGCTACAAAAACCTTCATTCCACAAACAGAGCTGAGTGATGACGCGGCTGGTGACATGTTAAGGCAAACAAAGTATGAAAGCAACAACATAGCTACTGAGCGAGGCGTCAGCTAGGCAAAGTAGCGGTTCAGCCGTGCAACTGCTTACTCGAATTCCGAAATCGATACAAATTCGCCCGATTTACCACGTGCAATACATTGAAAGCAATTGATGAGCAACTTATTCATGCAAAGCTGTGTTTCGCTGAAATAATTGGATTTTTTATTTTTAAGTTACTTCAACGCTTCGACGCATACTATGAAGTGGCAGTTTGACTCCGGAACTTGAGTGACAGGCATAAAGAAAAGTGAAATGATTCTTGGAATTTCACGGATTTGTTCCGATCCGGGCCTCAATAAAAGAAATGTTTTCACTTTGAAAGTTTATTGAGAAGTGAAGTGTTCTGCGAACATGAACAACTAAGATTATTAGATTCTTTTATGCACACTATGTTGTTCACATTTCCACGAGTGCAAGTTATTGTCCAGTGACAATTCCAACACTCCCACTCAATCGATAATAACTTGAAACACCGATGCGACCTGCGATCATCGTTGGTTGAACAATTCCTTTGGCCACCTTTGGTTAATTTGAACTCAAAGTTTATCAATCGGACGATTGGAACATTGACCATTGACTATCGCCATTTGACAATTGTCTCGATCATCGATTCCATTATGAACATCGATTCAAACATGAACTTGACCAAATCATCGAACTGACAACTGACTTCGATTTTATCAGCCATGTTCTCCCACTCAATTGACGCATGCGTTTCAAATTCTTTTGACCAATTACTTTGACCATTGAACCAAGCTTCAAGTGCATCGAACTCATTCCAATTCTCCCACTCAATTGCAGCTTGTGTTACAAACATTGTTACTTTTTCAAGGTACAATACCGCCACGCGACTCGATTGATCCAATAATTTCTACTTTTCACCGTTTCGATTTTCCACCATTTCGACCTTGTACGATTATTGTACCCATTCGATCATTTCGTGCCCTATTCGACGTGTTGTCCATCCGCTAACTATTGGCTCATTGTCCATCCTATAACCATTGGCTCATTTTCCATCCGTTTACCATTGGCTCATTGTCCATCCGCTAACCATTGGCCCATTGTCCATCCGTTAACCATTGGCACATTCGTTTGTGAAATTAAACTGTTCACCCAGCTATTATTGTGATCGTCTTCACAGGTTTCTATCAATCGTATGAGAGATGAGAGAATTAAACCAGTTTCAGTGTGGATGCCCATAACCTCTTGGAATCTCGGATGTATTCCGATCCGGACCTCAATAACAGAGATGTTTTCACTTTGAACGTTTATTGAGAAGTGAAGTGTTCTGTGAACAGAACATCATGAGCAACTAGATTATTAGATTCTTTTATGCTCACTATGTTGTTCACATCTCCTCTCCTCTCTCCTCTCTCCTCCACAGGAGGCAGTTCCGAAAAAAAAATTCTCAAGTTGATTCCGTAACACCACAAAAAATATTGTGTGACCTCAAAAACGCCAACAAACTTCATTTTTTTCAATTTTTGGATTCGTACAAAGTACAAAGGTCGTTTATTGTAACATGGGGTAGGTCGAGGTGGGAGTTGTGGTGATGCATCTATTATCGTCTAAATATGACGACGAATCAGCAATAAAAAAAATGTCCGTCTGTCCGTCTCCACTTTTTTTCCAAACGGCTGAACCGATCAGCCTAAACTTCTTTTCCCTGAAAGGTACATGTCTTCCATGATTCAAGTTCGAAGATGAGCAAAATCGATGAAGTGGTTTCGAAGATATGGTCGAGGAAGTGACCAAAAACATGGTTTTTCGAAGGTCGGTGAAGCTTTTTCGCAAATATCTCAGCAAGTATGGCACGTAAAATCCTCATTTTGGTGTCAAATGAAAGCATTTGATGTCACAAAACTGGGAAAAAATTTTTGTGGGAATGGGTACAGGGGTCTGGGCACTGGGACCAATGGAATGGACGAAATTGAGATTCTTGGCCATATACGAAAACAGTTTTTCGTCTATATTTCCTTTCCTTAACTATGCAATATGGAGATTTACTGTCCAAGGCAAAGTTGTAGAGAATTAAATTTAAGCGAACACGTGTTTCAGGGTTTTGGGGAAATATGGCCCAATCCTGGTATATGGCTACTTCCATAATTGGGCAGGATGACCCAGATCTCCAGAACTATGAGAGGTAGACAGTTGCTTCCAAAGGCAAAGTTGTAGAGAATAAAATTTTAGATAACAAGTGTTTCAGGGTTTTACGGGAAAATGGCTTAGTCCTTGGATATAAGCTTTTCTAGATTTGAATGGTCTGAGACGTACTACCTTGGGTAATTTCTATGGATCTTTGAAATTCTTACAGTTATAAAAGAACAGAAAACGTTGGATTGTTTGCTTATTTGTATATTTAGGTACGTTCGAGTCACTTTGACACATCTATTCTGTTTGTCACATCTATTCTGATACGTGCGGGTCTTTAGTTATGTTTGTACTTTACGTTTACGGGAAAAAAAATTGGAAATTGGGTATATTAGGTGGCGCTGACGACGCTTTAAAGTACAAAAATTGAAAAAAATGAAGTTTTTTATTTTTCCTACCAACAATTTTCTTTCAAAAAATTAAAAAAAAAATATTTTTGGCTTTTCTGAGGCCAAACAATATTTTTTGTGGGGTCACGGAATCGACTTGGGGGTGTAGCTTTCGCACAAATGAGATAAAGAATTTAAAAATCGCTTTCATCAAATTCTCGTCACATTCCACATGAGAAAAATATTTGTATCAGAATCGTTTCCTTTATTCGCGCAAGTGTATGAATAGCATCTGCTTTTTTTAATATTTATCTTATCAACCTGATATGATGTGTTGTCACTTTTTCGCTAGCAATTTATATGTTATGTTACACATAAAGCATAAATAATCTGCTGTCTGTGTTGCTTCCACTATTTTTAACAAATACTTTATAAAAATGGTCTTCCATTCATCTTCGACTTCATTGCTCGTTCAACGTAAAATTCTCTGGTCTAGAGATTGGGGAATTGAATATTGGTTTTTTTGGTAAATTATGAGCATTTATTTGAAAAGGTTAAAAAGATTGACTCAGCTAAACGATAGATCTCTTAAGTACATCAGTAATTCAATGAGTCGTCGTACCGAAACGGACTCTCATTGAGCAGAAAACAAAAGAGTTCAAAAAAAACTTTTCATAAACTGAACCAATTAAATCGACCTAACCATTTCGAATATTTTCCGTTGAATGAAAGGTTGAAAGTACAAAAATAGCAAAATATCCCCCCACTTATTTATATGTACACCTACCCCTTTTTCAAAGGGATATTATTTACCGAAAAGATTCTTTGGAAAAACTTTTACACAAAAGCCATTTCGAAATAATTGTTTGCTAATGGCATTTTATGATTGTGGATTTTCGGTGCGTGCTTCGAATTGCTTTTAAAGATAGCAAATCCAACGAACGGAGTTGAGGTGGGTCGCTTTTTCGAGGGTATGAAACGCGCTTAGAAAACAACTTTTCTGCGGATAAATAAAATTATTGTTTACTGTATACGGAAATGTGTTTACACTTTTAATGGGGGCAATAATGATAAAGTTTCATTTAAAAATCACACCTAATGTAATGATTAAATTGAAGATGGAATCAATGAATTTGTGGATTTTTCGTTTTTCCATTCCTTTACAGTACGTTCTAAATAACACTTTGCAAGAAATACTATTGATGCTATTGATGGAAATAACGGGATGCCTCAACTGTTTACTATGCTAATTCACTTTTGTGAATTGAAAAGTATGGAAGGGTACATATAAAAAGTTTGAAATTGAAATTTTGTTTTTGAGAACCGCTGAGGCGCAATCTCAAAGAAAAACTAAGTGGCGCTTATATTTCAAAAACATTACTTTTTTCTCTTTGGTATTCACTGGTACTAACACTGTCAGGGCTTTCGAAAGCCTAGACTATTTTGACAGAAGGAACCGAGTAGAAATATTTTTCTTAATTTTTCATAACCCGAACCAAATCTTCTTTTCAAAATTCGAATCCTAAACCGAACTGTTCTTCCAAAGGTTCGAAAGCACGACACTAGCACTGGCAATAACACTGGTACTAGCACTGGTAATAACAACTGGGACTAACACTGGTAATAGCACTGGGACTAACATTGGTACTTGCGCTGATAATATTATCAGTGCTGGTACCATTCCATCGGTATTTCTACTTTGTAAATTATGTAAACGCTGTAGAATTTGAGTGTACATCAAACGTAGTTCCACTCACTCAATTGAAAAATATACCATTTTGCATAAAACATCGCAAGCAAATTCGTAATGGTAACGCAGGGTAAAGTGGCTTGTTAAATGGGAATGCTGTCTTTTATCTCAACTTTTATGGGTAGTGTACTAAGAGTGAATAAAATGAAAATAACGCAATAGCAATGGTCTAGCACCATTAGCACTAGAATTGGTACTAGCACTGGCACAAAAACTGGGTACTAGCATTGGCACTAAAACTGCCCGAGTGGAAATAGCAGTCTCCGTGAGTACTAAAATTGAGTGTCACAGCCTCAAATCAGTCTCAATTTTTGAAAAAAAAACTCAGGAGTACTCAATTTCGCTTTTTTTTTATAAAATCATCATTAATGAGACCAGTGAGTACACTCAATCAAAATTTTTTTTTTAGATTTAGACTGACTGAGGTCATTGAGCACACTCACTTAGAGTATGCTCATTTCGAGAATTTTTAGGCTGTTGAGCATGCTCAATTGTGAAAAATATTTTTTTTGGCCGATGAGACTATTGAATGTATTCATTTTCGACAAAAATGTTTTTCCCAATCGCATTGAGGCTTTTGAGACTGTGGAAAATATTTTTTTTTAGCCAATGAGACTGTTGAGCATGCTCAATTGTGGAAAATATTTTTTTAGGCGATGAGACTGTTGAATGTACTCATTTTGGACAAAAATGTTCCATTGAGGCTTTTGAGACTGTTGAGCATACTCAATTGTGAAAAATATTTTTTTAGCCGATGAGACTGTTGAATTTACTCATTTTCGACAAAAATATTTTTCCCATTCGCATTGAGAATTTTGAGAGTGTTGAGCATGCTCAATTGGGAAAAATGTTTTTTAACCAATGAGACTGTTGAGTGTACTCATTTTCGACCAAAATATTATGCAACAGTCTCATTGGCTAAACAAAATAGTCTCAAATTTAGCATACTTATCAGTCTCAACAATCTCAAACACCAGAAAAATGTCTATTAGTTGAGGCTAAAATGAGCATACTCATCATTTTTGATGATGATGACGGTCTCAAAACAACCAAAAACCTTCGAAAATAAGTACTCAGTGCCATACACAAAAACTGTCTCAATTTCAGTCTCAAATCGCATGGTTTTTTTACTCGGATACTACTGGCATTGGCACTTGCACTGGCAGTCTGGCACTTTGACTAGTTTATCACTCTGTTTCAGGTAACAGTTACATTTTTTGGAAATTTTCATTGTTTTCATTGTTAACTACGGGAAAATCTACACTTTGCTGTAACATTCACTTTGAATCGATCAATATTAAAACAAGAAGTTGAAGAAGACGTGACCTTAAGTCACGGTAATTTTTGACTAATGGTTAGTTAAAGTAAGTAGAACTGGTACAATAATTATTAGATATTGTAATTCGTATGGAATGAAATTAAATCTGAGAAGAAAATTTTGATTCACGGATGGAACCAGAACTGCAGGAGACAGTAAAGGTATTCTTTACGCGGAAAAAGATAGCGGTACATGTCAATGAATGTCCACGGTAGATCAATGGTGGAGCCTCCGCCTGGAAAGTGGAAGGTTATGGGTTCGGGCCCCATCCGTGAACCAAAGTTTTCTTCTCAGATTTAATTAGAGGTACTAGAAGTAGCCGTTTTACCGTAGTAAAACACGCACGGGGGCCGCTGTTTTGGCCCATTGTGCTGGCGGTTGTCGTTTTAGTTACTCGTTGTCTGTTCTTTCAAACCTTCCTGCTCTATTTATGTAGTTTAGGATGTACTTTGGATGTATGTGTTTTATCTGCTCATATTTTATTGTGTAACCGCCTAGATGTATTCTGCTTTCTGCAATGAAAGCTGGGCAGTCGCACAAATAATGTTCATCCGAGTCTGTGTGGTGCCCCAACAGATCACAGGATGGGTCCGTTCGTCTTCCAATTGTAGTTAGATGCTTGTTAAAACCGTAGTGTCCTGTTGTCACACCGGTAAAGATTCTTAGCCTTGTGCGACTGACGTTTAGCACAAACTTTGAATTTTTCTTGTTAATTCTGATGCAGCTCTTAGCTTGACGGCAGCAAGGGATATTGTGCAGTGATCTTTGAATCTGGTCTCCCTAATTGTGCTCACTAGTCTTTTTGAGTGAGAATGTGGTGTTCCCATCATTGACTCTGCCCCAATCGGTACTTTCCTCGCTCCTCGCTTAGCTAATTCGTCTGCCTTTACGTTCCCCTCGATATCATTATGCCCTGGTACCCAAATGAGTTCAGTTTCTTTAAAAGAGGCCATGTGATTCATTGTTTCCCAGCACTCCAATGTTAGTGCTGAGTTGAAGCTATATGATGACAAGGCTTTGATCGCTTCTAGGCTGTCCGTGTAGATGGATATCTTTTGTTCATCTATTCCTTCGTCTAAGATAGAGCGGCATCCTTCAATGATTGCTCTCACCTCCGCCAAGAAAATGGATGAGCATCTGCCCAGTGAGATAGATTTTCGGATTTTTGGGTTGTTGCAATATACTCCTGCTCCTGCTGAAGCGTAGATTACCGAACCGTCTGTGAATAATGCTATGCCCTCCGATATTAGGTTATTCTGTCGCCATTCCTCCCTAGTAGGAATTTTTATATTAAATTGCCTATCGAATTTTTGCTTCGTTACTAACTTGTCTGAAGGCATCGCTAGTGATGGTTCATTCTTTGGAGCTGAAAACCAGATGATTGAGTGGTTAGTTTCCCTGATACTCTGCTGCCTGGTTATTCTGCTGAAGGTATCTATAGCTTCCGTTTCTATGAAGATGTGTAGTGGAGCCAAGCCCACAATTGCCTCTATTGCTGCTGTTGGGGCCGATTTCCACGAACCTGTTCTGGCCCTGCAAGCTATTCTATAGAATTTTCCTAGCTTGGTCTGAACTCGCTGGTTTTTGCATATGTGATTCCAGAGGAAACATCCGTATGCTAGTATTGGCCTGATGACTGTTGTATAGATCCAGTGCATACGAATTACAATTTCTAATCATTATTGTACCAGTTCTAGTTACTTTAACTAACCATCAGGCATAAATTTCATTGTAATTTGAGTTATTCTCATGTTTCCAAATAACGCAAACGTTCATATACGATTGCATCGAATTGATCCTGACTGTAGGAACAAATTCGATTTGAATTACTGCAGGATACAGTAAAGGTATTCGTTACACGGAAAAATACAGCGGGTACATGTCAATGAATGTGTGTGCATAACACATGATTTGAACTGTGACGTAGTATTTGAAAGAACGGTTCAAAATTCGGTTTCAGAAGAAAATGTTGGCGGTAATTTTAATTAATTTATTAATTTATTTATTAATTATTTATTAATTTATTAATTTATTAATGGGAACAATAAATAAGTGAAATTTTGTAAAAATTTTCTTTGAAATCTTTTGGAAACGGTTTTTCGTCTTAAGTACTTTATACAGAGAATCAAGCTTGCCAAGTGTTGTTTCTTAATTGGAATGAGAACCTTGTAACTGAAAAAAAACATTTCTTTGTAAAATCGTTTCACTTCAAGCAGAGGACCTTGTTATAGAAT
The DNA here is from genome assembly GCA_029228625.1 of Pseudolycoriella hygida. Lineage (NCBI taxonomy): Eukaryota > Metazoa > Arthropoda > Insecta > Diptera > Sciaridae > Pseudolycoriella > Pseudolycoriella hygida. The sequence goes on along the minus strand of CM055405.1, from coordinate 39,687,128 downwards.
GTACAAATATTTTTAACAAAAGTTTCCCGTAATTGATTTTAAACAGAACCATCACAAAGTGCTGGCTCCTTTCAACAAGTTTTCCAATAAATTATCAAACTTATCAAATTTTGCTCAAAATGTTTTTTCTTACATTATTTCACAAACCCAATATTGTTTTCTGTGCAAACGTGTCGATTCAAATGATTTTGCTCCATATTTCACCAGTTTTCGAAGGCAAATAAAGTGTTATAATGGAGTAACTTCAGAATATTTACATCAAACTTGTGGTAAGATGGTAATGGGCTTTGAAGCAATCTTATTGTTCGTTGGTTAATCCAAATTCTAATTTATTCCACACTTTTGTAATATTATTGTGAGTTCCGTGGAAAGAGTGGAGGTATTAACAATTTGTTATTTTACAGTAATCCGTGTTTGAAAATTATTTAAATAAGTGTAAGCATTAAAACAAATAATCACAAAACTTAATTAATTTAAAAGTGCTTTTCACAATTTTTTCGTCGAAGATGAATGAAAAACTCATGTTTATATGGTACGAATGTAGGCATTATAGCCGTGGTGGCGAATTACCCGAGTAAAAAAAACCATGCGATTTGAGACTGTTTTTGTGTATGGCACTGAGTACTGTATTTTCGAACGTTTTAGACTGTATTGAGACCGTCATCATCATTAGAAATGATGAGTATGCTCATTTTTGCTTCAATTAATAGACATTTTTCTGGTTTTTGAGACTGTTGAGACTGATGAGTGTGCTCATTTTGAGACTATTGAGTATACTCATTTTGAGACTATTTTAGATTGTAGAGTATGCTACTTTGAGACTGTTGAGTATGCTCATTTTGAAACTATTTGAGACTGTTGAGTATACTCATTTTGAGACTATTTAAGACTGTTGAGTATACTCATTTTGAGACTATTTGAAACTGTTGAGTAGGCTCATTTTTAGACTATTTGGGACTGTTGAGTATACTCATTTTGAGACTATTTGAGACTGTTGAGTATGCTTATTTTGAAACTATTTGAGACTGTTGAGTATACTCATTTTGAGACTATTTAAGACTGTTGAGTATACTCATTTTGAGACTATTTTAGACTGTAGAGTATGCTACTTTGAGACTGTTGAGTATGCTCATTTTGAGACTATTTGAGACTGTTGAGTATACTCATTTTGAGACTATTTGAAACTGTTGAGTATGGTCATTTTTAGACTATTTGAGACTATATCAGACTATTGAGTATGTTCATTTTTAGACTATTTAAGAGTATATTCATTTTGAGACTATTTCAGACTCTTGATTATGTTCATTTTGATGCTATTTGAGATTCTTGAGTATGCTAATTTTGAATTGCAGTTTGAGACGCTTTTTTGCCGCCAATGATACTGAAACTTTTTCATTTTGTTCGTAGATGCCGCCACGTACTATTTTCTTCACAATAAATTCGCGATCAATCTGACATTATATTAGAAAGTTGTTTTTTTTTTATTTTTACTTACTTTTTCTGGTCACCCATCTAAGTACTAACCGCGCCGAATGATGCTTAACTTTGCTTGTGGACCACCAACGACGTAACTCATGTTGCTAAATTGCACATGCGAATTTGTAGTCTTACTTTGAACCGTTGTTGCGGAAGGATATGAGACTGTTGAGTGTAATCATTTTCGACAAAAATATTTTTCACAATCCTATTGAGGCTTTTCGCTTTTGAGACTGTTGAGCATGCTTCAATTGTGAAAAATATTTTTTTTTAGCCAATGAGACTGTTGAGTGTACTCATTTTAGACAAAAATATTTTTCACAATCTTATTGAGGCTTTCGAGACTGTTGAGCATGCTCAAATGTGAAAAATATTTTTTTTAACCAATGAGACTGTTGAGTGTACCCATTTTCGACAAAAAAATATTTTTCACAATCTTATTGAGGCTTTTGAGACTGTTGAGCATGCTCAATTGTGAAATAGTACTTTATTGGTGGGCGAGAGAAAATCGAGGATTTCTTCTAATGTAAATATTGTACATAACGAGTGAGCGTAGCGAACAAGTGAAAGTACAATATTTATATAAGAAGATATGCGAGATTTCTCACGCCCACCAATACAATATTTTATTTCATTAGGCGAGAGAATATCGTACGTTATTCATTCGAGCGCATGAATGTGATAGCTGCGAGAATTTATCACTGCTTCGAAGTGTCTGGGTCCTGGGTTCGAGACACGGCGGCTGCAGGTCTTTTTTTCAATTTTTTTCCAATATTTTTGTTTTTAATTCTATTTATTTATGTTTTGGTCGTCACGTGAAATTACTATTTTCATATAGACATTTGAATTTTGCTCTGTGAGAAAATCACATTTATAACATAAATAAAAACTGATTATACAAAACGAACAAAAATACAAATTCAAATACAAAACGTAAAGAAAACCACTCAAAATACATAAGCCTATGTTGTATATCGAGAAAAACAACGCTAGTGTTTGTGAGAGACATATTTGCACATTCTACGTTACTATATGCTTCTATTTGTTAACAAACAGTATCAACAAAATTGGTGCATAGCAAATGAGCGAATTTGAGCAGTGGTTAGCGTCGATTATTGCGGATCGGTGGGTCGTGAGTTCAAATCACGGCGGTGCCACTGTTTTTTTCAGTGAATTGGCAAAGAGAAAACGAATTTTCCCTAGTGATTTAATGTTGGGTTTTCCTTTATATGCAAGAGTGAATAACGTACGATATTATCTCGCCGATGAAATAAAATATTTTTTTACCCAATGAGACTGTTGTGTGTGCTCATTTTCGACAAAAATATTTTTCACAATTTTATTGGGGCTTTTGAGACTGTGGAGCATGCTCAATTGTGAAAAATTTATTTTAGCCAATGAGACTGTTGAGTGAACTCATTTTCGACAAAAATATTTTTTACAATTTTATTGAAGCTTTTGAGACCCTCGAAAAACCATGTTTTTGGTCACTTTTTCGACCATATCTCCGGAACCACTTGGTCGGTTTTGCTCATCTTTGAACTTGAATCATGGAACATATGTACCTTTCAGGGAAAAAAGTTTAGGGTAGATTATAGGTACTGATATTACAGGAAGTTAAATGAGTTGACCATGTTTTTTGTTGTTTCTGCGATATTTTGTTGTTTTTTATGTTGGTTTGGCATTGTATGGAACGACTTGCTCCCAAATTTCTTCCAATCTGCAGAGCATCCTTCACGAATGGTGTTGCTAATTGCTTCTTGCCACCGGTGCTCGTATCCTGATGCCTTGATAAGATTTATTTTACCAAAAGTTTGAGATCATTTGGCGAAAGAACCGATGAAGTGAAGCGGCGAAAAAACAACAAAACGGCAAATAGCAGATGAGCTGTTGTTTCGCTTTTCCAACAGTGGTTGTTGTTTGCTTTTTTGCATCACTTCACCGGTTTTGTTGCCAAATAATAACAACATTTTGGTAAATCAGGCCGTATCAAGGCATCATGACACGAGCATCAGTGGCAAGAAACGATTAGCAACACCACTCATGAAGAATGGACTGCAGATTTGTTGAAATTTGCGAAAGAGTCGCTCCATATAACACCAACCTCAAAACAACAGAAAAACCAACAAGACATCACAGAAACAACAAAAAACTCGTTCAATTCATTGAGTATTCTGACATGTCAGTAACAAGAATCTAGCCTTAAGCCGTTTGAAAAAAAACGACGAGACGCACAGTCAGACATTTTTGTTATCGCTGATTCGTCATCTCGAGACGATATAAAATGCATCCCCTCACTCCCGCCTCGATCTACCCCATGTTACAATAAAATGTCTTGTAGTAAACGTATAGGACTCTCGTACCTCACAGGGTCCAATAACAAAAGTCACTCAGACTCACGACTACGTAGAGCATTCCGATATGAGTCTCATCATCAAATGATTTGAGGATGCGAATTTCACCAAAAACTTTTCTTGCAGACTACACAGCACTGTCTGTATGCTTCCAGTTTCCAATTTCGAATGTAGTTACACTCGTCGGGAAGGTGCATTCGATTTGAGAATCGTTTATAAAAATTTTGTTTTTCGTCCGTTGCAGATTAGTGTAGTTCGCTTCACTAGTCGAGATCCAAACAGCATACGTTTTCTTCAACCGGATCATAGTCTTGTACAAAATCAGTTTCTTTGCCGTGGACGATTTCGTCTGATTGTGTAGTAGCGGGTAGATTGAGCATTTTTGAACTTTGGTTCTGCACGTTTCGAGAATTGAATGGGAGTATTTCATCCAATTTCACTTCCAAACGTGACTTATCTCTTCATGACCTTGACGGTCAGTGGTCTCGATGGATTTCTTCGATGTCTCCTCGAATTTGAAGATCGTGGCCTGTGTTTTCTCGACGTTGATTGGTCAAACATTTGCTCTCTTTTCCTTCTTTCAAGAGAGAAATCACTCCGGCAATTATGAAACGAGACGGAAAATAACACAAGTCAGTGCACATGCACACATTCACAATCTTAGCCAGCACTTCGATGGTAGTTGCTAGTAGTTTTTTCATTCAAATGTTTTTAGCCCGTCGACTCCTGGAGCTTTCCGAATATTCAATTTGGCCAATATCTTCCGGATAGCAGTAGCGTTAACGTGATGATTATTGCCGGATATAGTTGACAGGTGTATTTTGTCGATTCGTGTCACCGAGTGTTCCACTTGTCTGTCGTTTATGTGATTGTAGTGATTGTAGACGATCTGCAAGTAATGTTTGTGAAATTGATCCGCCAGAGCCGTTGTTGTCGACTTTAGACGCCTCTGTTACATAAAACTTTGTATCTGCATAGTATTGTCAGGCCTAATAAAGTACTTTGCAGTGGGTTTCGTACTTCGTATCGGAAGAAAAGTGCGATTTTTCTCCCTAGTAAATCATTTCGCTTCTTTACGTGTGTATAATTGTAATTTAGACGTTGACAGAAAAATGGCATTCAAAACACTTAAAAGCGTCCAAGTTTCAATTAATTACTTTTTTTAACGAAATTTCATTTGTTTACATTCAAGTATATGACTTAACAACTCTTCATTTTCCGTGACTTGAAATTATGTTCTTATTTATTTGTATCTTTAAATATTTTGTTGTTTTCAAATAATTTAACTCTAGTAGGTACCAATCAAAATACGATTAATATTTTCGGTTGCGAACATCCGTATTTACATTTTTTCATAATTGAGCATTTCCGCTTGGATGTGTTTTCTAAAGCACAAAAATTCAACCACAAAAAGTGGACCTAAATCGTCTATTAATTTGATAAGATATTAGCATAAAACATAAAGACGCAATATGTTGTCCAAAATAAACATTCTCTTTTTCTTTCATGCTTTTGTCAAGTCTCTATCCCAGAATTAATTACAAATTCAAGGGTAAAATCCTTTAAACATATTTTCACCCACACAATATAGTACTTCGAAGAAATTAGAGATTATTACTTGGTATTGATTTTAAAGAAACTACGAGGATGTGTACCTAATGACATAAAAAATAATTTGAAACAAATGCTTTCAGGAATCTTTTAGTTTGTGATTGTGTTGAGTATTGACGGAGAGGATTTTTCAGATTTTTCGCTTCTCACAAACACTTCATAATGTTTCACGTAATGTCTTCCCTGCTGTTCTTATTTTACACTGTTTCCTGCTAGGTATCTTTATTTATTTAGCGTATGGTCAATTCTTAATCTAATATGTTTTTTTTTATATTGAAACTGTTCGTTCTTATATTTGATGCAAACTGCCGGGAGGATGGCAATGGCCAACTGATTCGGCAACCGAAATCGATGACACTTTCGTCTTATGCAGACATCGCGAAGACCAATTCACTGGCTGTCATCTGTTCAACTTCAATTTGTTCACAGTCGCAGGTTGTATTTAGCGATATCTAGTGTCGACTTCTATTGACAGGTTCCATCGCTGGAGAAGTTGGTATCGAACACATGAATACACAAATTCAGTTGAGAATGTCTGACGCCATCTTTCTATGTTTTCCTCGTAACATTATTGGTAGGTGGCGCCCTTCTTCTGATGAAAGAACACGAAATAAACCTTCTTTCATATGTGAGTGACATCACAAATTTTTTCGTATTCAGTACTGTGCGTTTCGGGAGTCGAACCACGAAACTACCCAATTTATCAAGCTTGAGTGGACTTAGGGGCTATCCTTAACAACAAAACTCTTTTTAAAAGGGAAACGTGACGCAAGTCCTCGTCTCTTCTTCCAGCTTCGGAACGCAAAAAATTCTTTTGAAATATTTTCAATTTCGATTGAAGAAATGCGTCACAAATGCCGGACACCTCAATGTTATAGTTTTTCTGTTCTTTAAGATTTGACAAGAACAAAAATAAGTTTTGCGTGATGTGTGGAGTACACGTAGCCAAATTTTTGGCGTGCGAAGTCTGAAAGCGCAGAAAAATTATTACGTTAGGGACCATCCATAAATTACGTACGCTTTTTTCAGTGCTGTCAGCAAATTTAAATCAACAATAACTTGAAAAATATTCACTTTTAAGACGTCAAATGTATGGCCGACCCCCCTAAACTACCCTCATAAATGAATATTCTTTAAGTTATTGTTGATTTAAATCTGCTGACAGCACTGAAAAAAGCGTACGTAATTTATGGATGGTCCCTTATGAGGGTCGTTTTTGCGTTCCGAAGCTGTAAGCGTCACCCAAATTGATATCAGTTGTTTTAGAGGAAGAGACGAGGACTTGCGTCACGGTTCCCTTTTAAAAAGGGTTTTTGTTGTGATATGAGTAGTTTTGGAAGAAAAAAAAAAATTGGCGAAAAAAATTTCCGGCGAAAAAAATTTTCAGCGATAAAAATTTTTTAACAAGCGAAAAAAATTTTCACGAAAAAAATTTTGTGCGGCCAAAAAAATTTTCAACGAAAAAAATTTCGACGAGAAAAATTTTCCGGCGAAAATTTCCGACTAAAAAAAATTCCGGCGAAAAAAATTTTCATCGTAAAAAAATTTCCTTTGACACGAAACATCTATTTTCAACAAAAATTAGAAAAAAATCAATTTTGCCCCTACATTGCTGGTCACCCTGACAAACTGCACACCCAACCCAACAACTTTTCCTTTGACACCAACCATCTATCTCCATCCTAACACAGTCCAAAAATTTTGCTCATATTTCACCGAGAGTCATATCTGTCGGTCGAGAGCATCGATCATGGACCTTAGATGACGAATCAACAATAAAAAAAATTTCCGTCCGTCAATACGATAACTCGAGTAAAACTCAACCGATTTTCAAAAACTTTTCTCTCCCTGAAAGGTAATCGAAAAATCTATTTGGGATTGAATCTGGGCACTGTCGGCCCAAGGTCCAATGACCTAGGGCCCTTTAAGTGGTTTTCGGTCTTTTGTACATAACTCAAGTAAATCTTCTCCGATTTTCATAATTTTTTTTTTTTGTTTGAAAGGTCTGGGCATGCCTCTCAATTTATAGAAGAAATTTTTTTGATTTTGAGCTTTTTGACTCAGCCAAGGCCCTAAAATTGAGTTTAGCCCATCGTCTTTTTTCTACATAAAACAGGTAAAACTTTTTTTTTTCCTGAAAGATAATCGAAAAATTTGGGCAAAATCGATTGAAAAATTTCGAAGTTACTGTCGAAAAAGTGGTGAAAACGTAGATTTTTGAAGATTTTTGGAACTTTTTCATTTAAATCACTGCGAAATTTGAACGAAAATCGATCTTCAAGGTTTTGAATGAAAGATATGGACATCAGAAAATCACGAAAATTAAATTAGTGAACATCTGTCGAGTGGTTCGGGCTATAGAGTCCTTAGTGTGGGTTCAGCTCACGCTACGCGACCCAACACGATATTTGTTATTTTTTCGTAAATATTTCTTTGATAATGAGATTTTTTGTGCAGTGTTGTAGAGAAAAAAGAGATGAACTTTTTTATCCATAGAGGTATAGGTCAGAGGCCGCTGCTAAGTGCTCTAGGTCGCTTCTAAATTCTGGGCTTTTTTTAAGGGTTTGGATTTTCGCGTCGTTGCTTCGGACGGGTTTTTCAATATTGCCCTTTCGGTAATTTCCAATTTATTTTAATGAGAACGTAATTGCACATATTTAATAGTTCGAGTCTTTTTGTAACATCTATTCTGTTTGCCACATCTATCCTGTTTGCCACATCTATTCTTTTTGCCACATCTATTCTTTTTCCACAACTATTCTGATACGTACGGGACGGGTTCCTTGCATATGTTTTACTATTACCTTCCATCCATATGAGTCAGAATTTTTCTTGATTCTCAACCATTTTTCGAGTTATTAGTTAACGACTAATTACATTTTTGTAATACTCTGAATTTTTTGTCTTACCTTTTTAAAACATAAATGTCTCAAGGTTGTTACGATCCATACAACAAATTAGATTTTAATTATTTACAGCACACGAAATCTTCGACCAGACTATCGATATATTACCATCGCAAACGTTTAAGTACAGTATAATTACACGCATAATTTGAATTAATGCGTTACAATAATTTACCTAAGCAAGATGGAAAGGAATCCTCACTAATGCTATAATCAATATAAGCTTTTAGCTGCTAAACTTTCGGAATAATCCCTCTTAACATTCAATTTGCAGCCTAATTGAATGCAGAAAGTTTGTGTAGTTTGTAGGTGATTTCGTATTTATACATTTTGCGATTTGCAAATTTATTATTTTATGCCACCGCGCAATACAATGTTGTCATACGAACTGCTTTATGTTGAAAATCATTTTGCTTCCAGGTAAGTTATTTATCTTTCCGTTATAAATTAACAATAGAATGTTCATTGGGATTGTATAACTAGTTTATTATCGTAATTGGTGGTAGGATTTTCATAATAACATAAATTCTCAAAAGACCGACTTTACTGATTAATTTTGCAGGTGGAATGTTGGAGGTTCTCCATTACATTCTGGTGTTCTAAGTTTGTTACTTTTAAATAAAAATTTATTTACATTATTCCACTATTTAAGCAGAGCCGTAGTTAGGGACGGGCCCATCTGCGGCACGATCGCTCCAAAATTCACATTTTCAGTTTGACTAAGCAAAATAAAACAGTTGCAACACTCCACTCTCTTATTCAATTAAAAATCGTAGAACGAACTGCTAACACAGAATTCTTACGATTCTTGCAATACAAAGGTATTTTGTGAGTTAATTGATATTTTAAACCCTCTGGAAATGCATCCCAATTTGGTTTTGTTGATTTCCTGAAAACAACAGATTCACACCTTCAACCTCATACATTTAACATAGTGTTTTTCCGAGGGTTATCCACTGGTCAAAAATTTGCACCAAAAATTCCAATTCTATAAAAAAATTCCAAGAAATTCCAAAAATTCCATCGAAATTCAGAAAATTCCACAAAACTTCAGAAATTCAGAAAATACCAAAAATCCAAGAAATTCCACAGAAATTCTAAAAATTTTACAGAAATTCTAAAAATTTTACAGAAATTCCAAAAATTCCACAGAAGTTCCAAAGATTCCACAGAAATTTCAAAAATTCCACAGAAATTCGATCGAAATTCCGGAAATTACAAAAACTCCAAAAATTCCATCGAAATTCCAAAAATTCCACTAAAATTCCAATAATTCCAGAAATTCCACTTTAATTCCAAAAATTCCATTTTAATTCCAAAAATTCCATCAGCCTGTATACAAAAAAAAAAAAATGAAGCGGATATTCCATCGGGTTTTTCGATATTTAACCGTTTGCGCCGACGACACCATAGAGACACGTGGAAGCGTTGGGAAAAATGCAACATGAATGCTATCATGAATCTAGTACTTTTGAAACATTTTTGACATAAGTTCTAAAGTCTCGCTAAAATTATAAAGTTTCCAAACCATAGTTTCACTAGTTACCGGCCACATTGGTAAAATTCAAGTTTAGGGGGTAGTGTAGGAGGGAGGGGGGAGGTGGTGTAGATGGTAGAGTTCGACCCCCTGATCATTTATCTGAAGTCAGTAGGTGGCGCTCGTGTCGGGTTTGGGCGTGGCATCTGTTTGAAGTTGTGCAAATCTACCACCCACACCACCTTCCCCCTCCCTTCTACACTACCCCCTAAGCTTGAATTTTACCCATTGGATTGGTATCTCACAAAAATGTGAAAAATAAAAATACTCAGCTAGTGTGTGAAGGAAATGTGATGGGCTTTTCAGTTTTTCTTCATGATTTCAAGAGCCATTTCCGATATTATTCTCCATTCTCAAAACTAAGTTTCTGAAATATTTTTCTCTTAAAAACGTCAATCTGAACATTTTTGCAAAGAAAATTGAAATTTTCTGTCTCAAACAAAAATTTTTAATCGATGTCCCACCGAAAACTTGTCATTACATGCATATGTGTACCCCACGGAAATTATTCATTACATGTATGTTAGGGCCCCCACCGGAAACTTCTCATTACATGTATATGTGTATGTAGTGACGGGTTTTCGGATGGGACACCGATTAAAACAGTATACAGTGGGGGTGCTTAGTAAGTCATCCATTCTGGATCATTTCGTGACACTCGCAAACTCATTCGTGTATTTTTAAGCAACTCGCCTTCGGCAATACAAACTCTAACTCGTCAAAAAGCAGCTTTCAAACCTTTTTGCTTCAAAACAACCTCTTGAGTTTGGCTCATTTCACAAAATTAATCCCTCATGTAATGACTTACTTCCGCACCCCCCACTGTAATCTACTATTCTTCAGCAGTGTAAATAGTGTCGTAACAAAATAACAAAAATTTCTAGAGGGTCTTTAGTGAAGGGCCAGGAGGCATGTCCTCAAATGTCCTCTTGCGTCAGTCATATTTTCAGAATTTGTCCTTTCAGGGCTCATGAGATGTAAGCGTGTACTAAAAACGAATTTTCAAATCTTTTACAAGAAGCTTGAGTAAGAAACCCGTTAAAACCGTATGACGATAGCAACTGGAGCGCACTTCAACGACGATTTTAACTGTATTTTGGATTTTGGCAGTACTTATAGGGCTAGTGAAATTTTTTAAAGATTATGAGCGTCTATATGTGGGAAATGTCTTGAACTATTCAAATTGAAATCTGAAATATTCTTCAGTGTGTACCATAAATCCTTGAAATATTTTCTGCCTAATAAGAGAAATTTGCATTAAATTTGCATAAATTATTCGATGTATCATTACAACGAACCGGTTTCCAGTCAACATTATGGAATACATACGTTGAATATCTACTGAAGTGATCTTAATTCAGAACATTCCTTAAATACACAATACACCATCCAAATACGAATATTTATACGCTTAGGTGTACACCACATCTCTATATATTTCAGACCAAATATGCCAATAGCATTCGTTCGTCGCATATCGTTAGATATGGAAATTGGAAGGTATCAACAAGAGAAAGTGTTTTGCTACATGTTTTACATAATACAAGGCATTTTAGAAAATCACACCCAAAACTAAACATATCTTACTTTCGATGTAGTGACGTGTGCTTGCCTTATGGTAATCGCTTAGTGTTGTATATGAAACCAAATGCTGATTAAATCTTGATGGCTGTAAATTTTGATTAGAAATAAAATGTATATAAAGACCGGATTGGAATGGAAATAATATTCCATTTTCTTCAAACGGGGTGTACTGGCTTAGAATTTATTATTTTTCTTAATCTACGTGTACTCTGTACTTGCGAAAGAGTGAATAATTTATCACTGAAAGTGGAAGGTCGACGACAACTCAAAATTTACATTTTCTCCGGGTAATTAAGGAACGAAGAAAATTTCCATTTACCGAATTAATGCATTTACATGGTTGGGTCTAGCAGTGCAAATTGTATAGTCTGGTGTATGTCAGCATATCATAAAGTAATGTTCTTCGCATTACCGATGCCAAAACCAATGTGATATGATTTGGATCTGTATGCCCTCTGCTTTTTACGTTTATGTTTGCGAACATCTGTTAGGAATGAGGATCTTGGCTGAAACTGATATACAGTTTAAGAATAGGAATAGGTGTGCGAGCACCACTTTTCACCTGCCCTCGCATGTCCTTGCATCTTGCTTTAAAGCTCAATATATATGTGCCGCTTCGCTTCTTTTATAAATTTCAACTTCCAGTAAAAAAGACTGACACAAAGACTGACACAAAGACTGTCACAAAGACTGATACACCCATCATATCGACAACAGAGCCTAGCGAATTAGTGAAAGCTTAAAGTGCTATTTTTCAAGGGTGAGAAGACCTTCATAGACACCCGGTCCTCCTGAACCTAGGTAGTGATGGATTCCATCTTCCTTCCTTGGTCACTATAATCTCATCTCCCCGGAATCACCTCACAGCATTACTCCGGGTAGGGGCTGCACTTTTCTCCGACCAACTGCTTCTCATCGCTGATCATCTCTCCGTGCATTTTGGAATTTCCCCATTATCTTTGTAATTACATTATCCGCCATTTTCCACACCTCCCCATCGCGACAAATCTTCGAAATTATTTTGTCGGCATTTAGGTCTGGCCTACTCATAGCCATCAGCTCACGTCGCTCCTGTTCGAAACAGAGACGGGTAAGAATTACGGTATTCCACACGAATTAGGAAAACAAAAATTAGGAATAACAAAAATTAGGAAATAAAAATTAGGAAACCGAAAATTAGGGAAAAAAATATTTGCCAAAAATAAGGAAAGACAAAAATCAGGAAAAACTAAAATTAGGAATGAATTAAATAAGGAAAGCCCAAAATTAGGAATCAGGCAAAGGCAGAAAATAATTTTTGAGAGAATGCGCCGCAGGCCGTGATAAATCCTGGAAAATAAAAAATCGGGGTCGAGGAGCGGCAGCCCCCGCGTAGGGGGTTAAGGGGGAAATATCCCTCCTTGCGGGATCTAGGGGGCAGAGCCATGCACGGAATACAACCTGCAAGGCGTTATTAGCTCGCTTACCTCCTTAGGAATTGAAAACTTTGATGTTTTTCCTGATTTTCGTTTTTCCTAATTTTGGTTTTTCCTAAATTTGGGTTTTCCTGATTTTTGTTTTTCTTTATTTTAGGTTCCTGATTTTCATTTACACATTCGGAATGAGACTTCCTTTATCCGTAGAGCCCTACTTTCGCCGTCATTGTCTCTGTGATTTTGCTCTTAATTGCGCCCTAGCTGCTTTTATAGTATGTACGCTGATTGTACATAGACTAGTGAAATGGTCGTCCACTTGGGGCTCGTGGGAGGCTCAGGTGGCGATGATACATAAAAACTCGCAAACAAAACTTGCGTAAAAAAAATGAAATGAATTGTTAGATTCAAAAGCAATAAGACGTAGGAAGTGTTAGGTAGTTATCTAGAATTCGTAGGTGGTGGTTACTGACCCCGCACCCCGCTAGCCTCCGGCAGTCATCTCTAGCCATTGTAACCTACTACAGCCAACAGTTAGATACGGACAGCCGACCAACAGCTACTGCCAACCCATCACTGTCAGCTACTTTTTACTACCATTGTGTGTGTGTATGCGTATGTTTAGCATAATTCAAAGAGAATAGAATGCAAGCTATCTAAAAATGCGAAATATTGAAACGAAACATAAGCGAACTACCGCCAGACTATTATCGTGCAGGATAAAAGACAGGGAAAAAATGGCCCTTAACATCATATCAGTTATCATGGAAATTAGCTTTTGAAGAATATAAATCATTGTTTTGTGTTATATGATATCTGAGTGGATTATAGGAAGATTATTTGTGTAATGTATTACAAACTCCAAAGTTGTAATTTGTTTATGGTTTAAGTTGCTGATGGTCGTTTCTTTATGTACACATGAACAGTGGATATGATTAATCGCTTCAAACTTTAACTTCACCTGAAATGGTTCATGGTTTGGTTTAACTGCAACCTGGGAAAATAACGATAAAGCGTCGATTTTGCATCAGATACACACTGGATTACTTGCGGGCAAACGTTCATCAATTACTTCATCTTCATGAGAGCTTTGTGAGTGTTTTTGATTTGTTCTTCAGCTTACAAATTGTTTGATAAATTTTTGCTAAAAAAAGACAACTCGAGTTTACGTTAACAAACTAAAATACAATTCATCATTCAATCAATCAAGTTTAATTTAAAGTGTGCCTCTAAGAAAACAAACTAGTTTATTTTCCTTACAAAATCTCTTGAGACAAAAATGCCAACAACATGTGCACGCAATGCCGCTGTAAAAAATAGCTGTAAAGACCAATTATTAGCGGCATTGAACAATCTCGAGTTCAAAATTGATATCATAAAGACATCGCTGAAAAAATGGATCAACAAACACTCACGTTTCGTGAAGAGTTTTCAAGAAATTAAATGGATCTTAAAACAAAAATGCAAATACGTAGCATACAACGGGACATTTAACATCACCATGCGTGTTGACTGTTGACCAATTTTATGAAAGACCGTTCAAAACAAAGAGAGAGAATCCAAATTGAATGATGTTTTATTGAGAGGTGTTCCATGTGTTGTTAATGAGAGCGTATTGACTATTTTTGATAAAATTGCTTCTGCAATTAGATTCAATTCAAAGCAACGACATTTTCCGACTGCGCTCACCAAAAATTAAAATGTGTATCGAAGTTTTTACAACATCAATTTTTAAGCGCCAATTTATGCCTCAGTATTTTCAACGCAAAAACTCAAGTCTAAATTCTTCACACCCAAAAATTTTTTTCTCATTAAAAATTTCTCCAGACGGAAACAAATTTTTCCAGTTTGCAAGCTGAAAGAACAGAAAAATTGTACGTTGGTGGATCTGGCATCTGTGACGCATTTTTTGAACACGATATAAAGTTATTTTCATTTAATTTAAAGCGTAAGCGTCAACTCCATCGATATCATTTATTGTTGAAGTGGACATAGAGACTGCGTCACACCTTACCTTTAAGATGTTTTTGTTGGGATATCAATTCTTTTGAAAGTAAGTTGGAAAAAAATTAAAAAAAAAAGTTTTATTTCAAAAAAAATTTTCAAAAAAATAGATTTTTCAAAAAAAAATTTCAAAAAAAATATTTTCAAAAAAGTTTTAAAAATTTCTTTTCAGAAATCTTTTTTTTCCAAAATAAATTTTTTCAAAAAAATTCTTTCCACATCATCCCACACACTTCCCACATCATCACAAACACTTCCCACATCATCACACACACTTCTCACATCATCTCACACACAGTTCCCACATCATCCCACACACTTCCCACATCATCCCACACACTTCCCACATCATCCTACAAACTTCCCACATCATCTCACACATTTCTCACATCATCCCACACACTTCCCACATCATCCCACACACTTCCCACATAATCCCACACACTTCCCACATCATCCCATACACTTCCCGCATAATCAGACACACTTCCTACTTCATTCTACACATTTTCCGCTTCATTCCACACACTTCCCACTTCATTCCACACACTTCTCTCATCATCCCACACATTTTCCACATCATCCCATACACTTCACACATCATCTCACACACTTCACACATCATTTTCGATCACTTCAAAAAAAAAAATTCTCATAGTCGCTCTACGGCAGCGTAGCTCATTTCGGACCACTTTGACCGACTCCTGGCAACGAATCTGGCAACGAACCCCTCACCGATTTCCACAAGACCGGTTCCTTTGGCTTCGTGAGATCGATACCTTTCATTTGATACCCCATCCACCGCGATCTGACCACTACCGGCCGAGATATAGCCGAAGAAGTGCTCCCGTCCGTCGGTGGATTGTATGGAACTTTGTTGTATGGAAACTTTGAAGGTCAATAACTCAGTTCCAAGATTTTTTTGGGGGTAGCCACCGGCTGATTTTTCCAAATCGCCCGGGCGGTTCTCGAGAAAAAAAAGTAGATAGATACATAGAGACATAGATACATACATCGTGGACATATGGAAATTGGTCATCTGTGATTGGCGATATCTCGACTTGTTTTCAACCGATTTTGATGATCCAAAGTGAGTTGGAATCAGGATAGGAAGTAGTTTTTTTCTAAGAATAATTTGAAGGGATAGGGGGGCAGGGGGAAAAACTCCAAAGTTCACCTATACATCGTGTCTTGTCCCAAAGGTTTTTGTATGGAGTTTGTTGGGTTTGTGGACGTTCTTTTTGGGACTTAGGGACTGCGTCACGCTCTCCCCTACCGCTCCGAGCATGATGAAGAGTTGCTCCTAACGTTCGAGCTCACAGCTCAAGGTACTTCGCACCATATTTGGAGCGATGCGCGAGGGTGAGAGGTGGTAACTGCAATTTAACTTTAAACTGGAACGTGATTTTGGCGACCCGGATATAGTAGTAGTGGTGAAAGGCCAAAGGTGGGCGGGGCATTTAGCACGCTTTAGCACGTAACGATCCAGGAAGAGGAGTGGGTCGCCCAAAAATTAGATGGATTGATGGTGTCGAACAAGATCTTCGGACGGTCGGAGTAAGGGATTGGAAAAACACGGTGGGGGATAGGCAGCATTGGATCAGAATCCTCGAGTAGCCCAAGGCCCACAAAGGCTGTATCGCTGAAAAAGTAAACTAAATAAAAAATTACATGACTTACGTGAGTACACAAGCCAAACTCACGAGTGTTTTTTTGAGCAACAAGCTCTCGCATGGACAGGCAATAGAACATTATACATTGGGCCCTGCTGCATAGTTCATTACTTGGAAAATAATTCTGTGAACTCGTTAATTCGTTCGTTTACTATGAGCAACTCGCTTTAGAAACTGTTGTTTTGGCGAGAGTAGAGTTTGCATATCCGAGCCGAGGCCGAGGTATGCAACTACATGTGTCTGTCTATATGGGAAAGTTGAATTTTACATAAAAATTACGTAAAATGTACCGAAAAAGAGCCATCGTGTATTGGATTTTTTTCGCAGGGGCATATTGGCATGTGATAAAAATATTTTTTTAAAATTTTATTTAAATCCAAGGGTTTCTTCGTTGTTCATGCGCAGAAATGACTGGAAAGAAAGTAATTTCTCTCTGTTGTTCTTCTTTTGATGGTAACAAATCATTTGTATGATACAGTAGTCCGAAGAAGCTGATTTTTTGATCATTAATTGTGTTACTAGTGCAGCCAGGTTTTCAAAATTTGCGACGCCGTCTAATTTTTTTTGTAGACCCCACTCGCCCAATCGCTTTTCGTCCAACTTCGCCGAACCCCCTCCCTTCTCTTCTTAATGGACATTGTTTATGAACAGCCCCTAACATAAGTTCTACCTGTTACGTTAGTATGTCTATCTGTCTGTCTGCGCCGAATACTGCTAATATATTCTGATCCTTCCCGTACTCTTTATTACCCACCCCATCTCTTACTTCATATAACATTATCTCTCAATATTACAAAGTAAGTACACGAGCTCTACCTTGTACGGGTTTAACGTGATTTTCAAAATAGAATTTATTTATTTTTTATGCATCGAGGTAAAATGGGCTTAAAACCTAAATCAACCCTTTTGTTAAAACATTTTCATGATCTTAAATGATGAATGTAAATTGAAAAGAAAAGTTCAAACAAATAAGAAAAGATGTTAAAAAATTCAGAAAGGAAAATTTTCTTTCCGAAATAGATGACCATTATGAACGTGGTACGCAAATTTAGGTCAGACTCATCGTACACAAAAACTTTGTTGCCGGATCTGTTTAATGACTAAACGAGACTATTTACTAGTATACTTAAAATACCAATTCGTTTCGGTAGAAACATATAAATTACATTTTTCTTTCCGATAAAGAATTTCCAAAATTTATCCTTTCGGTTCGCATTTGCAATATAAATTCACTTCTTAATTCATCCATGGACGGAAA
This sequence comes from Pseudolycoriella hygida, assembly GCA_029228625.1. Classification (NCBI taxonomy): domain Eukaryota; kingdom Metazoa; phylum Arthropoda; class Insecta; order Diptera; family Sciaridae; genus Pseudolycoriella; species Pseudolycoriella hygida. The sequence continues at coordinate 39,669,313 of CM055405.1, read as the reverse complement.
CGAGTACAACACGTAAGACGTGGGTGGATCTATGCTATAACTATGAGTCTGTATTTCGGCTCAAATATATAAAATGCGAAAGTATGAAAAAAATATTATAAAAGTTATGTGCTGCCATGTTCTAAAACAAAGTTACTGAAAGTTTAACCAGATAGTCCTGAGGGCAAACAAATGTAGATTTATTTGATATTCAAAAGGTATAATTCGCAAAGATGGAGTGAATAAAATAATAAACTTTTTTTCGTTCATACTTGTACATACCAAGCATTTGAATGTGGTTGTTAACTGTACTAAAGGTAGCTACATACAACCCTTTTTCAATTATGAATCCTACGGATTTGTTCATTATTTTCTTTGTTACGTATGAAATGCATACATTTTCGAAGTCACTATTCGTCTTTGGTGACCAATAGTTTCATTTCTATGTTTCTTACTTCGGTGATTTAGTTTTTTATTAAAACAGTGTGTACCTGGCAGAGACCATAGTGATGTTACAACACGCAAATTCTGGAATGTCAAAAAATTATGTGAAATTTGATTCCACTAGTCAGTATACTTTACGGCGTAATACACATTACAACTTTACGCCAATCTGCCTACTATGTGTCGTTGGACCCTGATAAAGAAGGCAGCCTGGTGTCAAAAATTGATTCCTGCGAATAACACTTGTACACACTTTTCTTTGTCATGGTTCAACGACACATAAAATACAGTTTGGTGGCTCTCCAGCCGAAAATACACTACTTTACTTGTTGCAATCTTCTGAAGGATGCGTACTTCAGATTCAGCATACAGTAGTTTCATTTTGTGGCATTACCTTGTTGCAAAGACTTCGTCAGGCACGAATCGTGTATATCAGCACAGGCTTCCTAAGGACAGTTCTTATCGCTTTAGGTAGATGTAGTACTAACCCTCATCCTAAGTGCCGACCGCAAAGAAGTCGAGCTACTACTTTCTATGTCTCAATGTGCGAAATCTAAAAAAAAATATGGCCGTCTGTCTATTCATTCTTCCGTCAACATGATAACACGAAAGAATCTTGACCGATGAAAATCGAAACAGCAACGTCAACTTCGAAAATGAGGAAAAAGGAGATTTGAACGTCGGTGAAAATATTTCCTCTTGTCTCGGGCTATTCGATCGTAGACGAGTATGGAGTTAAGAAAAGTATTAGGTGCAGTTTTGGAAGAGATATTAGGTGAAGTCAAAGAAGTTGATTCCTTAGGTGCAGTGAGTGCAGCTAGGTGCAGTGAAGTGCAGCTAGGTGCAGTGAAGTGCAGCTAGGTGCAGTGAGATGCAGCTAGGTGCAGTGATGTGCAGCTAGGTGCAGTGAGTGCAGCTAGGTGCAGTGAGTGCAGCTAGGTGCAGTGAGTGCAGCTAGGTGCAGTGGGTGCAGCTAGGTGGATTGGGTGCAGTGAGTGCAGCTAAGTGCAGTGAGTGCAGCTAGGTGCAGTGAGTGCAGCTAGGTGCAGTTAGTGGTAGCTAGGTGCAGTGAGTGTAGCTAGGTGCAGTGAGTGCAGCTAGGCGCAGTACACAGGCGGACAGACGGACGGACGGACGAACAGAAAGGGTGTAGCTCTCGCTACCTAATGAAATAAATAAAAATAAAAGTGTTTTCCAATATTGCATTTTGGGGTATTTCCATTGCAAAGGATTGCGAGAAATTTCATTACATTTCACGATCCATAGCGACGGCATCTGTTCAGGTTTTATAGAAGGAATCCCATGGGTCTGTGTAGCTTGTGTTTTTTCTTACAATTATTTAATCCTTTTTCAGAGAAAGTATTCCTATAACAGATAAATAATGAGAACATATACGCGTCCTCCTTTAGAATTAATGTTTAGAGACCTTTTTACGGATCTATTTTCCCTTTAACCATAATTGATTGCATTTAGTTTATCATTTATGAAAGGTTCATTAATATCAACACACTGTTTGAAGTAAATGAATTTTACAAAGATGCCATTTACAACAGCCATAAAACGGTGTAAATGTTGCTTGTTGATATATAAAAATAAGATCTGCAACATTTTTGTTAATACACATGTGGTGCACAAGAGCCATGGCGAATTAAGTACAATTTCAAAAGTAATTTATTTTACTTACTGCCAGCTTAAGATTGCCTACACATTTATCTGGCCGTAAATTATTTATACACATACTGTTCTACGGGAAAAGCTTTGGTCCAACAAGATATTTTTGAAAGCATTTCGCTTCTTGTATTTCCATATTTTATCATTAGAAGTTTCTCTCTGATCCCCAGTATGTTATAGTGTAGAAAAAAACTCTTTTTTTACTTTCGCACATTCCTTATAAAAACAATTTTAACACATAATGCAAAGAGTCTTACTAACGTGTTGTGTTATTTTTACAACCGCTAACATTTCAATTACAGAAGTGCTATTTTAGTTATAACCACAAATCATGTTTTCCAAGAGAATTCCAATATTCGTACAATAAAGTTTCGTAGACTATGAAAGTTGGACAGAAATCCGAACAAAAGAAGTCTAACTAGAAGTATAAAAATTTTCCGACTTGGGAAATCGGAAAAAAGTGCAAAAATTGAGGTTAAGGTTCCTTTCGTTATTCCAGGAAAATTTAATTTTTTTAAATTTCCCAAATAAATGAATTACTTCTGCAATTTATACAACTGTCGTTTAAAATAACAAAAATTTCTGGAGGATCTTTAGTGAGGAGGCATTTTCTTCTGCGTCCGTCATATTTTCAGAATTTGTCCTATCAGGGTTCATGAGATATATATGTTTGTACTAAACACGAATTTTTAAATCTTTTACAGGAAGCCACTTTTTAATCTTATGCTTATGCCAAAAATTTGTCCTTAATATGTCCTCAACTTTATTCACCCTATACTAAGTACGTATTTTACGTTTACTACAAACAATTTTATTGTATCATGAAATCGAGGATTGAGTACATCTGCTAGGAACGACGAGAGATATGGTAGAAAATGATTAGCAACAGAAAAATGTCCTCATTTTGTCCTTTTCGAATAGCGAACAAAATTTGTCGCCGACAGGATTTGAACCGGCGACGCAGGGAACTTTGTTACACATTTCTGAAAAGAACCACTTCCAGGACTAATCTGGAATTATGATTCACAACAGAACAATGTCTTCATTTTGTCAAATAAAGGACAAATAATTAGTCTTTTCATACACCTGAAGTTGTAAGGCTTTCAATTTTGTTGTTGTCGCGCACATTTTTTTATGGAATTTGTAATGAGCAAACTTTGTAAAAACGATGTTTTTCTAGCGATAGTTTTGTTATAAAAAATTTTCATTTTGAAAAAGTAACTAAATGGCTGTTTACACTCAACGTTTATTAATCTAGCAGTTGAGCTACTATTTTATGATTGCTTTGTTTTTTTAACAAATCTTCCGCTAGTAGAAAGGTCTGCATTTCAGACTGGGCAGCCTGGTGCCGAAAAAGTGTCTACAACAATCAGGGGCATGACAGTATTTTGTTTTGATCTTTGCAACCAGCCCAATTTCGACCCGGTCATGGTCCTTAGATGACGAATCAGCAATAAAAAAAATGTCCGTCCGTTAACACGATAACTCGAGTAAAACTCAACCGATGTTCAAAAACTTTTTTTCCCCTGAAATGTGATCGATTGAATCTGGGCATTGTCGGCACAAGGGCCCGTGCAAGTGGTTTTTGATCTTTTGTACATAACTCGAGTAAATCTTTTACGATTTTCATACATTTTTTTTGTTTGAAAGATCTGGGCATGACCGACAGTTTATGGAAGAAATTTTTTTGGCTTTGAGTCCTTGGACTTATATAGGGCACTACAAACGAGTTTCTGTTAGGGCCCTACGTGTTTTTTGTACATAGCTCAAGTAAATCTTTTCCGATTTTCGAAAAAAAAAATTTGTTTGGCCAAAAATTTATAGAAGAACTTTTAGACAAAAATATGGTTTTTTACTCTGTTGTGGAGAAAATTAAGTCTATGGAAGTATTTGTAGGAGACTTCTGCCGAGGGCCCTAGGTCGAACTAAGGTCGGCCCTAGCCCAAAAAATTGTATTTTGCTATGTTGTAAAGAAAATTGAGGTGAACACATTTGTCTATTTGTAGATCATTTTGTGCTTTCAGGAGGGTTTTTTTACACCGTTACTTCAGACGGGTTTTTTCGATATTGCCCTATCGGCAATTTCCACTACAATTTAATGTGGACGTAAGGCAATATTAACTTAAATACGTTCGAGTCTTTTCGTAACATCAACTCTGTTTGCCGCATCTTTTCTGATACGTACGAGTCCCTTCATATGTTTTTAATCAGGCAACACTACGAAAAATGATAGAATTTCTCCGAAATAACCAATGTCGTAATATGATGATAAATGCAAATGTCAAATTTGCACCAACCACTCTCAAGGATATAGTAAAACATTTTACTACCGAACTCATCCGAAAATTGAGCATTATATAGCTCTTATATAGCCCTAGCTCGGCGGCATTTGCCTCGAAAATGCCCAAGTTCGAACTTCTCCTCACTTTTTCTATTACCTTTGAGGGAAAAAAAGATTTTGAAAATTGGTCAAGAGTTACTCGAGTGTTTACGGACGGATATAAGACAAAACACTTATACTTTGTAAAAGTTCGGAACATTAAAACTGAATACTGAAGATAAAAACAACAAAATATGAAAAAAGGCATAAAAAATGAATAGCCAAAAAGAAATTAGCGGCAAAAAATTTTAGCCGTAAAAAAAAATAACGAAGAATACATAAAAACCGAAAAGCCAAAAAGAAATTATTGGCAAAATATTTTAAGAGTAAAAATGAAACGATTATACAACGAATTTATAATTATAGCTTTTCAATATGTCATCGCCATCGCCACAGCAATCCGTAAAACCGCCGTCTCGTAAACAACGCAAAACATCACCACAGCCATCAACATCATCGGCCTTTGTAAGAAAAGCGTTGGGGAAGAAAGTAGTCAGCACAAGTCAGCCACGGCGTACAGTGACGAAGCGCCCAATCGGTAAGCGCTCTTTGTAATTTCATCCATTTTGTATAAATTCACTAAAATCTTCACATTTTCCAATTTACAGAACCACACCGATTTGATTCGGATGATGACTTCGTTGACAATGAAAAGACGAGGGAGTTTAAGCTCCATCAGTTAGCAACCAGCAAAAGCGAAATTCTTTCAAACTCTTTACATAAAGAGGTACCGGAAAAGAATAAAAATAAACGTACATTATCATCAACTTCAGAGGACTCCATAGACGTTTCCTCAAAGTCTAAATCCTTGAAGTCAAATGGTAACCAGTCCATTGCCAGTACGTCATCAGCTATCGTTGATGGAAACCAGTCCGTTGCCAGTACGTTGATTGCCAGTAAGTCTAACGTTGTATCTGCTTGGCTGCGAAATTGTTTCTGACTTTATGAATTTTCAGATAAGTTATTAACCATCAGTCATCGACCATCCGCATCTCATGTAGTTAGTAAACTTTCATTGGGTGTTCCGCCGCCACAGCAATCCGTAAAACCGCCGTCTCGTAAACAACGCAAAGCATCGCCACAGCCATCAACATCATCGGCCGCTGTGAAGGAATCGCTGGTGGGAAAACGAAAAGCATTACCACAGTCTGCTGAAAGTGGTGGCTGCCAAGCAATAATACGATTAACTGATGTTGATGTCAGTTTTCTTGGTAACAAATTTAAAAAAACAACAGAAACGATTCGTATGCCCGTTCGAAGGTTGCCGAGCTGATTTCTCGTCGTTTCTCAATCTTAAAAATCATTTTCGAAAAGAGCACGGCCAACATGATTTGCAGAAACCGGTCGACAGCGAAACAAAAAATTGGCGGAAGATTCAAAATGCTAATAGTAGATATGACATGTCAACAGTGAAATTGAAGCTACGTTCGCTATTGGTCGACGGTAAATCGCTTGTCGATGATGGTAACGAAAATCAGCAACAGCAAGTGAATGATCAGATCCTCGCGGTTCTCGATAACAAATCAATCGAATTGTCCAAACTGGCAATTTTATTCACCAGCCTCGTGTACTACAAAATATACGACGTTATTCGGACCACTGAAGACGACGATGAAGTGGACGACGTATTTAGAAAGGAAGTGGGCTGGCAATCGATTCTGTTGAAATTCAAAACGTTCAAACGCAATACGGCAAATTCCGGCTTGAGCAATGCCACCGCAAAAAGAATGCCGAAAAGTGTTGGCGCCGCCACAGCGGCAAAACTGTCTTTCGAGAAAATTGACGACGACGTTTTCTTCAATTTATGCAAAAAATACGACATCGACACAGAATTCGAGGAATGGTCTCAGAACGCTTGGAATTGCATCGCCGACACATTCCGAACGAACTTCAGAACGAACATTACGACGCATTTGTATAAGCGACTTCAAAACTGGTTCCACTTTATGTTGTGCAACGGCAAAAAAAAAACAAAGAAGTGCGTGGTAAAGATAACCGTAAAGTTATTGCTGAAAACATCTATCACACCATGAAATTTCTTTTCGATCCGGACAAATGCATTAAGCCAGCGATGGTGCAACACCATTTGATATTGGAACTACAAAAGATTTGCAAATTTCCCGAATTCAATCGTGAAGGTGGTGCGTATTTCGCACGTTTGAGCTACGACTACCAGGAGGACGACGACGTCAGCGCCAAACCAAAACGTAGCAGAGCGAAAAAAAGGAAAACGGAAAAACCAGCGACAACACCATCGACTATGAAAAAAACGAAGAAGAAGAAGACGCAAAGCAACGGTCCGCGTCTAATTTGGTTCCAAATGGTGCCGGCTATGGTGCGTCTGCAACATTGGATTTCCGAATTCAACGCAAATCGTAGCGAAGCAATGCGCCACCAAAAAATGGTAGAAGCCGGATTAATACCGACAAAGAAACGAAAACGGAAACGCAAACGGAAAAAAGGCGACACCGAACATCCACAGCAGCTACCGCAAATCAATCCCCAAAATCGTCGTCTTCCGAAAAAGAAGAGTCGCCGCCGAAAAAAACGAGAAATCGACCCCGAGGCAATACACTACGCTAAACTAAAGAACTTCATCGTAGTGCCGCAACACGATTTCCACCGTAAACATTTTGCCGTCGACACGAAATCATTGTATGACGTAGTCAAGGACCTTCCACAGTTCCACAACAAAATGAATCGGAATTTCTGGAACTGGATAACGACACAAAAAACGCAAATACGAAAACGACACATCCTTTTTGGTATTTCCTGTTCAATCTTCAAAAGTTCGAAACACAAACAAAAAAATTTGGAGGACGAATTACAACCAATGGGGTTGACGTTTATGTACAATTGTGCCGCATCAAACCCGACAGACTCATGACCAAAGAGGATGTGATGGAAGCGGCAAGGAGTAGAAAACGCAAATCAGCTACCGATGCTGATTCAGATTCCGATTCCGAATCCGAAGTCGACGACGACGAAACCGAAATAACCAACGCAACACTTGTCAACAGGTTGAAACAAATCACCCACTTAAAGGACTTGAACGTCTGTGGCGTCGACTTAGGTATGAGGAATATTGCATCAACGGTGCGCCGCACGTGGCATCAGATAACACCTGAAACATACGAAATCCACGAGTCGAACATCCTGCATAAATCGAAGGATTATCATTACAATGCTGGTAAGTATATTTACTTCACTTTATCATTATGTTCATTTATGTGACTAATCGAATTTTTCTTCTTCCGTTACAGGCTTTCACAGACGTCGACGTAAACACAAAAAAATTCTTGGCAAATTTGACGCAGAATATCAGGAAGACCGACAACAAGGTGGCGGCGATGAACCGTCGCAAAAGAATTCCGATTTTATGAAATTTCTGGAATCGAGAATGAAATGGTTCGGACGAGCTACAAATGCGTACATGCAGAAACCGGTAACGAACATAAAATTCGACAAATTTCGATCGATGCAAAAGATAATGTCGAAAATGGCAGCAGAAATCGTCGGCGTGAAAGATGTGCACAGTACGGGTGAACGATTGCGGGAAAAAAAAGTGCCACCTAATTTTCATCGGCAACTGTACAACGCCGTCCAATTCGACTGTCAAGGGAATCATGCGGTCGCCAGGCGCAAAGCCAATTGTTCGATTCATAAAACAAATTCCAAACACCTTGGTGGATGCGACAATAGATGAATATTGCTCCACAAAAAAATGCAGTCGATGCTATAAGGACCTAAACAATGTTGAGTC
>CM055405.1:39597389-39660576 GCA_029228625.1 Pseudolycoriella hygida | reverse complement strand
GCGACAACACCAGCGACTATGAAAAAAACGAAGAAGAAGAAGAAGAAGACGCAAAGCAACGGTCCGCGTCTAATTTGGTTCCAAATGGTGCCGGCTATGGTGCGTCTGCAACATTGGATTTCCGAATTCAATGCAAATCGTAGCGAAGCAATGCGCCACCAAAAAATGGTAGAAGCCGGATTAATACCGAAAAAGAAACGCAAACGGAAACGCAAACGGAAAAAAGGCGACACCGAACATCCACAGCAGCTACCGCAAATCAATCCCCAAAATCGTCGTCTTCCGGAAAAGAAGAGTCGCCGCCGAAAAAAACGAGAAATCGACCCCGAGGCAATACACTACGCTAAACTAAAGAACTTCATCGTAGTGCCGCAACACGATTTCCACCGTAAACATTTTGCCGTCGACACGAAATCATTGTATGACGTAGTCAAGGACCTTCCACAGTTCCACAAAAAAATGACTCAAGCGGAATTTCTGGAACTGGAGAACGACACAAAAAACGCAAATACGAAAACGACACATCCTTTTTGGTATTTCCTGTTCAATCTTCAAAAGTTCGAAACACAAACAAAAAAATTTGGAGGACGAATTACAACCAATGGGGTTGACGTTTCTGTACAATTGTGCCGCATCAAACCCGACAGACTCATGACCAAAGAGGATGTGATGGAAGCGGCAAGGAGTAGAAAACGCAAATCAGCTACCGATACTGATTCAGATTCCGATTCCGAATCCGAAGTCGACGACGACGAAACCGAAATAACCAACGCAACACTTGTCAACAGGTTGAAACAAATCACCCACTTAAAGGATTTGAACCTCTGTGGCGTCGACTTAGGTATGAGGAATATTGCATCAACGGTGCGCCGCACGTGGCATCAGATAACACCTGAAACATACGAAATCCACGAGTCGAACATCCTGCATAAATCGAAGGATTATCATTACAATGCTGGTAAGTATATTTACTTCACTTTATCATTATGTTCATTTATGTGACTAATCGAATTTTTCTTCTTCCGTTACAGGCTTTCACAGACGTCGACGTAAACACAAAAAAATTCTTGGCAAATTTGACGCAGAATATCAGGAAGACCGACAACAAGGTGGCGGCGATGAACCGTCGCAAAAGAATTCCGATTTTATGAAATTTCTGGAATCGAGAATGAAATGGTTCGGACGAGCTACAAATGCGTACATGCAGAAACCGGTAACGAACATAAAATTCGACAAATTTCGATCGACGCAAAATATAATGTCGAAAATGGCAGCAGAAATCGTCGGCGTGAAAGATGTGCACAGTACGGGTGAACGATTGCGGGAAAAAAAGTGCCACCTAATTTTCATCGGCAACTGTACAACGCCGTCCAATTCGACTGTCAAGGGAATCATGCGGTCGCCAGGCGCAAAGCCAATTGTTTGATTCATAAAACAAATTCCAAACACCTTGGTGGATGCGACAATAGATGAATATTGCTCCACAAAAAAATGCAGTCGATGCTATAAGGACCTAAACAATGTTGAGTCGTCGAAGGACAGGCTTAAATTATGCAATAATTGCAAGCCAGCCGACGATTCCGTGTTAGCAAATTTGGTATCGACGTACCGAAAAAAACGGCAAATTCGCACCGAAATGTTGCAGATGGCAATGGACTATCCGAAACCCACCCAAAACCAAAGGGCTGAAAGAGTGAAAATGAACAGGATCGACCGTTGGACAGATGCAGACAAACTCCGTCGACAACACCGCAAAGAGCTACAGTCCATAACATACGCTCAAAATACCACCAAAACCAAAGACAAGCTGTGGTTGAACCATGACACCAACGCCTCACGAAATATGTTATATTTTGGACTTTCCATCTATGGCAAATACGTTGGCATGAACATTTCAAAGAATGCGGCATTTCATCGGCCGACCAGCGTAATCATTCCATCGTAACATCCAAGACAACCGTGCCTGAGAATGCTGAAGACATCAGAAATCGCCGACTGGGCGCAGTTTACGATGTTGGTATGGACATCGACGACAACGGTGACTAGAAACGTGGTCGACGCGCTGCTCAACAGATTCATCCGTCTGACACTCTGTTCTACAACAAATAACATCAAGAAGAACATTGCGTTCTTCGCAATCAATTCGATTGGTCCCGAAATGGCCGTCCTCGAGGCCGAGAAACAAAATATACATAAGGGGCCTTTCTTATGAAAAGCCCTGTATAGCAATGTTTTTTTTAATTATGCGATTTCATTACACTGCGGTCTGGGATACCATCACCACAAACACATTATTTTCGAGAACTTTGTCGGGTCATGTCAGATTTTTCAGCTTTAGAGTAACTTTACGTCAGGTTTAAATTTTAAAATTCAGATTCAGGTCAAAACAGTTTTCAGATACTTCAGATCAGGTTCTGGTTTGACGTGACCTGTCCCGAACTCTAACACCAATTTTGTTATCATATTTATCAGTTCTCAAATTCTGCAATCAGTTATTTGACGAAATTTCATCACGAAAACGCACATCCGTATGAAATTGCCACTGACAATCTATTTATGGAAAATATAACAAGTTTTTGTATCATATCTACAATCTACACACACACGTGCGATTTATTATTAGCAATAATTAAAAACAAAATTCTCAATACATTAGCTGGCACATTTCAATATCATAGATTTATTCAAATATGCGATTCCAGAAACTACTCTTCGGTTGTTAAGTTTTTAATGCCTCGATTTATGACGCGCGTGACTGCTTTCGTATAAGAATAGTTCTTTTATTTGGTAAAGAGTAGACTTTTTGCACTCTACACGCTTTATTTTGTTTTATAAGTTTCGCGCATGTTAAACGCACAAATTATTACAATTTTTTGATGGAAAGTTGTCAATTTTGTAAATTAGTTGTATAATAATTAGAATATTAGGTGACAATTTAAGCACTGTGACGCTCAACACGATGTGATAAATTATATTTTTTGTTAGTTGAAATTATCACACCTATTTCTAGAGAAGAACAGATAACGATCTCGCTTCGCGTAAGCTAACATCATATAAACGAGATCTGGCTTATAACCATTGAACAGTATTACATACTACAATTCTGTAAATGGGACATTCCAGCGTTAGTCTCGTTTTTTTAGATTTATCAGGGTGGGATGGTTCATTTCTGGCTCCTAAAACACAGATCTGTTGATCGTTTGTTTTCTTCTACCGTCATCATGTAAATCCTTAAAACCTTCCGGTTCTTACCAAGAGTCTGTCTAGAGCGATAGGTCCTAGGTCTAAGATATCGGAGCGTCGAATCACATTACCACCTGATGTCGTGCTCCTTAGTAGATGAAACTTCGGGCATTTATATGTCATGTGGACGCCCATTTCTTCCTCCTGGTCGCAGTCGCATCTTGGATCTGCCAAGATGGTCATTTTGGCCAAGTGCTTGTTCAACCCACAGTGAACCGTAATGGCTCCCACTACTCCCCTAATGCCACTTCGGTCCATTCTGAGAAGCTCCTTGGCCCACTTTTCGTCAGGCGCCGGGAAGAAGAGTTTCATGTGTTTTCCTCCGCAGTACGCGCGCCAACTCCTTGCGGACTCAGCCCGCAGCCAGTCATCCACCGCCCATTCACACAGAGACTTTGGGATCGGGGTGTGGGGCTCTGGGCCGACAGGGTTCATCTGGACAGCTCGTCTGCTTTCTCATTGCCGTCTACACCAGTGTGCCCTGGGACCCAAGCGATCTTTCTTTCTTTCTTTATTGACATCACATGCATAAGGCCTGGCAGCCTTTTAAATTACATATGTACACGTACGATGCCAATGCATAAAAATACAAATTATAGACAATAGTGAGCCAATAGTGAGCACTGCTCAGATACACTACGATAGATCGAAATCTGATTTCTCAGTACCAATCGGTATAGCGTCCCTTTAAGCTCTTTAACCAAATTTGTCGTTGTCACAGATGACGCGAGCGCCTTTATCATCGACTGACTGTCTGAGTAGATGGTTGCTCTGCCACCCGTAATAACTTCTGGAACTAAATTCATCACTCCCACCACTAACTTTCCCAAATAGAGGCTGTGGCAGTTAGCCGGCTCCCGCTCTTTCCTCAGTTTTCGAACCATCCGTAAAGCTCAACAATCCGTCAGCCAGCAGGCAGGTCGGCCACTTTCCTAGCCAATCCGGTATAACGATCTGGTATCGCCCCACAAGGTGGTTAATCACTTTCAGGATCTTCCCATGGCCACATTCTAGATTCCTCATCCAGAGACCATTTTGCTTCAGCTTGTCTGCCGAGGCAAAGGCTCTTGCTTAAACGATCGTATCGATGGGCGATAGCGCAATTAGCGCTTCCATGGCTGCTGTGGCCGTAGTTTAGTTAGCTGAATGTATTCCATCCTCGCGCCTAGCTCAACATGGGTCCGATCTCCGTCCCATAGATCCACAATACGGCTTCTAGACGGTATTATCCAGTCCCTTCCAAAAGCCTTTCGACAGATCCAGAAAGCGGCTACCGCTTCCTGTGATTTGTATTTGACATGCTCGATCCAGTTGGTTGAGAATAACCCCCAGATACTTTACTTTCGGGCTGGGATCAACAAGCTTTCCGAAGAGCTTGAAGTTCCCCACTAAAACGTGTCCTGCGTTCCTTTTGCTAAAAAGCGCAATGTCCCTTTTGTCAGGGTTGACTTTCAAGCCCCTCTCCAGGCACCATTCCCCCACCAACCTCAGCGAACTCCTCAAGCGACTTCCCAGGGTACTTTCGAACTTGCCTTTAACTAGAATAGTCAGGTCGTCCGAATAACCCTGCGCATGAACGCCTGTCTCATTCAACCTCTTGATCAGGGAGTCCACAACCATGCACCATAGCAACGGTGAGATTATCCCCCCTTGCGGACAGCCTTCCGATACCCAGAAGCTGGACTAGGTAGCTAGTCTCGTTACATGCAACATTAATTTTGAAAAATCTCGGAAAATACGAAAGGTATAGAGAAAGATCTATTTTATTAGATTCATGATTTCTAACAACTTCATAGTACACCAAAAAGTTGTACGATCCATAGTTTCCAAGATACAGCTAGAATGTAACAAGACTACCGCTGGAATATGTAAGAAATTATTTGCTTTGTTAAATCTTTAGGGCAGATTTTTGTTAGAACAGTCAGATTTTTGAACATATTTGTAATACTCAAATTCCGGATGGGTACGCAATAAAACAGCATACATTGGATGTACTGGAAGTAATTCATTGATTCGCGATCAATTTTGTGAACTTTTTTGTGTGATTTAAGCAACTCGCTTTGGATACTATTAGTTTGAAAAGTGCAGTTACATAGCTCACCTTCGGCTCGGATAAATACACTCTACAGTTTTCAAGCTCACAATTTTCAAAGCTTGTTGCGTAAATCACACTTGCGAGTTCCGCTCCTATCACAAATTGATCCCTCGCGTAATGAATTCCTTACGACACATTCAACGTAATCTACTGTTACGCTACTACAACGTCTCTTATCATTTACCATTTCTCGAACATAGATTACCCTTTACATTCTTGTAGCATAAAGCACTATTAAAAATTGTACCAAAACAACTTTTACGACTACCGGTTTCTAATGCAAAGCATCACATTATCGAGCCTTGAATATCAAGATAATAGATACAAACAATATCGTCGTAAAATAAAACTCTTAATTTTGTCAAGCTTCGTGTTGATAACTGTTATTATATCGATTAGTTGGCCCATTCTAATCAAATTAAGTTAATTTTAATGTGTGACATAATGATAGTTTGGATCACACAATTATTTTCTCATCAAACTTTATACTTTTGCTGGAACTTTTGCAAAAATAATCAATCATCGCCCAGTTAACCTGCAAGTCACGGTCAATGTCAAACCAGTTTTATCACAATATTTTAAATCCATATTTTTGCAAAATCGCTTTAATTCTTCATTATTGTTTACTCAGTGCGGACCGCAGATATAATCCAAAATTCTTCCCAAAAATTTGTTGTTATTGTTGTTTCGAAAGTTCTAGCAAAATTAAATTAATCAGAAGAAATAGTGCAGGACACATTGTAGTAGAATTGGCTATAAAATAACTCCTTGAACAAACTATTATTACGTGTAAACGGCGTGGCGTGGACCAATAGGACATTCACAATATTGCGAAAGTTTAATTAAATTTGGGAAGCGTAACGTTCAGTCGATTGTCATAAAAGGTAAGTGATACTTCAACGTCAATGTAAATTCCTAGAATACGCAAAACCGAAGTTTTAGTGACTAAATCGGTCGTATTTTTTTCACTCGAATTTTGAGTCCAAGAAGCATATGTTTAAGAGAATAAAAAAACTCAGGCCAAAATCAATTGATTTGTTTTTTGTTTCACCTTACAGACCTTGTAACGATGAAGAGTATCGAGGCAGCAATTCATGCAAAAGTTGAATCAATGATCGCCAATAACTTGATCTTCAAATATCTCAGCGACGAGTCAATACCTCCCACAGAACGCTTAGCTCGTGTAACTCCTCGCTTAGCTTACTTTGCCCTCGCATTTCAAGACCTTCAAGCCTATGTGCTGAAGTATCCGGATGAAGAGGCCAAATCTGATCGCATCAAAGCAGCTATTAATGCACACTGCGTCGAAGACTCAAATCATTGGCCGTTGTTTTTAGCTGACCTCAAAACACTTGGTCTGGATGCGCAAACAACTTACACGTCTGCTTTCAAATCTCTTTGGGGTAAAGAAGCTAGAATCCAACGATATTCATGTTACGATTTAGCGATTTTAGCCAGCCAAGCCAAGGATCCAATCTTAAGGTTTGCATTTTTGTTGAGCCAAGAAATAAATGGACATGCAGTGTTTTCTAAGTTTCTTGAAGTCGCTGAAAAAAGTGAAATGGACACAGGAAAGGAATTGTTCTATTATGGTCGCACGCACTATTTAAGGGAAACTGGCGGTCTTCATGGACAAGAAGATATTGAAAATGAATTATTACAAATGAAATTGTCTCCGGAAATGAGGGCCAAAGCGATGGATATTGTGATGAAACAATTGGACATTCAAAATGCAGAATGGAATGACTTAGCCGTAGCAGCTTTAGCTAACAAAAAATGGTAACGAAAAATGAATGTAGCTCAGGTTTATTTTTGAAATAAATATTTTATAACGGTGGTCATGCATTTTTTCGATTAAGCAAAGTTGAACGGTGTTCAGCAGTAACTTAGTGTTTTCATTGTGGTAAGAATAGCCTGACAAAGATTGTGCATCACGTCGTCCAGTTGTGAAATATCTTAATTCCTTCACATTTCGTTTTTTCACTTCTCGCTGTTTTTTTTAATTTTTGCAAGTCCACGAGGATCGAAAAAGCGACTGAGAAATCAAGCGAATGCGAAAAAACAACAAAATAACGTGACGAAACGACAAATAAAATCAATCCTGTTCGTTGATAAAGTTCTTTCCCCGTCACCTTGTTTAAGAAAAACATATGCAAGGGACCCGTACGTATCAGAGTTGATGTTACGAAAAGACTCGAACGTATTTAAGTAAATATTGCCTTGACTCTTAAGTGTATGAAATTACGTCCACATTGAATTGTATTGGAAATTGCCGAGAGAGCAATATTGAAAAACCCGTCCGAAGAAACGGCGCGGCGTGAAAAAGGACTTTTGAAAGTTTGTCTCAGTCGAAAAATGTGAAAAATTGCTACGTGCTGTGTCGTCAAAACATGCATTAATGTTGTTTATATTGGACAAATATAAAGTTTTCTTATTTTATGACCAATTTATTGATTTGCTAATTACAAATAGCTGTAGAGGCAAAACCTAACCTCAATGTGAATGACAAACCTAAAACTGATAAGAAATAGTAAGCACGGATGATCGATGTCAGCCTAAAGAGCCCATCGTTTGGCATTTTGTATATGCTGAGACAATTGTCATCACTTGGCTACCGGACGCGTAAAGATGTCCCGGTAAATTCAACAAAAAATCAAACAGTCACATTGCAACGCCATCAAGTTTTGCTGCATGGCTGCATCTTTGGCATTGACAGAATTCGATTTAATTGATGGTCAATCACATTCAGTTGCTGAACTCCGAAAGGACATCTCGGACTGCGATATCAAGATTGAGCTTTCAAAACTAAAGTCGTTTCAATATCATAGTGAAATTCAGTCGTCCCTGACAGATTGGCTGATCGTTACCCGTATTCAGTTGCTGAACTCCGAAAGGACATCCCGGGCTGCGAATGCGGAATTGTACAGTAAAAGTCAATTTCGTTAATGCTGAAAAATGTTTTTGTTGTCTAAGTTCATACGATAAATAAATAATAAAAACGAAATGCCTCGGACACATACTTTCCATAGACAAAAATTTTTTCCTCAATTTGCTCTGCAACATAGCAAAAAAATTTTTTTTTGATTAGAGCCGACCTGAGGCTTACTTCAGCCCTTAGTACAGGCACCGGGCCCAAATTTGTTTTTGAATATAATTCGGTACTCGATTACCTTTCAAATAGAAAAAGAATCAACAAAATCAGTTAGGATTTATCCAAGTTATGTAAGCGAACACGCCCTAGTAGAAACTAAATTTTAGGGTCCTGACCGTCCTGACTGAGTCCAAGGGTTTCTAATCAAAAAATTTTCTTCCATAAGGGACCGTCCATAAATGACGTATGCTTTTTTTCGACTTTTTAGACCCCCCCTCCCCCCTCGTCATATTCTGTCTGTTTTTCCGAACCCGCCCTGCTAGCAGAAACTCGTTTTTAGTGCCCTAGCTATATCCTAGGGTCCAATCTCAAAAAAGTTTCTTCTACTAAATGTTGGGCTTTCATAGACCTATCGATTAAAAAAACATTTGTGAAAATTGGAAAAGAGTTACTCGAGTTATTTACAAAAAACATGTATGGCCCTAGCAAAGACTCCTTTTGAGTGCCCTAGCTAAGTCCAAGGACTCAAATCCAAAAAAGGTTCTACCATAAATTGTCAGCCATTTCAAACAAAAAAAAGTTTATGCAATCGGAAAACATTTACTTGAGTTATGTACAAAATACACGTATGGCCCTAGCAGAGACTCGATTTTACTGCCCTAGCTAAGTCCGAGGACTCAAATTTAAAATAGTTTCTTCCATAAATTGTTGGTCATGTCCAGATCTTTCAAACAAAAGAATATTTATGAAAATCGGAAAAGATTTACTTGAGTTATGTACAAAAGACCAAAAAGATATTTCGATTATCTATTCGAATAAAAGTTTTTGGAAATCGGTTGAGTTTTACTCAAGTTATCGCGGTGACGGACGGACGGACGTACATTTTTTTTATTGCTCATTCGTCATCTAAGGACCCCTTCTACCCGGTCGAAGTTTGGGTGGTTACAAACGTCGTGGTAAACGCATAAGACCCCTTTTCGAAGAACTTCGTTCTTCGTACGAGTCCAAATAACAGTTTCTTTCCATTGATGCCTCCAACCTCAGTATAATCAACGTAATGTGAAAAAAACGACAAAAGAAACTATAAATCAATGAAACGACAAAAAATTAAATCGAAGAAATTATTTTTGTTACCTCTTCACATTTCTTTTCTCTTCTAAATATATCTCTTTTTCGTTTCTCCATAAATATTTTTCGTAATTTTTTTGTCGACTTCATTTTTTGTTAATGATTCTTGAAAATAACAAAATGTTGTTTCGTGTTAAACATTAATTCTTAAAAACAAGTTATTACTTTCGCGTACCATTTAAGAAACCAATACGAAAGAGTTGGTGTGAATCTACTGGTAGGCAGGTCGAAATTTGAGTCTAGACAACTCAGCAACAGTTATTTGGATCACAAGGGACGAAAAGTAAAAATTTCAACCGTGTGCGAGAGTTGCTGCCCGCGCCGAAGGCAAGGGCTGCAATCGTACAGATTGAAATTTCTACTTCGTCCCTTGTTATTCACGTAATTTTTCATTACAACAACTACGAATATTGTCATTTTCGCTTTCCAAACTAGAAAAACAAAAGAAAATTTAAATGTAAAAGCATTTCAACCGTTATAAATATCAGTTTCTAATAGAGGTCTTAGTCAGCATCATAATCATCAAACTGGACCACTGAACCGATTCCCACAAAAATTTTTCTCAATTTTGTGACATCAAGTGCTTTTATTTCACACCAAAATGAGGAATTTCAGTGCTATACTTGCTGAGATATTTGCGAAAAAGCTTCACCGACCCTCAAAAAACCATGTTTTTGGTCACTTCCTCGACCATATCTCCGGAACCACTTGATCGATTTTGCTCATTTTGTCTTTTGCTCATCGTCTTTGAACTTGAATCATGGGAGGCATGTACCTTTCAGGGAAAAAAGTTTAGGCTGATCGGTTGAGCCGTTTGAAAAAAAAAGTGGAGACGGACAGACAGACGGACATTTTTTTTATTGCTGATTCGTCATCTATAGACGATATTAAAAGCGTCCACCTTACTCCCGCCTCGATCTACCCTACGTTACAATAAAATATATTGTAGTAAACAAGTAGTACAAGTAACATGTACGTTATGAATAAGTGATGCGTTCAATGTACATTGTATGTACAATGGAATTTGTTTACGAGTGACATGTACAATGTACACATCCATGGTATGATTAACAAACTTTATGTACAACGAACAAGTGATACGTCTGATGTACACGCCACAAATAAAAGATCAGGATGTACAATTTGATTGTACAATTTACTAATGAATTGTACAATGTACACCATGTAAACCAATGGTTTAAGCGACAATATACAAGTCTTACGTTGATCTTTTTATGGGTGTAAGACGAACCACTCTTATGTACGCGAAAGCAAATGCGAAACTTTACGCGGTGAATGCACAAACGAAAGTCAAATCATATTGCTTAAGTTTTTATTGAAATGACTCTGTGTAAAGTTCACATAGATGAGTTTTCGCTGCAACAAAACACACATGTTTGCTTGTTTAATATATTCACTCAAGAAGAAAATCTCCTTTGTTATTTGTGTTGATAACGAAAAGCCATCTTGCGCTTTAAGAGTCCATAAAAACATCAAACCTTATTAGAATAATGGACTTTTTTTTAAAACACACGAGAGTCACTCTTTGCATGCTCTAAAAACCAAGTGCATATTGCACACGGTAGATAACTCGTGTACCTACATAGTCCGTTTTCTAATACAAAAGCGAATGAGCAAAACATGCGACTAAAAAGTATTGTTGTTGCTTGCCATAAGCTGGAAGTTACAATTTCGCATAAAGATGGAACATAACACAACTCTTACTGCTACACATAAAATATCGTGAAGCTCTAAAGTTTATTGAACAAAATACCTTTAGTACAGGTGAAGTATGTTGAAAGCATTGTGCTTGATGATCCTTGAAAAATAATGATATCCAATAAATTCAGCAAAAGACAAATTTTATTGTGTTTAGTTGTATGTTTGGCATGGAATGTTGTTTATGCAAATTTATTTTATTTTAGATTGTAAAAGGCATTGCCATGGTATGTACTCTTGGAAATTTGATTGTTCAGCGTTGATACAAATTGCTTCTATCGATGTATTGCCACACCTAACACTTTTCCTATTATATTCATAACAATTTCCACACCGAAGATTTATGAGAAGCATTGTACTTGAGAATGTTGTTCAATAAAAGCAAAACTTTATTTTTGGACACCCTCCTCATCACATCAAGCTAAAAAGAACGCTTCGATATTTCTTACGTTTACATAACACAACCATAGTAAGTGGGGGGGGGGGGATGATTAGAGACTCTTTTGTGTCTGACTGTTTCATTCTCTACAATTTTGCCTTTGGAAGCAACTTTCTAAATGCCATAGTTTTAGTGATATGAGTCATAACTCCCAATTCGAGAATTGGTCATATCCCAGGATTGGGCAATTTTTCGATAAAATCCTGAAACACGCCTTCTCTAAAATGTCATTCTCACAACTTTGTATTTGGAAGCAACTTTCTAACTCTCATAGTTATAGAGATATGGGTCATCCCTCCCAATTTTAGGAGTTGTCGTAACCCAGGATTTTGCCATTTTTCCCTAGAACTTTGAAGCACGTGTGAAGAAACTCAATTTCGTCCATTCCACTGGTCCCAGTGCCCAGACCACTGACCCAATTTCATTTGACACCAAAATGAACAAATTCCGAGCTATACTTGCTAAGATATTTGTGAAAAAGTTCCACCGATCCTCGAAAGTCCATGTTTTTGG
Source organism: Pseudolycoriella hygida (assembly GCA_029228625.1). NCBI lineage: Eukaryota > Metazoa > Arthropoda > Insecta > Diptera > Sciaridae > Pseudolycoriella > Pseudolycoriella hygida. Next base: position 39,648,348 of record CM055405.1, on the reverse strand, counting down.
TCACTTTTTCGACCATATCTCCGTAACCACTAGACCGATTTTGCTCGTCTTTGATCTTTGAGGGTGATCGGTGCAGCCGACGATCTAGACGATATTAAATCCCCTCACTTCCGCCTACCCCATGTTACAATGAAATTGTTTGTAGTAAACGTATAGGACCTTTGTACTTCATATAAGTCCAAAAAGGTTTATAGGCTCAATTAAGTCAGATGTAGAAGTTAGGGGACTTTCACTGGGCGGGTTAGCACAACAGGCTGACTAGAGGCTTAGGTGCTGGAGATTTTAACTCCGTTCACTCAAACTAACTTCACTGGGCGAACAAACCATCTCCTTGGCACAGGATATATAAAGAACTGTGGTTCATATTCACCTGACGTAAAGATCTCACACCGGAAGATATAAATGGTCTATAAAGTTTGATTATGATGATCAAAAGACACCACAACCACAACCAAAATTTGTTAAGAACTCTAAAAGAAGACCCTATTTTGTTTTGGAACTGAGAGTCTGAGTACAACTTTACAGATCTGCCCAGCTCAGCAGTATAATCTTTTTATGTTCTAGGCAATTTTTTCGTCGACCAGCAGCCAGAAATCATACGGAGAAACGGGGAGCGAAATCAGCATCCCTAGGTGCTTTTCAACAAGTATGTCACACCGAGCGTCGCACTTGTGTGATAGGGCGTGCACAGGTTGGTGTTATGTTATGACACAAAAAAATTAAAAGTACAAATTTGTCAAGAAAGCCTTTTCGTTGCGTCTCGCTCTTTATTTACCTAGTTCCATGTCATAATCTAATCGAAACCACGCCTACCGATAAAAAAGAAAGAAGGAATTTTTTATTACAGCAAAGAGAATTTTTAGTCATTGAAATCACCTCCAGGCTCACACAGCATATTTTCTCATGAAAAATTGTTTCGACATCCCAAAACTCACATATTTTATCAGAATCTCTCCGGTCTGGAAGCTGAAAAGTTTTATAAATGCATTTGACAGTTTAGTAAAAATCACCTTAGAAAGTGTTCTGAACATCCAGTTAGATGATGAAAAATGGATTCAGGCGTCCTTGCCTACATCAGTGGGTGGACTAGGCATTCGTCGAATAAAAGACATTGCTCCTCCAGCTTTTTTAAGTTTGGCATATGCCGTTTCATCGATCGTCTCCCATATTTACCATTATCCAGAGGAGCTATGCATCAGCCATTTGCCTGAATCTCTCGAAAGGCCTGGTCATTGGCAAACAACACCATCCCAATCGTTCGCAATAATCAGAAGTTCGACGTTCGACGAATTATCATTAGTGAATTAAACTACTTGTAGAGTTGACACGGCTAGGCTAAAGGCACTGCAACGAAAATAGTCAAATGGGTGGATTAACGCCTACCCTTCGAACAATGTTGACACGTTTATGGATAATTATTCCCTGAGAATCTGCATCGCCTTGCGTCTTGGTGCTCCGATATGTCGCCCGCATCGGTGTGTTTGCGGTACAGCAGTTAGTGAACTGGGATTGCACGGACTTAGCTGTCAAAAAAGCGCTGGCCAGAATTCTAGACATGCGGAACTTAATAACATAGTTTGCCAAGCCCTTTGTTCGATTAATATATCATCAACTCTAGAACCGCCTGGAATGTTCCGCAAAGACAAAAAACGTGCGGATGGTTTCCATGGGAATTTGGAAGATGTCTCGTGTGGGATGCCACCTGTCGTGACACATTCGCTGATTCATATGTTCGATTTTCAGCAATAGAAGCTGGTAGAGTTGCTGAACTCGCGATGAAGCTGAAACACGACCTTTATCAAGAAATGAAACAAAATTATATATTCAATGCCTTTGCTGTTGAGATCATGGGACCGTGGTCCTCAGAAGCGTTAAGTTTGCCGAATAAAATTGCAAATAAATTGGTAGAAAGTAGTGGGGACAGACGGTCTAAGGCTTACTTCTGCCAACGAATTTCAATGGCCATTCAGCCGTCCAATGCTACCTTCATAATGGGATCGATTCCACCATCAACTAAGCTTGAGGAAATATTCCATCTGTGACTAAGTGCAAAACGGTATAATAAAAACTTTATAAAAATTCTTTTTCAATAAATTCAAATAACATTTGTGATGTTGGCATTACTTACCACAATACCGTAAATGGTAATGATGATTGAGACTTACACCTGGAACCAGGGAAGTCTTTCATTTTCTGAAGGTTCACAACATCAGTCTCTCCGCACATTGTAAAGTCTGAAAAAGAACTTATCTCAAAGAAGAAGGTACAAAAGTGGGAATATCCCAAAACTTTGCATTTCAAAAATTATTTATCTGACCGATAAAATGTCGATAAGGCACTGCTATGACCTCTTTGATCCATAATTCTATTACAAGTGTACAGGTGTTACACTGAGTAACTGCGAGCTAGTGTGGATTGATCTTAGAATACCAATCATGTTCGGAGCGGTAGCGGAGAGCGTGACGCAGTCCCCACACCCCAAAAAAAACGTCCACAAACCCAAAAAACTCCTTTGGGACAAGACACGATGTATAGGCGAACTTTTGAGTTTCTTCCCCTCGCCCCCTCCCCCTCCAAATTATTTTTAAAATATTAAAATTAAAAAACTACGTCGCAGCAGCTTTCTAACGAGCCCACACTCATCAAAATCGGTTGAAAACGAGCCGAGATATCGCCAATCAAAGATGAGCAATTTCCATATTATTAATGGTAAAAATATGTTTGAAAATAATCAAAATTTTATTCCTCTGTTGTGTGTCCACGATCTATCTATCTATGTATGTATCTATCTATTTTTTTTTCTCGAGAACCGCTCGAGCGATTTCCTTAAAATTTTCAGGGAACGTCAGTCTCGGCCCCAAATGAAAAATTTCATATGCCGCTTTTCCGGGTTTTTAGGTAATGCTCGGAGTTTTCGAATTTTAGCTCCGTAGTGACAATAACTAGAGAGTTGGTTTCTTCGGGAAAGTTATAGAGTTTGATCAGGAGAATTTTTTGGGGTTTTCAGAAATCTGCCAAAGTGACGCCATCTTGGATTTTTGTTAGATATAAATTATGCTTCTTTGAGTTTTCGAATTTTAGCTCCGGAATGATAACACTTGCAGAGTTGGTTTCTTCTAGAAAGTTATAGAGTTTCATCAGGAGAATTTTTTGGGATCATAAGAAAATGGCTGACAGCTGTCATACCGGCGCCATCTTGGATTTTCGTTTATGCTTTTTTTCTTCTAGAAACTTATAGAGTTTAGTCAGGAGAATTTTTTAGCATTTTAAAAAAATGGCTGCCAACTGTCAAAGTGACACCATCTTGGATTTTTTGCTAAATTATGAATAAGAATACCCAGACAGTTGGTTTCTTCAGGAAAGTTATATGAATCACTCTCCGAAGGTAGCCGAAGGTGACACGAAGTGTTCCGAAGAGAGCCGAGGGTGACACGAAGTGTTCCGAAGGCAGCCGAAGGTGACACCAATTGTTCCGATGGTAGCCTAAGGTGTTGGAGAACAATTTTTTTCGGAAAGAAAATTTTTTTGTAGAAATTTTTTTTTTCTAGACAGTTTTTTATCGAAGAAAATTTTTTTTGGAGAAAAATTTTTTTTGCAGATACATTTTTTCGCAGAAATGAGAAAATGTTTTTTCAGAAAAAAATTTTTTAAGGAAAATTTTTTTGGAGAAAATTTTTTTTTAAGACAATTTTTTTCTAAGAATATTTTCTTTTCTGAGAAAATTTTTTCAAAAAATAGAAATTTTTTCAACAACTGAAAGCTTCCAAAACGACTGATATCAGAACAAAAACCTCTTAAAAGGTAAAGTGTGACGCAGTCCGTAAGTCCGCTTCCAAAATAATGTTAATTTTGGAAGCGATATCATTAATTTTGGAAGCGAACTTACGGACTGCGTCACACTTCACCCTTTAAGAGGTTTTTGTATACGTTGATATTCCCTGTTGAGTCAGCATATTTTCAAAAAGAATAACATTTTAAACACAATCTCTCAATCCGCGCAAGCCTAAAAAATGTTTCATTGAATTTATATTAAGATTCAAAAATTCCAAATTTCATACAAACAAAAAATTTTCAAGGCTACACTGTAAAATCAACAGATTTTTTATTTTCTCCATACAAAATCGGAAAAGAGTATTCAAATTACACAGTTAAATGAAATTTGTGTGGCTCCATGGGCAAAAATGTTAACTTGGACGTACAATATAACTTTTCCTTTTCCGATTCTCTATCCGCTGATTTCCGCAAACATTTTTCATCAGATTTTTAAAATCAGTATCCTTCGTTTGACTTTCCTCGAAAGATCACGTTTTCGAACACTTCTTCGACCATATATGTTTGTCGACGGACATTGACTTTCTTTCATATTTGGCAAATACAACCAACAACCAATGTTTCCACCTTATCGATCTCCAAACATCCCTTTTGTAGTACTTCGTCTGTGTCTGGTAGATTTTTTTGGCGTTTTTTACAAGTTTAATTATTAAGCTAACATAGCAAGTGTCCTTTTTAGAAAATCCTTGCAATATTTGCACAAACACTTTACTTATTTATAATTTTAAAATAAAATAAGTCTTGCAACTAAGCTACCTCCCCAAAAGTTAAAGTCGCAGCGTATAATTGTGTTTTCTTATGTAAAGGGTTTTTTGTGAAATTGTGCTCGCAAACAAATTAAGAAAACTGAACTAAGAACAACCATAAAAACAAGGAAATTAATAATGCATCAAAAATGACAACCAACTAATTAGTCGACCGAAAAAGTTTTGTTTCACAGAAAACTTTCTCTTGCGAACGCTTAAAAAAGAGAGTAACTCGCTTTTCCCTTCTCTTAAGCAACTGAAAGGATGTGCTACAAGTTATGTATAACAAGACCATTTTTTTATCTTTGAGAAAAATTATTAGCCTAACTAAAATCCCAAAAACACTAATAAACTTGATGATACCATTTTCTTGTGCCTCTTCTGATGTAATGCCCACTAATGCTTTATAATCATAATTTTATTGGCGTATTAAAATTTATGGTCCTTTGGCACAAAACTTTCATATCTTTTTGCCCAATTTAGCTAATTGCTAATTTTGTTTAACTGCCAGCGAAATGAAGAATGTTTTACGTGAATTTATTATTTAATTATATTTGATATCTCATTAAACCGTTGGAGATATTATGTTTTACAGAACGTTTTTCAGATGGTTGAGATATGTCTTCTTGCCCTTTCGAGAAACAAGAAAATTACGACAAATAAACCTGACATGATTTTCATTTGCCTGCAGTGTAAAGGTCATACTAATAGGTGATTTCAGTCATTTAAATAAAGAAATTATACCTCGAGCTGAATTATCTGAGTAATTAAATAGATCTCGTGGATACTAAGAAACATTTCAGAACTGGAACCGCCTCTTTCGTCAGTAGTCAACCTACCCAATTAACCAAATTCTTCCGTTTTCAAGAATTTAGTTAATTTGGCTATGAATACATCCGGTGCAGCAGACATAATCCACTTCAATTTTCTCTCCCATGTTCAAGCTCCCAAACTTTTTTTAAAAAAACTTGCTTTTTCAACCGGCACTGCAACACATTAAAACACATCCGAATCTGGCGAAAAATTTTACCGCTTTTCCCTTCGACTGCTGCTGAATGGAACATGGAGATTGCTATGCAGCTCGAGCCGAAAGCGAGGGTTACTCGTGAAGACCCTTAGAAGCCCGGTAATGAGTTTGAACGCTAGCGCTCGAGAAGGAAAACGAGTTTCTTACAGCGTGTGAATTAAAACGTTCAGTGATAGCTAAAAGCTACTTTGGGAAGTTAAGTAACTTTTCTATGGTGGCGACACATTTTTTGTCACTTCGCTTTCGGATGCAAAGGAATCCGTGATCAGCGGAATATGGTCTTCGAATATTATGATTTTTTCTTAATTTCCTTCATGATATTTTCGCCGGCAATCAATTTTCAATTAAACGAAAGTTTTTGGTTTGAATTGTATGAAAACGTGATTAATAATTCATCGCTCTCATTTTCAAGTCATCATCAGCAAAATTAATGATGAGCTTTGGCTTTTCGTTCATCATATTGCCGGAAAAACATTGTCAATTTATTCATTGTGATTGAATGTCGTAACTGTTGTCGATGTATAATTGTGATAATTTCTTTTGCACATCAAATAGCACACAAAAAATGTTGTAGCCGAAAGATAAAGCTTCATTAAATTAAGATGAATGACATTAAAGACAATATCGAATTCGGATATTTGCAGCATTTAGTCATTGTAAATTGATTTTATTATCAGGGAGGATAATTAATTATAGCCAACAGCATCAAACAATTATTACTAGCTATAAACAGTGATTGATCAATTAATTGAACGCTAAATTCAGCTCTATGAATTTTAAATGATAATAAGAAACCTACGAAAAAGACATAGGTAAGTGGTAGTTGGTATGGCGCCAATTTCACTTACTTGTTATCTTAAATACACCAACGCACACCAATAATTTTTTTAGTATCAAGATAGTTGCTTCACATAGGCACATAGAAACACGTACGGGAGTAGGAGTTTGTTGAGTGGTGTGGGAGTCAGCTTACTTACGAAAAAAATTGGACACGATGGTAAGCAGGAACTATTTCTGAGAAAAGAATTTTCCAAATTTTCACAAGTATTTTTTTTTGGAAAGGATGTAGGTATGCATGTAGCTATACTTTATCACATGGGGGTCTATAATAAGCCAATTATTACACTGAGAGTAGGGTTGTCTTATTATAGTCGAGTTTCTTTTGGATGAAGGGCATAATGAAGTCATTATAGTCGAGTCCAATGCTTTGTATGACGAACGCGAATGTCAAAAATCTCTTAAATCCTTTTTTCATACACCTCAAACTCTAGAAATGGTTATTTGCTTCACAATTGCTTTTTATTGAATAAACTACAGTACTAGTACAATTTTAATTTTAATCGAATTGAGTTTTTGCTTTCCTTTCCTCGCCAAAAAATTAATTTGACTGACGACCATTTCGCTATGACAACTGCACACTAGATTTAAACGATCACCTTTGCAACAATTTTGATGTACTGTGTGTATTTTGATGCTTTGTGCAAAATTGGCAATTGTAGGACCCGATATAATCGTATAACACAAGGTGTATATCGTGCAATTATAGTCTTGTTGGGTAAAACTTCATGGGGTTGACACCACTCGAAATTTGACCAAGCTCGACTATAATTCAGCCATTATACACCTCGTGTTATAATATACTAATAACATATTCCACATCTGCACATCTACAGGAGCATCTTTGGCAAGCCACAGCGGAGCAAAAATGTGACGTAGCAATTATTGCAGAACCGTACCGAATTAATAAAAACAACGGTAACTGGGCTGTTGACAGAGCCGGGATGGCCGCAATATTGACGACGGGAAAGTATCCCATACAAGAAGTTGTATCAGGCACCCACGAAGGATTCGTGATTGCGAAAATTGACGGAGTGTATATTGTCAGCTGTTATGCACCACCAAGATGGACGATTGAACAGTTTGAACGAATGTTAGACTTACTCACAGGAGAGCTAACGGGATTAAGCCCAGTCAACATTGGAGGCGACTTTAACTCATGGGCAGTTGAGTGGGGCAGTAGATTTACAAACGAAAGAGGCTTCATTCTACAAGAAGCGCTAGCTAGACTGAATGTGGTTCTGGTAAACGTGGGAAACACAACTACTTTCCGCAAGAATGGACGAGAGTCAATTATTGACGTGACATTCTGTAGTCCAACACTAGTACCAAGTCTGAATTGGCGAGTGGATGAAAGCTACACATACAGCGACCACCAGGCATTGAGGTACACTTTGAAAAAGAGTACGGTGGCGGCAAGGCAGATGAATCAAGTAAGAGAGCGGAGATGGAAGACGAGAAATTTCGATCAAGAAGCTTTCAAGGAATACCTCCAATCAGAAGACGAAGGCGTTGAGAAATCGGCAGAAGAATTGACGAAAGTATTGGTGCATGCATGCGACGTAGCGATGCCAAGAAGGATAGAACCGAAGAATAAACGAAAATCGGCATTTTGGTGGAACGACGAAATTAGGCTCTTGCGCGCAGACTGCTTCAGGACAAGAAGGAGGATGCAGCGGGCCAAAAGTGAGAGTGCCAGAGCCGCGAGGCGAGACGAACATCGTACGGCAAAACTAACATTAAAGCGGGTAATCCGAGCTAGCAAGAGAAACTGCTTTAAGAAGCTGTGCCAGGAAGCTGACGCAAATCCATGGGGAAACGTGTACAGGATAGCGATGACAAAAATTAGAGGTTCATCAGTGCCAAAAGAAAGTTGTCCTGAGAAGCTAGGAGCCATAGTGAGAGGGCTATTCCCGCAACATGAACAGGTCGCATGGCCGCAAACTCCTTACGACGATGAAATTGAAGACAGACAGGACCGGGTGATCACTATAGAAGAGATTCAGACGGCTGTCAAAAAGCTGAAAAATAACAAGGCGCCAGGACCAGATGGGATCCCCAATGTAGCTTTGAAGACGGCGGCATGCATAAAGCCGGACATGCTCAGATTGACATTGCAGAAGTGCCTCGACGACGGAAATTTTCCTGATATATGGAAGAAACAGAAGCTGGTCCTACTACCAAAACCAAGGAAACCACAAGGTGAACCATCATATAGACCTATATGTTTGCTGGATGGTATGGGAAAACTGCTGGAGGCCATGATCCGGAACAGATTACACAAAAACACAGAGGGTGAGCACGGACTGTCCGACGACCAATTCGGATTTCGAAAAGGAAGATCGACGATCGAAGCAATAGAAAGAGTTATGGAGATTGCCGACAAGGCGCGAAAGAAAAAAAGAACAGGGAACCGCTTCTGCGTTATAACGAAGATAGACCTTGAAAATGCCTTTAATAACGCAAGCTGGACGGAGATAGCTAAGGCAATGCATGCTATGAGAGTCCCCGATTTCCTCTGCAGGGTAATGAAAAGCTATTTCGAACGACGGGTGCTAATGTACGATACCAGGGAAGGGAAAAAGAAGGTAGACATCACAGCTGGTGTTCCACAAGGATCCATATTAGGACCAACGCTGTGGAATACGATGTACGACGCAGCGCTGCGGCTGCAGCTGCCAAGATGGGTTACGACGATTGCTTTTGCCGACGACCTAATTTTCATAGTTATCGGAACGTCAAAGTTGGAGGTGGAAGTCGTCACGAAAGAGGCGTTGGAAACTGTAGAAAGTTGGATGACAATGGCTAAACTGAAGCTGGCCCATCAGAAAACCGAGATCATGCTCGTGAGCAATTGTCGGAAAACTGAGCGGATTGTAATGAACATCGAGGGGAACGAGATCACATCCACTCGCCAGCTAAAACACCTTGGAGTCATGTTAGACGATCGTGGAAACTTTAATGCCCACGTAGATTATACGTGCGAAAAGGCAATGAAAGCCAATGCAGCACTGGCCATGATAATGCCGAATGGGTTTGGACCGCGCAGCAGTAAAAGGAGGCTCCTAGCAAGTGTTACCCTATCGATACTGCGCTACGGGGCACCAGCGTGGATAAGGGCGTTAGACACAAAGAGGAACCGTAGGAGGTTGATAAAAACCCAGAGGTTGTCAAGCATAAGGGTAGCAAGCGCATACAGAACGATTTCCTCGGAAGCGGTATGTGTGATAGCCGGAACGATGCCTATATGCATAATGCTGATGGAAGACAGTGAATGCCACAGACTGAAGGAAAGGGGGGGCCAAAACACCAAAACAGTGAGGGCACAAGTAAGAGTCGAATCACTGAGTCAATGGCAGCGAGAGTGGGACTCCGCGGAAAATGGAAGGTGGACTCATAGGCTTATCCCGGACGTAACCACATGGGTAAATAGGGAACACGGAGAGGTTAGCTTCCACCTGACGCAGTTCCTGTCGGGTCATGGGTGCTACAGGAAGTACCTGCATAGGTTTGGACACGCGGAATCACCTTTCTGCGTGACATGCGTTGAAGAGGAAGAAACTGCAGAGCACGTTGTGTTTGTCTGTCCCCGTTTTGAACAGGAGCGATGTGAGCTGATAGCCGCGAGCAGGCCAGACGTAAACGCCGACAACATAATATCGGAAATGTGTCGCGACGAAGAAGTGTGGAAAGTAGCGGACAACGCAATTGCGAAGATAATGGTGAAGCTACAAAGTGCATGGAGAGACGATCAACGAAGACTGGCAGTTGATCTGAGAAAGTAGGTGCGAAAGCACAGCCCCTCCCCGAAGTAATGCTGTGAGGCGGTTCCGGGGAGACGAGAGCGTGGCGATCAAGGAAGGAGGTTTTAGTTGGTAAAAATCCAACACTACCTGGGTCCAGGAGGACCAGGTGCCTTTTGAAGGTTTCCTCACCCTTGAGAAAAAAAAAAAAAAAACATCTACAGGAGCATGTTGTCAGTGGAGCCCAGAATTTGAGCTTGCTCTGGAGAAGGTTTGAATCGGGTATCAGCGATTCTCTGACCAATTGCTTAGATACTGTGAAAACACTGTGCAGGCGATTTCCACAGTTAGACATTCACCCGTCCTTGCGAATATTGCGAAGCTCACTGGCGTCTCCAAGATTTCATTATCTACTCTGCGTACAGCACCAGCTTTTTCACACACCGTGAAATTGACCGAGATCGACGATTTTTACCGAAGCATACTGGAAGCAATTACTAACAATAAATTCAGCGATATTTCTTGGACCCAAGCTACTCTTCCGATGTCCTTGACTGGTCTTGGCATTAGGAGAACAGTTGACATGGCTCAGCCCGCTTATTTCTCATCACTTTACCACTTACCAGTCGGAAGAACTTTCAAACCAAATTTTAGCTGGCACAAAGCTCCGCATATTCGATCGTTTTGTATTGTGAATATCCTTCGGAAGTTACCCCTCCGAAAGAAGAACTGAAAAGGTATCAAAGTTCATGGGACGAGTTACGGTCCAAGTTCAATTTTCGACGAGCTTTTGTCCTCGAGTGGTCGTACTGATCGGGCTCGCCTGAAGCGTCATCCACAAAATCGTCATCAAAGTGGCTCCAAGCAGTTCCGTCTCATCAATTATCACTTCTACTGGACAACGACTCAGCGAGGATTGCTGTGGCTCTCCGATTAGGAGAGATCAACAAGATTTTTTCGATGGCATTTAATTCGACGGACTTTTCAAGCGATACCGAGCCCTATGGTATATCTTGAAGAGATGGTAAACGTCCGGAAGGTGTTACTAGCTACCCTTGTTACCGTGGTTAAACGCTACTTCACGTGCACCAGATGATTCCGAACGGGTCAAAAACACAAACACTATATTGACTTGAAGAATAATTACAATTTCATTCCACTCGCGTTTGAAACCTTCGGTGCAATTGGACCTGAAACATCGACCTTCTTAAAGAAGCTGGGCAAACTAATGAAGAAAAACGCGGGCGAAACTCGATCTCTAGACTTTCTTCTTCAGCGGGGCAATGCAATCATGGGCGCGCGGTAGCGATACGCCCGTGACGCAAGTCCCCATACGATCAAAAAATTAATAATTTTTTTTTTCGTAGACGGCGTTACCATATATACAGCTAAGTTTTGACTTTTTTCACTTTAGTGGTACCCCTCTGAGAGTTTTTCGGATTCTACGTAAAATTTTGATTGAAATCCACATTTTACTCATTAAAATCGGTCCAGTGGATCCGAAGATATGACCTTTAGAAAATCGTCATTTTCGATACAAAATGTGCTGCTTCATATAAGCCCAAGTTAATGGAAACATCCTACGTGTGTTACTTAGTCAGTGTGTCAGTTAGTTAGTGTGTTAGTTAGTCAGTGTGTCAGTTAGTGTGTTAGTTAGTTAGTGTGTTAGTTAGTTAGTGGGTTAGTTAGTAGTTCCAGGGCCATTTGTATGAAAACCGACTTTTTTGGCTCGTGCTCGAAAACGGCTCGATAACTTTTCTTGAAATTTTGCAGGGACCTTCGGGTGGGCATTCTACGTTATAGGATATGAGCAACATTTTTGGACTGTGTTAGGATGGAGATAGATGTTTGGTGTCAAATGAAAAGTTGATGGGTTGGGTGTGTAGTGTGTCAGGGTGACCAACAAAATGGCAGACGTTGGTATGAGACGAACTTAGGGGGAAAATTGATTTTTTTTTTGTTGAAGATAGACTTTTCGTGTCAAAGGAAAATTTTTTCGCCGGAAATTTTTTTTCGTCGAAAATTTTTTTCACCGGAAATTTTTTTTTCGGCGCGACTTTCTTTCTATGCATATTATTTTTTGTTTGCTGATTTGGTTTTTTGCCGAAATTTGTTTTGGCGAAAATTTTTTTCGCCGGAAATTTTTTCTCAAAAATTTGTTTTCTTTTTTCTTCCAAAACTACTGATTTCACAACAAAAACCCTTTTTAAAAGGGAAACGTGATGCAAGTTCTCTTCCCTTCTTCCAAAACAACTGATATCAATTGGTGTGACGCTTATAGCTGTGAAACGCAAAAAAATTTTTTGGAATGTTATAATTTTGGTCAATTGAATCATTTTTCAGTTATCAGTGGCTCAAGTGAACGAAATTCGAGCATTTAATTTTGAAAGCGAAATGGTATTTCTGAAACTAAATCTGACCTGGTGAAGATTCTGGGTTCGGGTCCCAGTCGTAGAGTTAAAATTTTCTTTCAGATTTAGTTTCAGAAATACCATTTCTCTCATAATTTCGCTTTCAAAATTTTAATTTTGGATTAAAAAAAAGCGTCACAAATGCCGAACCTCCCAGTGCTATAGTTTTTCTGTTCTTCAGCTTTCACCACGCAAAAATTTCACTTTATGGGATGTATGGCGTATTTTTGTACAGGAAATCAAATTTTTGCTTATGAAAGCTGAAAGCGTGAAAAAATTATTAACATTGCTGGGTCCGGCATTTGAGACGCAGTTTTTAAATCCAAAAGTAAGACATTCCAAAAAAAAAAAATTTGCGTTTCACAGCTGTAAGCGTCACCCCAATTGATATTAGTTGTTTTGGAAGAAGGGACGAATATTTAAAAATCGGATACTTAAGTGTGAGTGCTGATTGTATGAGACAACAGAACATCACTATCTGAGCTTTAAATGATGCATAATCCTTCATGTGAGATGTTATTGTTCGTGTGTTGTTGTGGCGCACCTCAATTATAATTTATATTTCCACTAGAAAGATTGAGGTAAATGTACCTAATGATATTGAAATTTCCGCTTCAAATGCGTTACAATAAACGTTCACTCCTGATGAGTGATTTATTATCTGTATTTATCCCCAAAGTATAGCGAATGCTTTATGTGGAATGAGTTCAAGTTTCTGGCAATCCCTGCCGACTTGCTCTTCTCGGATAAGTGAATTAAAAAAACATTTAATCTTGAATGAACCGCTGACTATACCAATAAAACAACAGGACTAATTGGAAAATTAACCGCAAGTTTTCAATTGCACCGAACGTACACCACAAAAATATTCCCGCAAAACCGCACCCATTACTTGCATACACTACATATCCTAATATGAATATTTCTGTTACATTTTTAATGTTTGAAAAAAAAGATTTATTTTCAAAAAAGTTGAAATGTATCAAAATGTGGGATAGACAAAAAACGTGTTGTCCCGTAGGAACAGCCAATATTTTTGAAAACTTGAAAATTATTTTATGAAAACTCCGAAACAGAGTTTCTCATCGAAACAAAAAAAAAGCGAACCTATTATAACAACAGTGTTCGAATGTGGCCGCGGCTAGAAGGCACTTTTGAAATAACGTTAATATTATACTTTATGGATATGTTTTCTAGATGGAAAATGCATGGTACCGCAGAGTAATCCGTAACTGCTGTAAACATAAATTTTCGGTTCATTGTTAGAAATGGAAATGGTGACATAATATATCACTCTGTGTGAAATAAATTTTTGCGGGGAAAAAGTTACCCTGCCGACGCAATGACAAAATATAAAACGTAACTACAATTTGTTGTAAGAGTATGTGAATAGCAAAAACAAAAGGATTTTGTCTTCTATTGAAAATAATGTTACATAGTGCCATGGTCTTAACCTCGGATCCGGACTTGTTCCATTGTCTTTACTGTAATTTCATCCTCGTGTATGTGAAAAATATTGTATTTTCGAAGAACATTAGCGTTTGTGCAAGCCGACGTTGCCGATAAATGGGTTAATAGAACAAAGCTTCATTGTAAGAGATCTGATGAAGTTCATTTCAAGACAATTGAAAACAATTTATCAGAAGCCATTCTTCCGTCTGTCGACTTTTATTTAATATTTTAATTTTCTTGTACACGTAAAGCTCCAGAACTGGAAAGATGGTGGACCATGAATGTCTTCTACCACCTTGAGAATGTTAAAAATTTAGACGTTGATCATCGAAAGCCTCAACCTTTTGAAATTATAGAAAGTCTCCCTCTAGGTGACCCGACAAATCTCCCAACTTTTTTTCGTACACTCGTTGAGTCCTATTTTGTACACCTTTCAGTTAAATTTCGTACATTACAATTTTGTACACTTCCTATTTCGTACACTTCAATTTTGTACACTCTAATTTCGTACACTTTAATTTCGTACACTCCAATTTCGTACACTTCAATTTTCTACACTTTCCAATTTCGTTCACTTTAATTTCGTACACCACAATTCCGTACACTACAATTTCGTACACAATAATTTTGTACACTTTCCTATTGCCTGGTGTAGCCCGCTAGTATTCATTGTATTCTTTCGGGAAAACGAAGCTAAGTAATTTTTCCTTTTATGAAATCTCACAAAACGAGGATGTCAACGAAACTAGAGAATTAGGGGTCTAAGGGGAAGAGCTCCTAGCGGGGTTTGGGGCAGAGCCCCTAGCGGGGTTTGGGGTCGAGCCCCAACCCCATGCACGCAAGGCCGCCTGCAGGGCGTAATCTAGCCAGCCGCAGGCGTGATCTAGCCCGCCGCAGGTGCGGTGGTGAGGGGGCAGAGCTCCCCAATACTATGCATTATCCTTTTCAATAAATAAAACACGTGTTAATACAAAATAAATTTAAAAAAAGTAATAACAATAAGCTTGTACGTTGTACAAATTTTTTTGTGTACTAAATGTATTGGCTGTGTACAAAAGAAGACGTTTTTGTGTACATAATGTATATTTTTTGCATACAAAAATGAGCCGAGAATTAGCGCTTTAATGAAACAAAGTGATACAAAAACTAACTACGAAATTGAAGTGTACGAAATAGGAAAGTGTACGAAATCGAAGTGTACGAAATTGGAGTGTACGAAATTGAAGTGTACGAAAATGAGGTGTGCGAAAACGAATTGATCGAAAATAAAGTGTATGAATTACGGTTGGGAGAGATTTGTCATAGCACCGTCTTGCTACTCGGAAGTATTACTATAATTAGAATCCAAAGAAAACAATTTTCAAAAAAGCTGCGTTTGTGGACTCGTGCGAAGAATCTGAATTCGGATCCTTTATTAAGTAGCGATGGATATTTTATGTTTCACTCTTCCTGTCCATCCGTCCGTTCGTCCGCCAGTGCACTACAACTTCTGCACCATTACTTTTTTAACGATCCCAATCTGCAACAAAGAGCAAGGGAGCCGGCTGAATCTGACAGTTAACTATTTTTCACTATCCTGTCATTACAAAGAGGCGAAATTCTCGTTTCGCCACTAAAGTTTTTTTCCCGCAACGTATACTGTCAATTTGATTGCAAATATTAAACTTTTTCGTTCTGTTTTTGGTTGGGAAATGTAGTACTTTTCTTAACTAAAAAACCAGTCACTACTTTTTATTTGCGAAAAACGAAATTGCATAAAACGTACTATGAAACACATCTAGTGACAAAAACACTTTCTGTTCGCAACTTGTTGCATAAACTACTATTATGCAACGCCGTTGTGAAAAGTGAACTTTTTCATGCATCGTTTCGGTGACGTTAGAGAAGTCGTTTTATAACTGGTTTTACTTTTTATCACTAGTGATAAAAAGTAACTTTTTATAATTGACTTGCGTGATAAAAAGTAACTTTTTGTCACTAGTGATAAAAAGTAACTTTTAATCACTCATTCAAAAGTTCACGTTTCACAAGTTGTTGCATAAAGTCTTGTGTGAAACACGTTGCGAAATTGGTTGTTTTTGTCACACGATGTGGTTATCCAACTGCTTCGCTC
The DNA here is from genome assembly GCA_029228625.1 of Pseudolycoriella hygida. Classification (NCBI taxonomy): domain Eukaryota; kingdom Metazoa; phylum Arthropoda; class Insecta; order Diptera; family Sciaridae; genus Pseudolycoriella; species Pseudolycoriella hygida. The sequence goes on along the minus strand of CM055405.1, from coordinate 39,632,188 downwards.
GTTTGACAACTTCACATCTAGTGACAAAAACAATTCCATTTCGCAACTAGTTGCATAAATAACTAATTCTCTACAAATAAGTGAAGTAAGAGGTTACTTTTTGTCGCTCATGAAAGGTAAACCCAGTGATGAAAAGATGTTGTATGAAAAAAAGTTAGTAGTAAAAGTTGACTTTTTGAAAATCGTTGCATAAATTGTTGTTTGAATCACGTTGCGAAATTGGTGGATTCACATTGAGTGACAAAAAGAACCACTTTTCGCAACTAGTTGCACAAATTACTATGTTACTCTTTGCCTCGGGTCGCACATGTTTTCATCGAATTTTAGCAGAGGGTTACAGTTTCATTTCAGATCGGAAAATAGAAATTACAAGTGAACGATTCGTAGTGTCGCGTCGTAACAGCTAAAAACAACCATCTGTAAACAGTTTCGAATATAAAAGTGAACATGAAATTCGCTTGTTATGTGTGACGCGTTTTAACTCTTTACCAAACAAATAAGCTCAAATAAATACACAGCCTTCATAACGATTGTATAAAATAGCAAACTACTAGATACGCTTTTAGAACGTATCAACATTTTTATCGAACAACACTGACATTTTGCTATCGAAAAGTTTCTACTTTGTTTCGTATTTTGCCTTCAATCTATGAATGTTAAACGAGCGTTGTTATGCACAGCATTTTACTATAGATATAAATATATTTTGTTTTGTTTTATTTGTTTCACAGTGATATACAATTGAGTGCGACACAGCAGTCAAACACCAACTATTGTAGTTCGATTTCAGAAATATCAATGTTTATCTATCCCTTTTAATCTTGCTTTTAAAACGTTTTACGTGCTTCTGGTCAGAAAATTTGTTGCTATTGTCTTCCCAACAACCAGGAAAACGTATTCAGCAACCACTTGGTTCTTTTTGGGCATTTTGATAGGCCGCCAACATAACATCGAAAATTTTCATACAAACTTCTGCCGCCGTTTAGGTAAAAAAATTTAAGGTGCGGCAGCGAAACTAAAAAAATTCAATCGGCTCTAAGCCAATAGTGCAACCATCAGCAGATTTCTCGTGTAAAGGAAAAAGTACACCGTCTCGTCAGAAGTGTAGCCGAGTACACAGTTTATTCGTTCGGGATCGCTTATTAAGTAGCGGTAGCTACTTTATGGGAATACTCTGGATGTCAACTGTCACAGTGACAGCTGTCGAAGTGAAAGCTAACAAAGTGACAGCTAGCAAAGTGACAACTAGCAAAGCGACAGCTAGCAAAGTGACAGCTGTCAAAGTGACACTCTGACGTTTGTTTTTTCAAGAAAATTACTCTACCGCTACTTTATTATACAATTTTAGTGGCTTATTATACATAATTTATGTAGGGTAAATGCACCAGTTATAGTAGTCTTTGGACAGCACCAGTAATCGGCAATTTTTCAAAGTGAAATGTGGCCGGTAACTAGTGAACTATGGTTTGGATGGAGACTACTACTGATGCATTTACCCTACCGAACGCTTCAAAGTCTCTATACCATGAGATTTCCCTTAAGTAGTTTGAATTGTAAAATAAAAGTGGCGGGCTTTTGATCGTTCAGAAAAATGGTTCGGTTCGGTTCAAAGAAAATAAATTGAAAGGTCTGGTTCGTGGGTCAGTTCTTAAATTTTTGGTTTGGTTTATTTTGTCAAAATAGTCACAGTTCATTGATTGGGTTCGGTTCGGATACCCCACACCTACAGCGCAAATCCCACGAAATATAACAGCAATTTTCAAACAAGTTCGTAATGAACTATTACAATTGCAAAGTTGATAACTTTTAACTCCGACACATCAGTTGATTAAAACCATTTTTACTGGAAATGAAGATAGATATTGATTTGAAACAGTTTTCTCCGTTACGTCCCAATGGAGAAAAAACAAGACAATTAGAAACGAATATGAATCTGTTTCACATCGAATAAGCGACTACTCATTCCTACTCGTAGTTGTATACTACGCTTACTGACAAAGAAGATTAAAACAACCTTTACCTTTGCACCTTCACCTGATGTACTCCTAGAGCTGTTCTGAAATGCGAAGCTACTGTTGGATAAGGTAAGTTCCAACTTCGGATTAACTAAAAAATCTTTTCGTCGGTAAATTTCGAAACACACGTTAAATCGCAAATTGTTGATTATCATTGTCTTTTCCCGTTGTTTGCACATCATTGTATCCTAATTTTCATTGCTATACTCCTCCTCGCTCTTTTACATCATACGGAATCTAAAACTAGAACAGTTTCTTCATATGAAATGTGAGTATATTATTTGCAATGGAAATCAGAATAAAATATTTTGCAATGGAAATCAGAATAAAATATTTTGTAGACAATAAACGAACAATGAGGATCTACAATTTATAATTTGAATTGAGTTTCGGTAAGTACCTTGCTGAGCTTTGTTCGAAGAAATATTTGTGAAAACGAAATGACTTAACACCCGGAGCAGAATTTTGGGGAATTAATGCCCGGAAAATTGATTTCTTTGAGGAAAATACCAATGTCTATAAGGAAAATGCCCATCCGGGCAATAAGTCCCCTGGTGATAATGTCAATTTTTTCATACGATAATTCCCCTGGCGTTAATTCTCTAAAATTCCGCTCCGGGTGTTAATGCCCGCCTCCATATGAGGATGCTAAGGCTGACACTGTTTGGAGTAAATTAATGTGAACAGCCATCAAAATTCATTTCCTATAACCTCCTAACATCGTTCAAAACTTTCTCACAACTCGAAACCAAATTTTGGTTATTTAAAAACTATCCATCATTATGCAAAACCATTATATCTGCACATTAAAGTTGCAGTCAGCAACAAATCTCTTCCATTAATTTAATATTTATTATTTGTCTTAAGTTAATTTATATCGAATGCAAAGTATGTACTTTTCGTTGAACTTACATTTGCTAACGTTGAAAACATTCTTCGGTGCAATGAAGACAATGCACATATTATTCTACCCCCGTCGACGCTGGAAACTACAAAGTTTCACTTATATTCATTATTGTACTACCGAACATGAGATAATATTGCTATAAAAAGTTTATGCCTCATATGCGGTAAAACTCTTGCCGGGCTGGTGTTGTAAAAGGGGGCTTTGTCCAAAAGTTAAGACTGAATTAACTATTCATGTGATATTTTAGACGATTTTCGGATTATATTCCCAACTTTTGCTATTTATAATCTGGCAAAATAAATTGAAATTACAACGGAAATTGTAGAGGTGTTAAATCACTTCTTCGAATTTCAAATTGGTCAAATGTTTTAGAAATTAGAAACTGTTTTTTTTTTTGTAGTAAATCATTGTTCTTATTCATAAACCTAATATATGTAATAACATTATGCGGTCTGTAGTATATTTCTAACATTCCTTTCTCCGCTGTCTATTTCTTCTTCTGCTTCAGAAAAAAACTAATGAAACTTTCTTGCATCAATTTTTTATCACATTTTCATACTTCCAAACGTCGGAAATGGAGGTTCGAGAAAACATTTTCCACTTCTAAGTTATTTAAGCAATGACGTCGCATCCACTTAGACAAAATAAACTTGACATTATATGACGTCACTTAATATCAATATTGCAGCTTTTTAAATTGACACAAATAAAAGTGTTTTGTTGGAGTTCCTTAACGAAAAGTGTTTTTATTTGACGTTTGTTTCGTTTGAAAATTGGTTTCTTGTGTGAAAATGAAAAAAGTCCATTCAATTCCGCTTTTGTCTGTGCGATAGATTCAGAGAACAAAGTACGTACTTAGAGATGGAGGTCAACGTGAAAATGGACCCAATTTTTTTGTCATTTGTACTATACGTTAACTTGCCAAAATCGTACTTAACTGACAGAATGTTTCGTGTAAATCATGGAGCAGATTACTCAGACTTCAAGGATATAAAGGCTGGGGTACCTCAAGGCAGTGTATTGGGATCGATCCTATACCTGTTATTCACCAGCGACCTACCACAAACACCAAACGTCATGACGGCAATTTTTGCAGATGACATAGCGAATTCAGCCAGAGCTAAAACTGATGTACATGCAGCAACCCTGCTACAAATATCCAATGACAAGGTTGAAAACTGGACCAAAAAGTGGCGCATAAAGCTCAACGACCAAAAAGTTGTTCACGTGAATTTTACGAACAAACGGATTCAAAGCCCGAAGCGACTAAAATGAATGGAAACCTCATCCCCCATAAAAACTCGGCGACATACCTTGGGATGCACGTCGATGCCAAAAATAAGTGGATTGAATACATTTACGCCAAAATCACCGAACTGAACCTTCGCTTTAGAGAATTATATTGGATTCTAAATCCCAAATCAACATCCTCAATATACAACAAACTTCTGATCTACAATCAAATCCTGAAACCAATATGTATGTATGGAATTCAATTGTGGGGATGCGCCAGTAATTGTCATATTATGAAAGTGCAACGATTCCAGAATAAAGTTTTAAGAACTATCACCAATGCCCCCTGGTACATACGCGACACAAATATTCATCGTGACCTTGGCGTTCCTATGGTTGCTGAAGTCATCAAAATGATTGCTACGAAACACGAAAAGGACACCGATCAGAACAAAAGGCTCAAAAGTACCAATCCACACGAACTCGTCAATAATCAGTTACCCACTATCCCACAACACTAAACCAACAGACAAAGTGCAAAGACTATCAATGGATTCTTTGTGAAATTATAAAAGAAAAACTAATTCAGATGTAAATTAATGGTTGGCCATTTATGACCAGTTTTAATAAAATAATCAAAGAAAAAAAAATTGTACTATGGAAATGTCCCTACTAACATAACAAAGTGTCCATAATTGTCAAAAAGAGCTTATTATACCGTTTTTAGTGCACCCCTATATCACGGCCCAGAACAAATTTTTAGACCCGTACGAAGAACAAAGTTCTTCGAAAAGGGGTCTTATGCGTTTTTTTCCACGACATCTGTAACCACCCTAATTTGGAACCGGGATTGTGGGGCGGGGGGCATCGATTAGATAAGGATCAGCAATAAAAAAATGTCCGACCGTCCGTCCGTCTGGCACCGCGATAACTTGAATAAATCTTGACCGATTTTAAAAAAAAATTTTTCCCTTGAATGGTAATCAAAAAATCTTTAATAGGATTGAATCAATGTAAGGCTCGCTAGTAAATTTTTCTAGCGACGCTAACGCTTACATCGAAAAATGTTAGCGACGCTAGTCGCTTGTAGCGCTAGTAGCATCCCCTTTTGACTGTGTACTTTCGTCTAACAGAATTTTTGGGATGCTGAGTAGTTTTGGCGTAACACGGCAGTACATATATCGAGCGTTCAGTCATCATATGCTAATCAATATTTGTGTTACGTAAAAATGATTTTTTTTTTGACATTTCAAGGCAACGAATTGGATATCGGGATTTTGGCTGTACTAATAAAATACTGTAGAAATTTGAATTATTTACGACTAGCGAAGTAGCGACTACCAAAATGGACCCGCTAGTTGATTGATTAGCGGATCGCTAGTCGCTACTAGCAAAGTGACTGACAACAAAGCTTCGCCACTAGCGGCGCTAGCCAAAGCTTGGATTGAATATGGGCACTGTTGGTCCAAGGGCCGCCGAACTAGGGCCGTTTAAGTGTTTTTGGTCTTTTGCTCATAACTTGAATAAATCTTTTCCGATTTTGATAAATTTTTGATTGAAAGGTCTGAGTATGCCCCAAACTTTATGGAAGAAACTTTTTTTGATTTTGAGCTTTTGGGCTCAATCAGAGCCCTAAAACTGAGTCTCTACTAGGGCCAAACGTGTTTTTTCCACATAAATCTGTTAAGTCCATCCGATTTCCAAGAACTTTTTTTTCTGAAAGATAATCGAAGAATTGATTACGGAATTGAATTTGGGCAAAATCGGTCAAAAAACTTTCGAAGTTACGGTCGAGAAAGTGGTCAAAAACGTGAGGTTTTGAAGGTTGGTAGAAATTTTTCACTCACTATGCTTATTTAACGTTGTTTTGCTGCTTCGATACCAATTATTAACTTTGTTGTATTGCTTGGGTATTTGAAACAATTATGAGTCTTCTTAGTTCAACTGTTTATTTATAATGCCGATATTTCGGGACCAAGTCCCATCATCAATGTAAATTGAACTAATGAGACGCATGTGAGCATGGTGCCTAAAATGGTTGGAAAAAGAGAGAATCCTTACCAAAAATAAATTTTTTGTCGCTTAGAACTTTGATACTTTGATATTCTTATTTTACGTTCGATACAAGCGCAATCACATCTCTGCAAAATTAGAACGCAAATCTCTCTTCAAGGGTGTGAATGAAAGATGTGGACCTGATGTCACGAATGAATCACGAAAATTAAATAAGTGGAAACCCTACACGATATTTGGTGATTTTTCCTGAATATTCATTTAACGATTAGGTTTTTCGTGCAGTGTTGTAGAGAAAAAAGAGGAAATTTTTTTGTCTATGGAAGTGTGGGTCAGAGGTCTAGCTCTTTTCTAAATTCTGGGCTTATGTTAAGGGATTGGAGAGGTTTTTAGCGCCGCTGCTTCGTACGGATTTTTCAATATTGCCCTTTCGGCAATTTCCAGTCCAATTTAGTGAGTACTTAATTACATAAGAGTCCATGCAATAGATACGTTCGATTCTTTTTGCAACATCTATTCTGTTTACCATATCTATTTTGATGCGTACGGTTCCTTTGCATATGTTTTTAAAAGGACAGAAAAAAGGGCAACATGAGGACTTCCTCAAAAAAATCTATGATTTGACTACAAGCAATATGGTAGCTTTAGACAGCAAAGTACGTACGTCACATACTTTTTATAAGCGTGTGACTCATTTCAACTACGATTTTATGGGTTTGAGGGGTGAATTGTTGCTCTTAAAAATTAGTTATTTGGCAAACAGTTTCTTGTTACTTGAAAGGAAATATTTTCGATGGATGTCATTGTTGTCGTACAATCTACTGACATTTTAATTTCATTGTTATCTGATTGAATTCCAGCATGGCGTTTTCGCTTTATCTCCGAAATCAATTACGTTTCTTTTTAATTTCGTACGCAAATGATTCTAATGTTGTGACCTTGTGGCAAGAGGTCTGACCTATTTCGTGTATCTATAGTGAACGCCTAATAAATGATAGACGATTCGTTCTTAGTTTCAGACCCCACAATAAGATTAAGAACATCCATTTCGGGAATAGAATCCCTTTTCAACAGTTACTGTCTAATCTCTATCTCAAAAATCCATCCCCATAACAAAAGGCACATAATAAATTAAAATAAATAAAAAAGTACAAAATTGGAAAACTTTTCTAAATAGAAATCTTGCTTCTGAGATACTGATAACATCAATAATTTATGGATATTTTTGGTGGAAAGTGTTTTTGTGTTCACCCATTTTGATATAAGATTTTCCTTTTCACAACATTTAACACCGAAAAGCCGCACACAAGACGAAAATTTTCATCTTTCTAACACATAAACAGATTACAATTTTGGAGATGGTTTCATGTCGGTTGGTGGTGAGGGAAAACACAGTGTGTTGAGCTAGAAAAGTTTGCTTGATTTGCTATTAGAACGTGAGGTTCAAATCAAAGAAGATTTGAAGCCAACACACATCTTTAATGCTATGATCAATCTATTCGATTTATATTATTTTATATAATTTCGAGGTAATTTATGGTGTTTTCTTAACGAGAAATTGGTTTTCGATTGTCAAAATGTAATAAATGTTAAATGATATAAATATTTCCATTCGACAATGTAGTGATTCAATATTGAACGTTTTATATAAATGGATTCGGTAAAGTAATCTTTCTTAAATCGAGTCAAGTAAAATAGGGTCGATGCGATTGTAATGGAAACCTAAATAGCGTCATAGCGTAGCTAAGTAGCGTAAACAATTCATAGGTTTCCCTTCCTCATTTATTTTTAAGCTGGTAGTTTTGTTGAGAAGTTTTCTTTCTAGATAATTTAGGGTACGTTCATAGATTGAATTTACGTTAAATTAAACGACTTTATGTATGTGCTTTAGTAGTTCCTGGAAGAGCTTCAAAATATTGTCAACTTTTGTCAAGATTAAATTTCTCTTAGACTAGCTATTGAGAAGTTGTCTGCAAAGAATCCAAATCTGTACTTTTATTTGTACGTGATACAAGTGGACAAAAGTGGAAGCATACAAACATCATCTTGATCCATGAAGTTCCCTATAACGCGTACGTCCGTCGCAAGGAATGTCAATGAATGCATTAACAATTTTTTAAATTTGTTATACGTCGTTACTTGATTGTATTGGAATTTGTCAAAAACCCGTCCAAGGCAGTGGCGTTAAAAACCTTTCCAACTCTCATTAACATCAATGGACAAAAATGTTACGCTCAATTTTCTCTATAACCTACAACATAGCAAACAAAATTTGTTAGGCTGAAGCTGACCTTGGGACTAGAAAAGTGAACTAAGATTAGGTCTGCAACCCATTTTTTTTTAGATTTATCAGGTTGGGGCGGTCCATTTCTGGTCCATGAAACACAGATCTAGTGATCCTTTGTTTCGTCACCCGTTCATCATGTAAATCTTCTAAAACCTCCCAGTCCCAACCAAGAACCTATCTAGAGCGGCAGGCCCTATGCGAGGTACTGTTGCGGGTTGGACCACATAACTACATAGAGTCCTAAGCCTCAGTGAGGAAAACTTCGGTCATTCACATATTGCGTGAACGCGCGTCTTCTCGCCGAAGCCACAGGTGCAATTGGGATCATTGGTGAGTCCCATTTTAGCAAGATGCTTGCTTAATCTACAGTGCCCGTTGATCGCACCAACCACCTGTCCATGTTTAGCTTTCTAGTCCACTTCCCATCGGGCACCGGGAAGAAGCGCCTCCCTCATAGGTGCTCCAATGGTTAACGAATTCCGACTTAACCCAACACCTTATTGCTGTTACACATTCCGAGTGTGGTATCGGTATGAAAGGTTCTGGCCCACAACTTAAAGTTGCTGAACCTTTCCTCGACAGCTCATCCGCTCTCTCGTTTCCCTTCACGCCGGGAACCCAGACCAACTTTACCTGATTTCTCAGTTCAACCCGATTCAGGGTCTCCTTTAACTCTTTCACCAGCTTGGATGTCACGACAAGCGACATGAGCGCCCCAATCAAAGCCTCACTGTCGGAACAGACTGTGACATTTCTTCCACATGTCTCTGTTGGGATTGCCTCCTGCACGTCTCGCGAACGTCTCAGCCTGAGTCACGATGGCTAACCTTCCTATGTGATACCATCTTTCGACAACCTGCCCTGGAGAAAATACCACGGCTCCCGCGCCTTCCGAAGTTTTAGAACCGTCAGTGAAGCTCACAACTTCTTCACCCGAGATGTGACTTGGCTAGCCTTCCAACCATTCCGACCTGCTAGGCACGACAGTTTCGAACAGTCTACTGTCTACTCGAATGGACAAGAGTGCTCCGCCCAATTTTCACTAATTTTGTGGTATACGGCTGACCTTATATTTGACTTTCGGGCCATCTAGGGTCTTAATAACAGACCGAGTATCTAATTTTTTTTCTTGAATATTGTTCGTATGTGGACCTGCATCACGGGCGCATCGCTACCGCGCGCCCATGATTTAGAGTTAATTAAGTTACATAATGATTGTCCATTGTCCAAAGAAGTCACCATTTCGACTTTCGAAATCCTTTCGCTGCTTATAGAAGGACGATAAAAAATATCTAAAGTGTCTTTTAACATCCAAGGACATCATCGATGCATACATTAATCGATATTGAAGGAAATAATGTTACCTAATTCTGCATGTTGTCATTTATACGGTAAAATTCACTTTCGGGTGTTTCACAATCTTCACAGCAAAGGAAATTCAAGGAATTCTATCATATTAACAAAGAGAGTTCCTAAAACATGATCGCAAATTTGGTTTGGCAAGCGCCCATCACCACCCTATACTCGGCGCCACTGGCCAATAGTCTCTACTGTGGCTAATGCGAGGGGCAAACGACTCCCTAAAATTGTGTGACAAAATCATGGGCGCGCGGTGGCGATGCGCCCGTGACGCAAGTTCACATACAGACAAAAAATTTAGAAATTTTTTTTTCGTAGACTGCGTAACCATAAGTTTTGCCTCCTCCCCTTACAACGTTCCCCCCGGAAAATATTTTTCCCGGATTCTACGAAAAATTCTAAGGAAAAGTGTTTTTTCACTCCATTGGTACGTGTATGAAAAACGACTTTTTTGGCTCCCGCTTGAAAACAGCCCGATAACTTTTCTTGAAATTTTGCATGGACCTCGGCCATTCGACGCCATATGAGATTAAAAAAAAGAGGGGGTACCGGACTCGCTTAGGCGCCAGGGCTTTTAAAAGGCGCCATATAAAGTTCATATAAAAGCTTGTTTTGTATGTGTGTGTGCGTGTTGTTGAATGCATATGACACAAATGTGAGCAAAATTTTTGGATTTTGGCCGGAGGAGGAGTTAAGATAGAGTCGTGGCGGTGATAAGTGGCGGCCGCCACCGCCAGCTACGGTAGCCGCGCGAATTGCCGTGGCGCCTTTTTTTATGAATTAGAGTTGTAGACTGTGATCATTTCAATACATATAAGTGGCTGCCGCCACCTCCAGCTATTTCAGCCGTGGCGCAAAATATTTTTTATTAACTGAACGGTGTTCTGCAGTAACTGAGTGTTTTCATTATGACAACAATAGAATGACAAAGATGGTACAGAACACCGTTCAACTAGGGTTGTACAGGAAGTGACTGTGAATATTTCTGCGTACGTAAGTGGGGGTCGCCGCAGCAAGCTATGGCAGCCTCGCGAAGTGCCGTAACGCCAAATTTTTTTCGTGAATTAGAGTTGTAGATTAAGCGACTGTCATCACTTCCGTATGCATAAGTACCGTGGCGCCAAATTACTTTAGGAACTAGAGTTGTAGAGGAAGTGACTGTGAACATTTGTGTAGGCATAATTGGGTGCCGCCGCCAGAAGCTATGGCAGCCACGCGAAGTGCCGTGACGCCAAATTTTTTTAATGAAACGATTTGTAGAGGAAGTTTCTGCGAACATTTCTGTATACATAAGTGGGGATCGTCATCGCCAGCTTGGCAGCCGTGCGAAGTGCTGTGGCGCTAAATTTCTTGCCTATTTCCAGGACTACTGATATCATAACAAAAACCCTCTTCAAAAGGGAAACGTGACGCAAGTTATTGTCCCTTCTTCCAAAACACCTGATATCAATTGGAGTGACGCTTAAAGCTTCGAAACGCAAAAAATCCTTTTGAAATATTTCTACTTTTGATTAAAAAAATTCGCCGGACCCTCCCAACGTAATAATTTTTCTGCGCTTTCAGATTTCACACCCTAAAAATTTAGCTTTGCGCAATGTATGGAGTACGGGTAGCCAAATTTTTGCGTCACTATTGGCACAATGTACGTCCTTTCCATAACAATTTGATAAGGAAGATACAAGTTCCATTCTCAGGTTCTACTTGTCGCAAAGGTACTCTCTGGCAATGAGAAAAAAACACGTAGAGCTCGGTCTGTTTCAGATACCTTCCGTTCTCAAGTCCTATCCGTCGCCAATGCCCTCCCAGACAATTTGTATGGGGAAAATACAAGTACTTTCGGTTCAAATTTTCCAACTAATTTCCAAAGTTTCCAAATAATTTCTAAATTGGAAAATTTGGAAATACGATTTTCCAAAAATAGGCCCTGATTCGTGCCTTGCCCTAATCACTTGTTTCTTCTTGGGCGAAATGGCGCTGCACCCAAGAAAACATCAATGATTATTTGGAACACCGGTAAAGAAACAAAAAACAATAGTGTCCTTTCCCCGTCAATTCAATCACAATTCCTATTTCCACTCATTACAATAAAGAGGCTATTGGCACCCCATTATGTCCAAAGAGTAGTAAAAGACTATTGGTAATGGATTCATAATAAAAATCGAAGCTGCACCCTCTCAAGAAAACAAATGAGAGCGATTGTAAGTAGGTCTCCCATCGCTTGAGCCACAAACTATATCCTTTGTGTGCAATTGGCAATGGGAATCTACTATCAATCCTTTGTTCTACATGAATAACATTTACCCAATAATTTACGGAAATATGGAAGCCGTTCAAAATTCCCTAACCAAAAGTTTCTGTCGGCGACATTATTTATATATACACTGAAGCTTTAACATAATTTAAAAATTTGTCTTGTAGCAAATTACTTTTTATTGAGGAAAAAAAGTGTAAAAAAAGACAACGTCGAATATTCTCATCACGTGTGCGACACTGATTAAAAGACCGCAGGGAAATCGATAAATCTTGTTCATACCGCACTTTTTTTTCTATTAGGATTGTTATTAAGATAGAAATTCTACGGGGCGATAAGAGGTTTTTTAATGAAAATGTTCGGAAACTGTTTTGTGGTTCAATAGAAACAAGTTTCGACGTAAGATGAAAATTAAATTAACAACTCTGATGCACAATGTCGAGATACAAATATTTTTTGTTCTTGTTGAATACAGCCGGTTCATTCCTTTTTTACCCAGTTTTGAAGAAATAGATGACAGCTTCATTTTCAAGCGTACCCAGCAAATTAAGTTATTCCCAAATCATAGGTTTTTTGCGCTAAATTTGAATGAGCGATAGAAATGTCAAATTTTTCGCCGGGAGTTGAGGGAAACGTGAACATTGCATAGAAAAATTTGATTTTACCAGAAGCCACGATAATAGGATGAAAGTTGGTATTTTATTTAATTGATTCAAAAGTTATTGTGGATCTCAAAATAAGTGATTTTGCAATACTACAGACAATTAATGTTATGAATTTAAAGCTGTTTTTTAGTCAAAAACAATTCTAAAAGGTAATTTTGTACACAATTCTTAATGAAATTTTAATATTTTTCGATCAATATAACTGAAATTTCGAAATTTGTCATTAAAAGCTCATACCAGGAAAGATGTGATTGGCACATTCGCCTATAGAAAGCAGGTGTATTCAGTGGTATTGTCCACATCTCGGAACATTTATACCTAAAGTTTTGAGATGTGCACTCACCCGTTCAAAAAGTTTTGTAGAAAAGCGAAATGTGCCGTTTAAAAATTCTGTGTTTCACATTTTTTCACATTTGTTTCACATCTGTGGAAATCATGTGAACGGCTCATTTACTCACAAACCGTTCATTTCGGTGGTGTGCAGTGTGCACATTCCATCATAAAAAGAGATAATTGATGTCCAACCATCGACAAAAGTTGATAGGTAGACCAAGATGAGGAAATGTGAAATTAAGTCACTGGGTGATGAAGTTGCAACGAATGACACTGAAAAAGCAAATCTGTTCGCTAAATATTTTGCTTCCGTATACAAGCGATACCCCGATGATGACAAAGAGATGGTTGAACTGATCTCGTTCATTAACAGTAGATGCGATATTTGGTTCACAAACATCACGATCACCCACGAAATGGTGAAGAAAATCCTTTTGAGTATGGACTTAAGCAAAGGTGTTAGCCCAGATAAGATGGCTCCCTTGTTCCTCCGTGAATGTGCAGATGAATTGTCCCATCCACTAGCGATGATTTACTCGAAGTCATTGATGGAATGTCACTACCCTTATCGCTGGAAAATGGGTCACTTAACTCCAGTATTTAAGTCAGGCAAGAAGAGTGATGCCACTAATTACCGCGGTGTATGCCTCGCTCCTAACTGTGCCAATGTGTTTGAGATTGTGATTGTGGAACGTTTGAAGTACAACATTTTCCCGCATTCAACACCGACTCAGCATGGATTCTTCCCAGGTCGAGAGTTGAATCTAACCTAATGGAACTATCGATATTGGTTCACCAATCCTTTGACAACAACAAACAAAGCGATATCTTCCTTGCTGACATACACAAGGCATTCGACGTTATTCGTTCAGTCCGATTAGTGAAGAAGATATCAATCGTCAAATACCAGCTATGCAATTCGATTCTTCTGTGGTTCTGCTCCTTCCTGTCAGGCAGAAAGCAAAAGTTGAAGATAAATTCTTGTAAATCCGATGCGATCGACGTACTCTCTGGGATCTGTTCTGGCAGCTCTATTGTTCGTGATCTTTTTTGATGATTATGATTGTTCGCCTGGTCCTACTAGAGACATCAACTTTGCTGACGACAAGAAAATAGTTCATAACAGCATATCCATGATCGACGATACTCACTCAATGCAAAAAGCCATAAAAAGCTTTATAAAATGGTGCTCCGACAACGATCTTGAGCTCAATGTGAGCAAATGTAAAGTTATCACCATCCACCGAAAACGTTCTCCAGTCCTGGCGAACTATCATATAAATGGGGATGTGATTGAACGTGTTAACTGTACGAAAGACATCGGTGTAACGTGTGACGACGACTATACTTTCAATGGACACCTTGAATTGGCAGTCAAGAAAGCTATGTCAGTGCTTTCGTTTGTGAAACGCCAATGTTACGCTAGGTTCAACGTCGATACAGCCAAGATGCTATATTCAGCCATAGTCCGTTCGCATCTAAAATTTGCCAGTACGATTTGTCCAAAGTGTCCAAAGACTTTTATATGCAAACTGTGATCGTCGAGTTGAAGGCGACGCTAATCCATATCGTATTCGTCCATATGCTAAAAGATGTGAAGAACTTCAGCTCGTTTTACTTTTGAGACGTCGGACCGATGCAGCGATATTTTTCATTCATGATGTTCTCACAGGGAAACTAAACTGTCAGTTTATCCGTGATAAAATCATATTGAACGATGGCACGCGAATGCTGCGTAGATCTTCATTGATTAGAATCACTGGTAGTTCCCACGAGTATTCACAATTCTCACCACTAAACTTTGCATGACGACTATCCAATATTGCTGCCAACCACATCGATCCGACCCTTCTGTCACGTGAATTCAGAAGAGAAGTCCACAAGCTTGATGACTCGGTGTTCGGTACCTTCGGCCTTGATGGATGATGTGTTTGTTTTGGTGCTTTCTTTTCACAAATATCATTTAAAACCGAAAGCACTTAAGGGCTCATTATATTGGACGCGATGCGAATCGCTTTTCGTCAAGTTTGTGTGTAAGCTCAACTTGACAAAAAAAAATGTTTGTTCTGTCAAGTTCAGCTTTCACACAGACCTTACGCGAAGCGATTCGCATCGCGTCCAATATAATGAGCCCTTTACCCGGTGATTAACCTTTTTCATTTATCTGATGTTTTCCTAATAATTAAATTTATTTATTGCATTCGCGCGGTGTTTCCCCTTAAAAATTATTAATCTAGTAGTATGAACGAGAAATTATTAATCGCTGACAATGACATTTGTCGTTCTCCTACGTTTGTTTTCTCTTTTTCGCTCATGCAATAAAGCATCATATTGCCATTTGAGGGGAACAATCGAGGCTATTTCTGATTACACAGTTTACTTTTCGCCGAAGTTTCTGTAATTGGCTGGCCGTTATTACATTCTAGCTCCATTTCCATGATAACACGACGACGTATTCTTTGACGACTGATTTATTTGATACGATTTACGACGACATACGATTTTTGATGCTACGCTTTAGTTGAATTTGCTTTTTCACTTTTGACGGATTTTTTTCATTAGACTTTTGACTTAGATTTACTCGATCTTAACTATTAGTTGTTTGTTGTTTACCAAATTTTATTTTTTCTTATCTATGTCGCTTTTTGACGTTTTTTGATTTTTTACTTTTTGATTTGGACATTTGTGCAGATACGCTTAATTTATCGTATTGTAACGTTTTTACGGTTTTTCAACGAGGTCTATGGAAGCAGTCATAGACACTCTTTTTCCATGTCATCTAAAAGATAGAAGACAATAAAATGCAATTCATCATGTGAAATTAGAAAAATTGTGAAAATCACACGTGAATTTGCACCGATTTTCGGAAGCTTTCCTTTTTACTGAAAGCTATGCTTTAAATTTCAATCTCACAAGTAAAGTTGGGAAAATTTTTTGAGGTAAAAAGTTGGTATTAATGTAATGAGAAATAATAAAATAAAATTAAAAATTGTGTACCTTTCAGAATTGTTTTTGACTAAAAAAACTATAATTTCATAACATTAATTGTCTGTAGTATTGCAAAATCTCTTATTTTGAAATTTCCAGACTAAGCAAAGATTTACAACAACTTTTGAATAAATTAAAAAAATACTAATTTTCGTCCTATTATCATGGTTACAGGTAAAATCAAATTTTTTTATGTGAATTCCACGTTTCCCGCAGCTCCTCGAAATTTTGCCTATTTGGATAGAACTTTATTTGCTGGGAACAGTAAAAATTGTTTAATTTTGAAGTGTCATCTATTTCTAAAAACTAGGTAAAAAAGGAATGAACTGGCTGTATGAAATATTTGATGTGAAAGAGATGAGCATTTTGATTGCATAGAGCAAGCCTTTATGCATTTGTTTCCATAACTGAATGAGTTCAAGATTAGTTTTGCGTTCTTGGAAAGAAACCTTTTCAACATTTTCTTCACAAACGAATTTAAAATATAAAATATCCGGACAAACATAACTGCTGGATTTTTTGTCAAACTGATAAACTTTATTTAGGGGCGCGGATGTTCTGAGGACTTACTCAGTTATTTGGTTTATAAGTTACAAGAGGGAGTCGGGAAGCTTATCAATAATACACTACAGCCGTGCGGCGCCGACGCCAGCCGATTGAAATTTTTGCTAGTACATGAAAAGTGACAAGGTCAATTCGCTCTGGTCGTTTGCGGAAGGTAGCCCGGTGTCAACAAAATTTCTTGCACAATGTTGGATGATGAAACGAGTACATAAATGTTCACTTGGTTCCCTTAGTTCCGACTCGGCACCAGGCTGCGTACTTGAATAGTATTAGCGGCCTCATAGAAGGCAGCCTGGTACCGAAAATCTGTTAAAGTCACTGTAACGGCAGTAAAGAATATTAAACGTCATATAAATTTCAATTTGTCCCCAGGCTGCTGCTGCCCTCTATGTTGACAGTAGAATATGTTGAGTACGCAGCCTGGTTCCGCGTTGAAATTAATGCGACGTATAATATCTACATAACTGCGGTTTCGATGACATCAACAGATTTTTGGCACCAGGCTGCGTTCTTTATGTTTAGTGAAACTTCTCAAGTAGGCTGTCATTTTAGAGAGAGAGAGAGTTCTCTTTCGGATTCCACATGAAATTTTTGAAAGAAATAAACTTTCATACGGTATCATTGCAGTATAAAAGTTTCTGTGCTAGTTCAAAGTTGACTCACTCATAGCTGTGAACCAAAATTTAACTTTGACGACCTGTTCTTCGCACATAATTGATTTTTTTCATAAACAATGGTGTGTTGGTGTATGACGCTAAGGATTTGAAGAATTGTAAAATTCACCACACGGATTCCAATCCCGATTTATGCTTCGTAAGTGGAGATAGTGAAAGTATACCGCTGCCAGTGACTCGTAAAGTGCTACCAGCCTTCCCTAACAGCCAACACAGACCAGTAATTATCGAAATTGGGTTGAGCATCCCAATCGTCACATTAGTTCCAAGACCGAGGTGGAATTTTCAGAAGGCGAATTGGAGCCAATTTGCACGTGATCTCCATTCAGCTCTCCGGTTCATACCCCCATTACCACAAAATTACAACCAATTTTCCAGTTTGGTCATTAGCATCGCATTCCTTGCTGGAATGAGGACAGTGACCGTCTCTATGTCGAATTTAATGAAAGCGAAGATCCAAACACAACAAAGGAACTACTCAAATCACTTGATGAGGCAAGGAAACAACGCTGGGTAAATACGGTGGAAAATGTCGACTTAACCCACTCAAGCCGGAAGGCATGGTCTTTAATTAGGAAGCTCGGCGGTGCTTCTAAACTTAACAGCCAGACACCCAAGATCAATGCGGATCGCATAGCTCGCAGAGTCGTTCAAACTTCAAAAGCTCCATCAAAAAAGTTTTTCACCAGCCAAAACATTCGTGCTTATCGTCGCTTGCGTAAAAATGCCCAGACAGACTGCGAACTCACCAGACCATTTTCTGTTGAAGACGTCAACTTGGCTTTAATGTTCATGAAGAACGGAAAGGCGAGTGGTTTCGATGCTATATATCCTGAGTTCCTGACATGCAGCGGCGAACGGACCAGGCTCTGGTTAGCTAGATTCTCCACCAACATACTGCAATGGAATGTGCTACCTGCTCCAATTAAAAGGGCCAAAATAATAGCACTGTTGAAACCTAGTAAACCGGCTGAAATGCCAGACAGTTATCGTCCGATCTCGCTGCTATCCATAACGTTCAAGCTACTCGAACGGTTGCTGTATAACCGAATCGCTGCGGAAATAGAAAAGTTCATCCCTGCGGAGCAAGCCGGTTTCCGTAAGAATCGTAGCTGCGAAGAACAGGTTTAATGTTAATTAACCAACCATATCAAAGCTGGATTCCAACGAAAACTTAAAACTGGTGTCGTGCTGATCGATCTTACCGCAGCATACGACACTGTGTGGAAGAAAGTGCTGCTGTATAAACTGATCAAAGCTGTACCGTGCCTAAGAATGGTAGACTTGATAGCCAATATGCCAATATTCAAAATCTTGCTCAATGACCAGTGTACTCGTTTCAGGAAACTCAACAACGGCATAGCCCAATGGTCCGTCTTATCGTGCTTGTTATTCAACTTATATACATACACGACTTATCACTCTCCGCTGCTCAAAAGTTCCTGTATGCTGATGATATGGCCTACGCAGTACAGAGCAAATCCATCAACAATATCAACTCAACGTTGGCCAAAGACATGGCTGAATTTGTCCGATATTGCAAAAAATGGCGCCCGCTGGCGCCTTATTTCGAGCACCTCCAAGTTACCTGTTTCCATCTGAACAACTGGCGAGCAAACAAGGAACTTTACGTAATTTTTGATGGTGTGAGACAACCTTCAACCCCGGTGAAGTTTGGAAGGAAATGTGGTCGAACAGTGGTCAGTCCAGTAAATTGTTCAACTTTGACACACGCAATTCAAATTCTACAGAGTTGAGACTCCCTCGTAAAGCATGGTGCAGTCTGAATAGACTTAGAACCGGACATGGCCGATGCAACCATATGTTATTTAAGTGGAATATGACCAATGACCCAAGCTGCCAATGTGGTAATCATCGGCAAACTATGATGCACATACTGGAGGATTGCCCTATTTTCAAGTTCGAAGGTGACGCAGGGTATTTCTCCGACGACACCGCCATAATTTCATCCGCCAAGCAATCCAACACAATAATAAAGACTCTGGCAAAAGCGCTCATACAAGTTGACAACTACTTCAAAAAATGGAAGATAAAAGTAAATAGCAACAAAACCCAGGCGATCCTTTTCAAATTCAATCGATCTAGAAAACGAACGCCTTGATATTTAATGGCTCTGTCATCGAATTGAAATCGTCAGTAAAGTACCTGGGTGAGATGATCGACCATAAGCTTAACTTTGGCAACCATATCAAAACCTGTCAAACAAAAGCACTGAACTGCCTCATGGCGATGTATCCGCCACTAAGCAGAAAGTCCTTGCTATGCACCGACAACAAATTGACTTTATACAAAGCAGTCATCCTCCCAAAGATCACATACTCTTCGCCTGTGTGGTCCGGAACTGCTAAATCGAACATAAAAAGGCTGCAGGTGACACAAAACAAGATCCTGAAGTGCATCCATAACGTACCAAAGAGATTTCCGACGATCGATCTACACGTGTGGACTCGATACGGATTTCATATTTTGAATTCAACTAGATTTTTAAGAAAATTACGTGTATTTTAAATTGATTCGAACGACGTCCGCCCCACACGTAATATCAAATATGGGACTCATCAGCCAAATCATCGAACGAAGAACGAACCAAAGCTTTCAACAGTAAGTGCTGCAGCTCGGAATTCGACCTGATCAGACTGTTATATACATGAGAAGTTTGTTTTTGATTTTTCATCTCCACCTTTTATTCTCACTCTTCTCTTTTTAGACCCGTACAAAGTACGTAGGTCTGATGCGTTTACTACCACGTTTGTTACATTGCGAATTCGAACCTGGGAGTAAGGGGGAAACTTTTTTCGTTGCCTCCAAATGACAAATCAGCGAAAAAAACAATGTCCGTCTGTCGATCTGTCTGTCGGTCTGTCTGTCTGTCTGTCTGTCTGTCTGTCTGTCTGTCCGGCAACACGATAACTTCAGTAAATCGTGACCGATTTTCAAAAAAAAAAATTTTCCTGAAAGATAGTCGAAAAATATTTTATGGGATTGAATCTGGGCACTGTCGGCCCAAAGACCGCCGAGCTAGGGCCGTTTAAGTGGTTTTTGGTCTTTTGCACATAACTCGAGTAAATCTTTTCTGATTTTCATAAATTTTTTTTGTTTGAAAGATCTGGGCATGGCCGACAATTTATGGAAGAAAATTTTTTTAATTTGAGTTCTTGGACTTAGCTAGGGCACTAAAAACGAGTCTCTGCTAAGGCTTTATGTGTTTTTTGTACATAACTCGAGTAAATCTTTACCGATTTTCAAATTTTTTTTTTTGTTTGAGAGATCTGGGCATGACCGACAATTTGTGGAGAAACATTTTTCGATTTTAGTCTTTGGACTTAGCTAAGGCACTAAAAAAGAGTCTTTGTTAGGGCCCTACGTGTTTTTTGTACATAACTCGAGTAAATCTCTTCCGATTTTCAAAAACTTTTTTTTGTTTGAAAGATCTCGGCACGGCCGACAGAAGAATTTTTGCCTGTGCTTAGGGCTCAAGTGGGCCTCATGTCGGTCCTAAGGTCCGTTCTAACATAAAAAAATGTTTTTTGCTATGTTGCAGAGCAAATTGAGGGAAATATTTTTGTCTATGGAAGTATGTATCCGAGGCCTCTCTTAAAGGCCCTCTAGGTCGGCCCTAGCCTAAAAAATAGTTTTTTGCTATGTTGTAGACAAAATTGAGGAGAACATTTTTCTCTATTTGGAGGTCAATTTTGTGCGTTCGGAGAATTTTTTTACACCGTTTCTTCGGACGGGTTTTTCAATATTGCCCTATCGGCAATTGTACATACAAATTTTAATGTGAACGCATTTACGTTAATACGTTCCAGTCTTTTCGTAACATCAACTCTGTTTGCCGCATCTATTCTGATACGTACGGGTCCCTTCATATGTTTTCTTTTTATTCGTACTTATCTCCTCTGTCGTAACTTCTGTGTTTTGTTGTGATATAAAAAAAAGTGTAAAAAGGTTTTTCCAGCCGGTTTTGCCTAAAAAAAAAAAACGTTTTTCCTTTACTAGTTCATTTGGGCAGACGAATGACGATAGACTGTGTTTTCCGTTTGCTTGCTGCAAGATTGTTTTATGACTATGTCCTGTAAAATCCTATTTTATGATTAATCTCAACGCTTTAAAATTGTGAGTTCTATGAACTAAGAAACGAGTTATTTCAATAAAGGCTGGATATTTATATAAAAAAAAAGAAAAGTTCGAAGGTGATACAAATGACATACTGGCACTATCTAAGCAAGCCTGTGAGAGGTTGGGAAAACTTAAAGTGTGATATTTTGTTGCGGTTTGACTTTACTTGTGTTTTCATGTGTATTCGTCTAGTATTTTTCATATTTATGTACTCATAATTTATGTAATTCTTTAAGCTTTTTAATCTATGATTTGACTGTCTCGCAGAGAAAAATACGCTAAATAAATAAATAAATTCGTAAACAATGTTCAGACAAAATAAAATTGAGACTATTCCTGTCATTTTCCGTGAAGAAACCTATAACGCATTTGGTGAACCCTTCGCCCAATGATCGCTTCAAAAACCCTCTACATGAAGAAATTTCTCTACTCGAAAAATCGACTACTGGCATGACTTAACCGCAAAAATAAAAAAATGTTCTACAAAATTTTCCAGGGACCATAAGAGTCACTAGAAACTATGTCGAAATTGAATAAAAAAATAAAAATGTCGAACCGATAAAATAGAGATTTCAGAAAATGGTGTGTCTAAGGGTTCGTGAAGTATACAATTTCAGTCAACTCGGCCTATAAAATAGGGAGGAGGGGTGGGGATATCAGAAATCATGACAGTGACATCTTAGTTGAAATAAAAAAAATTAAATTGCTATTCACCCCATGCCCATCCTACTAAAATCGAAGTTCTGCAAATCTAATTTTCACATCAAACTTATCTTCCGAAAAGTAATTACAGAAAGACCTACAGTCATATGTTAAGACTAAATATCTACACCACTTAAAATTTGTCCATGAAAGTGCGGTTTATTTCTTTTCTCGCGCCTAACTTTTGTCCCGTCATTTACTGTCTTACTTTCCACTTTTTATTGCCCATAAATATTCTTTACTAGTCAAGTCATTGCCCAAAGTGGCTATTTGATCCCTCCGAATTATAATCTCTGCGTGCCACACTCATTTCAAATTGCCTTCGTTATCACCTCTTGTTCGCATGTAACACAACAGCAAAACAAAATAAACTTAACGATGCAATTTACCATAACTTCTTAAAATTAATTTCGAGATAGATGTTCGTCGAGCAAACGGTGTCTTAAAACCACACCCCATACACATACCAATGCCACAAAACAATCTTGACAATAAGGTTAACTGCCTGTGCCTGAAAGTGTTCTGTGAAGAGACGAAACTTTCCTATATAATGCACGTTCTATGGGGTGTTGGTTTTGTATGGATGGCTGGTAGCACACAATTGTATGGATGGGTACCCATAATACTTCATCACAAAAGCTTTCGACTTTCTTAGCTGTTACATACACCGAATAGAACGCAAACATAAATTATAAATTCTTTGAGATAACATACTTGTAGAGAGTGTAGATTTCTTATCTTTATGTCCTTGCATTAGCTTTTACTATGGCAAATTTAACAACAATAAGGATTTGTCTTTGCCAATATTTTGATGCCATCAATAAAGAAACTTAGCTTTGAATTATCTTCTAGGGTAGACCATAAATAAGTGTATTACACTTCGGTTCTTTAACTTGTAAGGTATTCGAAGCGGAAGGTATGAGGGTCTAATTATTCAGTGTTTTCTTAAAGATTGTAATAGCAATTTGGTAAATCAATTTAAATTGTTTAGCTTTGTAATGGGAATGTGATGAGAAAGTTAAATGACTTTGATAAATATTCGTAACTGTTGCACCGTACAAATCTTTTAACATTCCAGATAATAATTATTTCCGGTTCGGTTATTTTCTCAAAATCATAAACAGAGATGAGAGAATAAGTGAATTACACGAAGTAAAAAGCGGCTTTAGTTGGATAAGTGAATTGGAAGCAAAATTATGCAAAACTTTGTAGTAAAACTTTTCTGCAAATAGGTAAACATTTTACCCTACAAAATGAGAACTAGTCGCCAGGGAGCATATTATCCTGTACGCTCTATTCATTCTACAACTGCGTGCCAATATTACGTTACTCACCTAATTTGCTTTCTAAACAAAGTAAAATAGCAGTGTAGGTAAGAACTGCAATATGAAAGAACTGTTACTATGGAGAGGTGTTGCGACTTACCCCCTTTCACAATTCGGCATTTTTTGCATTGCATGGTTGCATGGTTGGTCATAAACATGGAAACTAATTTGCACATTTCGCAATATTACCTAAACTTACCTACATTAACAACTTTGAACAATTAGAAAAGTTTTTGTTTGACTCGGAGGTTCTCAGACTAAAATTCAGATGGCATCATAAGGTGGAGCGATTTTGCAAACCAATTGCATTACAAATTCGTGAATTTTTATGGTGTTTTCATTCAGAGGCCAAATGAATTACTAACTGTTTATTTGATATTAGGATCGATTTGATTAAATTGTCGTTGACTCCATTATAACATTTCGTATTCTTATCGACTCGACATTATTCCGTACGAATTATACAGGGCTTATGATATGCGTTTACCAGGACGTTTGTGTTTAAAAATCCATGAATTATATCTCTAAATCCATCGCAGTTAGAAAGTTGCTTCCAAAGGCAAGATTGTAAAGAATAAAATTAGGGAATACGTGTTTCAGAGCTTTAAGAAAAAATCATGCCCGCAGCGGGTGTTGTGACAAATCATAGGGGTCGGACTCGGATTTTTATTTTCATTACCTAAAACAATTGACCTCAATTTGTCCTTTGCGTATGAACTTCTAAAAAAATTTGTGCTAGGCCCAGGCACCCGCCACGGGTGTGTGCTAAAACCCCAAAAAGCTCAACAATTAAAAACGAATGCATCACAACATTTATTTTATATCGATAAATTAGCTTTTTTCAGAGCAAAAAGTCTTCTACGGCATTTGAAAATAATTTATATATTTTTTTTAAAACTCAAATGAAGATCTCGATTTTAAAATTGAAGCGCCAAAAATGCTGTTACAGCTTTTTTCTGGTAGAGCCGAAAGTACCAACACAAAAAAAAGTGACATGGTTCGAAATGTCATAGTAAATTTGTTAGTTGTTTTATTTTATATTAATGTGAAAAAATTACTCTATCAGATCCGTTTGACATTGAACTGAATGAGACTCATGAATATCCGTTTGACAACTTTGGTGGAAATGCAATAGGTTGTACGTGCTAGGTTTACCTGATACAAAATAATTCGATTAATATTATATTCCGAAAAAGAATGACCAACACAACTGACAAGGACTAAACATTTGGCAATCCGCAACCGACAAAACAAAAACACATTGATTTCCAACTTCACTTGTTTATTCATAAAACTATTATACGCACTTGTTGACACATCACCGATATCCAAATTGCAATGCGGAACCGCATCTTCCTTTAAAACTGGACGACCATTCCTATATGTTTTGACATCTTGAGCCATCTACAAGCACCAAAAATTTTATGCTGAATTCCCAAAGAACACTTAGTACTTACATCAAAGTGATCCTCACAAACAACAAAGCTTGAATTGGAACTGAATTCCTTGCGAACAGCATTCGTCCAAAGGGGTCGTGCACATATGACGTCACGTTTGCTATAAAAAATGAGTATCCATAAAACGGTCATAACTTAGTCAAGACAGCAAATTCTGTTTATAGGACTCTGGCTACCCCCCCCCCCCCAAATAGGGGGTGTGGGGCAGCCGGAGTACTATAAGCAAAATCTCTTACCAGTTTGGAGTTATAGACTTTGTGGATTTTATAGCAAGCGTGACGTCATATGTGTACGACCCCAAAGCGCCTTCCGCAAAGCATCTTGAGGAGAGAAAAAAATATCTTGTTCGGGTGGTCTTTCTTCCACATCCCGAAACACAGCAGTTTTGCGGTGCCACTAAACTTCAATTAATGTAATGAATTTGCTTCGATTTCCTTTTTTTCATTTACTGACTTGGTAAAAAATATTTATTTTTGCTGCTGCGATAATGAAACTTTTATTATTGAATAAAAATATTGAACACTTTATTATTGAAATATTGAATCGAAAACAATTATTTTGACGTTTAGATTTTTTTACGCGCTAAAAGGTACCTAATAAAACTTAATTCATCAAACTGACGACAGGCTGACAGCAGGCAAATGAGTTTTTGATTTCGGGATTCTTAAAACTTATACAACCTAAAGAATGATTTAAAAATACAAAAAAAGTCATGTTTCTCGTTTATTTTAAAATTCTAATATAACAAAGAAATGTCCTCAATTTGTCCTAACCGATGGTACTTTTACTTTTGAGTTTTAGTACAAAATATGAATCTGATATTTACAATCGATGTGTCTCAAAAGTAAAAGTACCATCGGTTGGAACAAATTGAGGACATTTCTTTGTTATATTAGAATTTTAAAATAATTATTTACAAAATGATTATTTTTTTGGGGCTTGTTATAACACAATGAAACAGTTCAGTAGTGCATGTACGCTAGATGCGAAATCTGGACAAATTGAGGACAATTTTTTAGTTTTAGTAAATTAAAAATTGGCATCCAAACTTTTTGTAGCAACACGAGTTTGTTCTACAAAAGTGCCACTACACTAAAAGCAAGTAGTCAGGATTTGAGGACAAATTTTTAGGAGCATCAGATTTTAAATGTAAAATGTATTATGGGAAATAACGGTTTTGAGCTTTTTGGGGTTTTAGTACACACCCGTGGCCCCACACCCCAAAAAAGAAGTACACAAACTCAAAAAACGCCATACAAAAACCTTTGGGACAAGGAGCCATATATACGCGAACTTTTGAGTTTTTTTCCTCTCGCCCTCTCCCCCTTCAAATTATTAAAGAACAACTACGCCACAGCAGCTTTCCAACGAGCCCAGACTCATCAAAATCGGTTGGAAATTGGCTGAGATATCGAGGTTTGAAAATGACATTATTCTATGGGCCATGGATTTTTTTATTGTTCTCTCTATCTATTTTCTATCTATTAATAGTTTTCGATCTCGAGAACCAGTCAGCCGATCTTCCTCTTCTCTCGAATTTTAGCTCCGGATAGCACTTAGAGAGTTGGTTTCCTATAGAAAGTTATAGAGTTTCGTTAGGTCAATTTTTTGGGATCTTCAGAGAGTGTGTGCCAGCTGTCATAGCGGCGCCATCTTGGGTTTTCGTAGGCAGTAAATTAGGGTTTTTTGGTTTTTGAATTTTAGCTTCGGAATGACAATACTTAGAGAGTTGGTTTCTTCTCAGAAGTTATAGAGACTGGTGAGGATCCTGAGGATTGGGATCCTAAGAAAATGGCTGCAAGCGTCTTGGATTTGTTGCTATCTTCTGAATTAGAATAGGCAGACAGTTGGTTTCTTCGGGAAAGTTATAGAGATTGGTGAAAGGAATTTTTAGCCTGAAGCTTGAAAATTTTTTTCGTAAGAAATTATTCCATTTCGATGAATTTTTCGAGAAAAATTCTGACAATTCGGATAAATTTTTGAAATTTCCGACATTTCGGGCAAGAGGGATGTCTGAAATTACCGAAGCAGATTGAAGAGCCGTCGACGAGTGAATTTGCAAAACATATGGATTGGAGAAAAGCCGACAAACCTTCATGAAGTAAGCACTCATCTTCTGTATTTTATTTAGGATAGCCAAGCCCCCCCCCTCCCCCCATTATCTCGTTTCCCATGGATCTTCTAACTCCCTCTAAAGACGAGTGTGAGTGTTTGTGAAGTTGTGTACCAAAGCAGATGTTAACTTCCGCACGTTTATTAGGTCAACTGCATTGATGCCATGTCTTTATGTACATCCCAGTTTATTTATATCTTTGCTTGGATCTTGCAGAAATACTCATTTCCATATTTGAAAAGAGAAAATCATAATCTTGGTTAACAATAGAGTTTCTGGTGCGTCTATGGTAAATACGGAAAAGAAAGTATAATAAATATTATTGTCGCCGTGGTCGGTCGTGTACATTAATTCATCCACTTTTCCTTCCTCAAATCCGTTATCGATTGAATACACAAAGTCTGAGCAAAATAAAGCGAAAAAACAATTATTTATTGAACTCTGTACACTGCAAATCCATACAATATTATTTATATAAAGCTTACAATGGAAGATTCCTCCTTTTTATATAAGTCCAATTCGCAACAGCTTACAAAAAACATCACTTCACTAATGCTTTTATCTTCGGCAAAGTGTTTACTCTTTTTGTTTGGATACCATCTAATGGATAATAAGGACCATCGGGTAAAGAAGAATGATTTTTTTCTCGCTAATTTTCGTCTCTTTCAGATTCTTCTTATTGTTTAACGTAAATCGAAGAGGTTAACAGCTTTTCTTTTATGTTGGCGTGGGAATTGGCTGATCGTCTTAATTAGGTTATATCGGCTTAATTAATTGATGACAATAATAATTCGGATAATCAATTGCAATTGTTTCAGCAACTTCATTAAGAAAGCAGTGAAAATTGAACTCTATATGGTTTGTTTAGTGCACCGAAATGAAACATTTTCTATTCTTTATATGAAAGAAAACGATGAATTTCAACGCGACGAGCCATTTGGAAAAAATAGTGTAATTCCAGACACGTAGCTAAGTGGGCACCAGGGTAAAGAGTACCAATCTACTGTATGAACAGAAATTATTTTCTGGAAGAATATAGAGGAATGTAGGAGCGTTTGAATTAATTCTAAGAAATTATAAGTTCTGTGGAATGAAATTTTTCTTTGAAAAATAGTCGACAGAGTCTACTCTTAGTTCTTCATATATAAATTCCAAATCAGTTTTTGGTACGAAGAGAGAGTTTTAGGCCATGTCGACTTTTATGTGGATAGACGGAAGAACAAAATAGCATTTTACCTGTGGCAGGTAACTTTTCTCGGGTAATATGAGCTACAGTTGCACTTTTTGTGTGAAAAATTGAGAGCAAAAACTGGAAACAAACTTACCTACCACAGGTAAATCGTTTTTTCAATGGGATTGTAATATAATTTTAATACCAGCTGGGTTCAAGAAGTACCACTCTAAGCGGCACTCACACCAATCTTACACGCTTGAACATAAGAAGTGATCGAAATGTGGAGTGGAGATGAATCTCTTGGGAGCAAACCCCGGTCTATTCCGAGTGTCGAAATGGCGTATTAAACGGAGCATCTTTCTAAATGCTGGACTGTGTTATAGCTTTGACGTTTTATACGTCATTTTGACAGTTGTAATAGATCGGCCTTTGCTCCCAACAGATTTATATATGTCTATGTTTCCACTCCACATTTCGTTCCCTTCATATATTCAAGCGTATAAGATTGGCATGAGTGCCGCTATGAGTGCTACTAAATCCAGAGTATACAATTTTAGGAATTTTTTTGAGTGTCTGGTTTTCAAGAACGCAGCTGGTATTAAAATTTGCAATGACATTCTGTGTGACGAAGGAAATTGGAGTATTTTTCAGTAGAGGTAGATACATAGTACAAGTACATTGAAATATAGCCCCACTTATTGCCTTTCACCTTTATCTGTACTGTAGCTAAAATTCTATCTTTATCTGAAATTCTACCTTCGTGAATACCTCAACCAATGTGACATACACCTCCTTGTTGATTCTCCGAACTTTGGTGTCGGTGGAATCTGTGTACTATCCTGAAAAAATCGTAGAAGAAAATTTTTTTTAGAAAATTTTGTTCGGCCGAGAGAGGTGGTCAAAAGTACCTCTGCACCGGAGTCGCTGAAAACGTGTTTATTCAATATCTTTCCGAAGACTGATAGTTTATGGCTGAAATTTACACAATATTTAGATATATGAGAGTAGATTTTTTTAAAAATATAATAACTTAAAAATGTCGCGTAGTACTAGAGCGGTCAAAAGGTAAAAGCGCACTGTTTTTGGAGGGCTCTAGAGGGCGCTAACAGCGACGACCAATAAAACCTAATATATGGTGATAAACGTAATGATTCTAAGTTTCAGAAACACAATAGAGATCTTTTGGTTAGCACTGTTTGTGGTCTTGGTAGTCATTTTTGTGAAAAACTTGGAATTCAGGAGCGTTTCTCTAAGTCTACCACTCACATAACCAACTAGGTTTTTCAAAAATTATTTTTGTCGAAAAGCCGCTTAAATACCTTTCTAACGATACCCTACGCAAAAAAATCGGTTCAAAATTGAATTGTTGCGGGCTATTTGAATGATAGGAATCACAGTAACTCACCGCTGAGAGTAATCGAAATTACTTTAAGCTCAAAATGGAGCTAAAAATCCAATTTTCTACCAATTTTTTCGACCAGAGTACTGTTTGAAAGGTATTTTAAGTGGCTTTTCGAAAAAAATATCTTAAGGATATTTCGGTCAAGCGTGGGAGAATTAGAATCGAAAAACATCCCATTCTGGTGACATTTTTCCCACGTTTGACCTTTCAAACGGAAAAAATATTGGTGAAAAATTGGATTTTTGGCTTCATTTTGAGGTTAATGTAATTTCGACTACCTCAGCGGTGAGTTTCTGTGATTCCCAAAGGCGTAACAGTCTTTTGTTCTGATCTTTGCAAGTAATACTCAACGTGAAATTGGTGCAGTTGCGACCAAAGCTAACTTCATTGCAAAAAAAATCAGCTGATTTTGGTTTTATGAATGAAATCAGTTGATTTTGTTTACAATGCGGTCGTTCTAGAGCCTCATACCACTCTCACATATCTAAACGTTGTGTGATTTTCAGCCAAATACAATCAGTCTTCGGAAAGATATTGAAGAAACATTGGTTGAAGAATTCACGAATTCACTCTTAATATGTTCGTCTAAATTTCTTCCAACTCCTCAACCAGCTTTTCCGCCTAAGTTTCTTCCAACTCCCTAGCCAGCTTTTCCATAAATTTCTTTCAGTTCTCTAGACGTAATTTTTTATCCAATAGTGCAACAATGTTCACTTTTCATGACCTACACCAAATTACTTAATCTTTAACCATTGAAATTTTAAATGTATTCCCGGTAGCGTCACTCATTTTTTACTAAAGAATTTAAAGTCCAAAAAGTCATGAATATACCAAGCAGTTCTCGTATCCGACCTAATAAAACAGAAAACGAAAGCAAATTTTGGCTAAGTTAATTAAAAGAAAACGTTTGACTACGTCTTTATGATTAAAAATGCTTCTCGAAAAAAATAAGAAATGCATGACGCACGGCGAGATGTGAAGTAGTTACGGGTAACACCATCGGGAGTTGTGCTTCTTCTTGAAAATAATTTGTCTCTAGCTACCCAATTTATTTTTTATTCTCCAAATCAACCATAAAAAAAGGCACACCATTATTACTAAATTAGCTAGACTAGACTAGACGAGACTTTATTGCTTTATTATTTTTTCACGTTACGCTTACCAATATTTGCTTTCATTGAATTGGGTATATTGTTGTCGGAAAAACAAAGGTAACATTAAATCTTTTTTGCTTTTTGTTTCAATTTAACCGAAAATATAACATTCAATTGGGTACTCTCGACCCCTTATTATCCAACCATCCATGAGACATCTTCAAAAATTAACACGTTTCATTCATTACGTATTACATAACACAGAGTGACTTTATGCGTCACAACACTTGTCACTTCTGTCATAAACACATACCAAACACCCCATTTTTAATCAAATTAAAATTCGCCACGCATACCTTTTTTGCGTTAGTGCGATGGCACGGATATACTCTTCCTGATGTCTTGGATACATTTAACATTTTATTCACACAACAGAAGTCAATATCCCTACAGACCAGGGCCTATTTTTTTGTTTTTTTATTATTTTTATAATTCATTTTTTCGTCAAGGAAATTTTACGTT
The DNA here is from genome assembly GCA_029228625.1 of Pseudolycoriella hygida. Classification (NCBI taxonomy): domain Eukaryota; kingdom Metazoa; phylum Arthropoda; class Insecta; order Diptera; family Sciaridae; genus Pseudolycoriella; species Pseudolycoriella hygida. Next base: position 39,600,970 of record CM055405.1, on the reverse strand, counting down.
TATATTTTTGAACATTTACATAGAAATATTTGTTTGCACTGAACATTAGAGTAAAGAGTCACTTTAGTTTGAGGTTAGGCATCCGGGCCGAAAGCGAGGTGCATAATAAAATGATTTTCATAGCAGTAGGAAAACTGCGGCTACCCTCCCTAATCATAAACATGCCAAAGCTTGAAAAATATGATTCCTTTATTTGATTATTTCTTCCAGTGCAATAAACGTACAAGTTCCGTTTTTTCTCTATATCTCGCTTTACTTCCATACATCGATTCAGTTATTTTAACCCCCTCTCTCCTGCCCACTAACCCTTCTCATTTTAGATTGATTTTTTTGGCTTGTGGAGTTGTTTTTCTGGTAGATAATCGAGCAACGTTTACGAAGATCATTTTTCGAAAAAATGGGATTCTAAAGCGTTGATTAGAAAGAGACCAACTACATCTGTCTCTTTGAAATAGAAGAACAAAAGTCATCCGCGCCTACCTAGATCCCATTTTTTCGAAAAATGATCTTCGTAAACGTTGATATATGCTCGATTATCTACCAGAAAAACAACTTCACAAGCCAAAAAAAAGGGAAAACAATCTGAAATGAGAAGGGCTATTGCCCACCCTTTTTTTATATTTCCGTAATATTTTGTAGCTTAATTGGCTAATTATGTGCTTAGTTCAGGCGTCAGTGCGACGTCGGCTCACGTCGTATTACGTGATTTAATTATGAAGTTCATAAGCTGCAGGTCACATTGCGAAATGAGAATCAGAAATCCACGGGAAGTCTATCGCACCAGACAATCGAACCCAAATTACCGATGATATTGATTACAGCCTTCAGATATTATTCCTATGCTCTGCACAAATGAAATAGTTTTTCAAAAACTATATTTTCTCGAATAGTATCTTCCTCTCAAAATTTATTGAAAACTAAGACCTGCTGTAGACTGACATAAAAAAACTGTCGAAACGTTCCCAATGAGTAGCTTCTTACTAGCATCTTTTATCGGAAAACGGAACGTGTAGTACCGTATTCCAAAATAAAACAGCAAGCACACATGAGAAAATGGATAAAAAGTTGTGTATTATTTATACGTGCGGATATTGCCTGTTTAAAATAGCGCCATGAAGCAATCCATTTGGTATAAAGTTAGCATATCTCTGGGGTGCTGTCTGTTGGCGATCATTTAACGCAATATTTCACGTTGATAAATTACGAATAGCATGTGAGACGAGAGAACAATTTGTATGCCCTTTACATATCTAGCCGAGTTTATGTGATGAATGAAGGAACCATACGACGGTCTAATGTCAATGATTTTGGAAATGCTAAAAATGCTATTTTGCTTTGGCAGAGATTTTCGTTTATGTTGCGAATTCTGTGTGTTTACTGTGCAATGTACGGTGGAATGCTTTTGTCATGTTGTAATTCCAAAACTCTATATGAACTGAACTGTACACTAAAAGTGGTTACGTCTTTCCTTTTCCTTTTATTTTAACTCAAAAACATGTACATTAATTCATCGGACATTGTACAGAGGAAGTGATACTATTAGGGTTACTGTTTCGGAATAGTACGTACCGCAATAATTGCTTTCGTAGCAATATTGAGACCACTATCGGAACTAACTGCATAGTTAAGCTAGGAACGGAGGATTGTTTTGACTTTGTATGTGATATGATGATTATGTCTTAAAATAGAAAATTCTCAGAATTGCAATTCAAGGTACCTAATGTTATTTGGTTTACTTCTGCACAACATTTCTGTTTAATGATACATTTTGTTAACCGAACGACAGCTTTATCAAAGCATCCGTGGTTACCATGCACGCGTTATTACCAGAAACCTACAACAGTTTCGAATTACTTTCTTCCTATTTAGCCAAAAGAGATAAGAGAAAATGCTTCGGTTTTATTTAGATCCTGACAAAAGTTATCGATTAGGTCTTGCGGAGTTGATTGAGGAATTAGTTTAAGTTTAGTCGGTATCAATCATGAATGGCGCTATTAAAGTAAAGGGACTACGTAAATTCAGCTAAGAAAATAACATAGGTGTCACTACTTGAGGTTCAGGGACAAGCCACAATTAGTTGCGAATTTATAGAATTGGTTTTGTGTTTGCCCGCCTCTCAGTTATGCGTTGAACCACATTCAGCTATAAAATGGTTAATTCCTTCGGTACCGTAACCTGGGTAACGAATTTCATCTCTTGCACTCTTTCCATGTGAATTATATTAACATGAGACAAAACACATTCGTTCCCCAGGTGACAAGATATCTACTTTGTAAACTTTGTGAATTTGGTTCTGTTAACCATTGTTCTCCATACAAACTGGTATCTTGTTCGATAAAGTGAACATTGGTGTACACACTCAGTTTCTATAGCATTTACATTATTTACAACGATAGATCTTTACGTGGAATGAGCCAATATACATGCATGGGGATCATAAAAACAGTTGGAGACTAACGTACGTACCTAGCATAGCTTTGATCGCACGGACGCGGCTCCTATGGGCAAAAATTTGGGATACGACCAATTAGCGCGAGATTACTGTAGCGTCGTGTGTCTTAGGTGGGTATCGAGATCCTATCTCTACTCCTAGTTGCCTAGTAAGGATAAAGAGGAACTGTTGTCCGAATTCAATTGTGAATTCAGTTTCTAGAACTCCTTATGTCCCACATTCCCCCAGAGCAATTAGCATTTTAAACAAATTTGGGGCCAAGAGTCGGTGTTAGTGACACTGGAGAGCTCCCCAACACCTTGGTATCAATTTTATCCTCGACGAAGGGTTTCACAGTACGGCTCTGAACCTAACCTGACGCTACAGAAAGCAAAGAAAAACAAGCAGAACTCGTTTGAGACCGCACATTCGGCAGGGTGCCACATCCAAAAGAAGTACTGCTTGATGAAAATTGTGAGAATTATGATCCTTTCGGTGAATAATGAAAACAGCAATTTTTGTGTAACAAATGATATAAGTATTTACCTACCTTGAACAGTAATGTCGCATTTATCCGTCTAGGCCATTTTCATTTATCTCGATATATTTGTTCACACGTAAAAATAACAACTTTAGCGAGAGGTACATAAATATAAGTATATTACAAGTTATATTATATTATATATATAAGTACTTATATATTATTAATATTAATATTATAAGTATATTACAAGCTTACTCAGTGACTGTTCATACAAGACTGACTCAACAATGCAATGTCATCTATGTATGATCCAGAGTTCCTTTCTAACGGACCAAAAGCAATGTTGACAAATCATGGGCGCGCGGTAGCAATGCGCCCGTGACGCAAGTCCCCATATGAACAAAAAATTCGGAAAATTTTTTTTCGTAGACTTCGGAACTATATATACAGCTAAGTTTTGACTTCTCCCCCTTGCGACGTACCCCCCGGAAAATATTTTTCCTGGATTCTACGGAAAATTCTAAGGCGAAATGTCTTTTCACTCATTAAAATCGGTCCAGTGGATCCGGAGATATGACCTTTAGAAAATCGTCATTTTCCATACAAACTGTGCACTTTCATAGAAACCAAAGTTAATGGAAACATCCTACGTTAGTTAGTTAGTTA
>CM055405.1:39582031-39596889 GCA_029228625.1 Pseudolycoriella hygida | reverse complement strand
TTGGTCCCAGTGCCCAGACCCCTGACCCGAATCCCACAAAATTTTTTTCCCAGTTTCGTGACGTCAAGTGCACTTCTTCGACCATATCTCCGGAACTTGGCCGATTTTGCTCATCTTCGAACTTGAATCATGGGAGGCATGTACCTTTCAGGGAAAAAAAGTTTAGGGTGATCGGTTGAGCGGTTTGGAAAAAAAAGTGGAGACGGACGGACATTTTTTTTATTGCTGATTCGTCATCCCTAGACGATAATAGACGCATCCCATCACCTCCTACCTCGATCTACCCCATGTTTCAAACTCTCATAGTTCTGGAGATCTTGGTCATCCTGCCCAATTATGGAAGTGGCCATATACCAGGATTGGACCATTTTTCCCCAAAACCCTGAAACACTTTTTCGCTTAAATTTCATTCTCTACAACTTCGCCTTTGGAACTAACTTTCTAACTCTCACAGTTCTGTAGATCCGGGTCATCCTCCCCAATTATGGAAGTGGTCATATACCAGGATTGGGCCATATTTCCCCAAAACCCAGAAACACGTGTTCGCTTAAATTTAATTCTCTACAACTTCGCCTTTGACAGTAAATCTTCATATTGCATAGTTAAGGAAATATAGACGAAAAACTGTTTTCGTATATGACCAAGAATCTCAATTTCGTCCATTCCATTGGTCCCAGTGCCCGGACCCCTGTACCGATTCCCTCAGAAATTTTTTCCCAGTTTTGTGACATCAAATGCTTTCATTTGACACCAAAATGAGGAATTTCCGTGCTATACTTTCTGAGATATTTGCGAAAAAGCTTCACCGTGTTTTTGGTCACTTCCTCGACCATATCTTCGGAACCACTTGATCGATTTTGCTCATCTTCGAACTTGAATCATGGGAGACATGTACATTTCAGGAAAAAAGTTTAGGCTGATCGGTTCAGCCGTTTGGAAAAAAAAAGTGGAGGCGGACGGACAGACGGAAATTTTTTTTATTGCTGATTCGTCATATTTAGACGATAATATATGCATCCCCCCAACTCCCACCTCGACCTACCCCATGTTACAATAAAATTGTTTGTAGTAAACGTATAGGACCTTTGTACTTCGCACGGGTCCAACAAATAGGAGTGAGTCCCAGCCATGAAATTTTGCCATTTTAACTGTTTTTACACTTGACCTGGTCAGGCTAAACTGTCAATGTTATGACGAAATGTCAAACGATGACGTAATTTGCTCACATTTTTAGTCTATCTAGGGATCCCAGCCGCCATGCTATGTTGACCTGGGATCAACAAGCTTGAAATGAAAAATTTCTTTATCCTTTCTAGCGACGTAAATAACAATACCATCATAAACATTCTTTCGATTTCAACGGAACGGAAAGGAATAATTTTTTGCAGAAATTGACCCTAAACATTGGTTTGTCAATTGCACAATAGAATAACACTGGTAGTCAACTTCAAAGTGTACATACCTACTTTTGGTGTACCGCTGTTGTATCGCAAACGTTTGGTTCGATTTTCAAATAACTGACACACATTGTGTTATGATCCACCACCCACGATAACGACTGTTGTTGTTTCATATTTCTTATTGTTGTATTATTGGTATAAGCTCCCAACAGATAGTACGATTTGCATATTTTATCCTTTTCATTCAGTATAATAGTTGATGCACTTCCGGTTTCTTGTAAAAATTTATTACTCGTTACTTGTGTAATTAAATCGATCATTTTTATGCAACTTCCGAAGAATGTTGAGAGTTTCAAGGTATATGTATATCATGTAACAAGCATTCATTCTACTTACGCTATCTTATTGTTGAAAGAAAAGAATGCTCTGCACTACAGTCCAAGCAGTTCAAACAACAGCATACACAACAGCATACACAACAACATACAATCCAACTTGTCCCACAACACAAATTTAGACTTGAACGATATACATACGTCTCATACCGCACACCCGTGGAAATTAACAAACGGTTCTTCGTACGTTGGATTCAAGTTGGTGAATGCTGTGGGTTAAATTGGTGTACCTGTTCTGGGCGACTAATTTAAGGCAATTTCATGTGTTCTAGACCGAAAATCAGTCGTAGAAAACAGGTACTCAAAAAATGTTTCATGCAGAGGTCGATTACGTATGAAAATGTATATAGATTTTGAAGTTACCGGCCTTTTCTAACAAAATATTCTGTAATACCGGTGAGTGAAACAAAAAAAATTGCATCGCTTACTACTGCTTGAGACTTGTACTCGATGGCGTAGTGGCTTAAACGTCTGCTTCCTAGTATGAGATTGAGTTGCCAGTGTGTTGGTTCGAAACTCAACCGCAGATGGATTTGTTCCGGTTGTTAGATTTTTAAACAAACCTGATTGAATCGGTTCAAGTCATTCGAAGTTGAGTGTAACGCCAACGCACGGCTTACCGCCAATGTAATAATTTTTCTACGCTTTCAGCTTACATACGCAGAAGTTTGATTTCCTGTACAAAAATACGCCATACATCCCATAAACTCAAATTTTTGCATTGTGAAAGCTGAAAGAACAGAAAAGACAAGGGAAAATAGTCAAAACTTAGCTGTATATGGTTCCGAAGTCTACGAAAAAAAAATCTGAATTTTTCGCTCGTATGGGAACTTGCGTCACGGGCGCATCGCTACCGCGCGCCCATGATATAGAAAGATACATAGATAGGTACATACATGGGATATGAGGAAAAACCTCAAAAGTTCGTGCAATAATGTCACCCTTGTCCCAAAAGTTTTTGTATGGCATTTTTTGAGTTTGTGGACTTCTTTTTTGGGGTGTGGGGACTGCGTCAAGCATGATTATTAGGACTTGTACGATTATTTAATAAAATAGTAGAGAGCCCACCAATTTAACATCCTCCCAACAGCCACTTAATCTCCCGTCCTCAATCCTCCACTTCCTATGTGTGTTCCACCATATTATTTCCATAATTTGTACTCAATTCTCAATTTTACCGCACTTGTTGCGAAAACTAATTTTACAATCTTCCAAGTTTTAACAGATCAACCTTTTTACGGCTTTTTCTTTACTCCAGAGAACATTTTGTTATCTAGGTGACAATAAATAGCTCTAAAAAGCTTTCGTCAAAGCATATTTTCTCATAAGACATACAAAAAACCTGAAATCTCTGATGGGAAAAGCAGTAATTCCTTTTTTTAACCTCTAACACCTCAACTATAACAACTATAACATTCAACAATCAAAAATTCTATCTGACCACGTTTTCTGTTATTCTTCCTTAGCTGGAATGTAATAAACTGCATCGGTGCTTATGTGTGTATATCCACCACCATCCAATGCCAACACATATTTCTCTTCACATTCCATTTATCTACTATTTTCACATCCATTCAGCTTCCAAATCATCTTGCCATGCGCTACAAGAAAATTCCCTACAGAGATTTTGTTAGACTCCAGCAATATGACGGGAATGCAGCGAAAAACAGTTCGAAATTTAACTCGCTAACGGATACAACGGTGCCACCGAGCTATATTCAAACGAGATCAAATTAAATAAAAAGATTACTGTTTCTTGGATAGGAAATTCATATCAAATTTATTACATTTCGTATTTTTGGTATGCGGCTGTATAGTGAAATAATTTTATGTGAAAACGTACGTGGGTAGGAGATATGGCAGGACAAGAAATTAATTAGTCTACAAAGGGCTTTTGATGTGTTGTTTATGAATTTGCGTTCCTTTAAAGTTTACTTACATTAAATGAAAAAAAAATCGGCAAGAGGAATGTTTGTTTTGCATATCAATTAAGGGAAAGTGGAGAATAATTTTTTTTCGGCTTTTATTTATTTGCCTTTTTGTTCAACATATGGCAAAAGACAGCTGTGGATATAGAGAACATTTTAATGAAAAAAACATTATTTTGATGATAACGTGCAAAAAGCCTATGAATATATGAATTGTAAGTGTGATGTGATGAATGATGAACGACTAACGATAACCAGTTTTGAATTTAATACATTCGCCGTTACAGAATAATTTACGTAAAATGTAAACAAACCTTATTAAGGATTAAAATTGGATATCATGAAGACTTTATAAAAGTTTCATCAATATGGTGAAAGTTAATAGCGAGATGGTGAGTGCTATTTTTGCTTTCAAAATTAAATATTCATCTGATGTTGCGATCAACGTCGGTAATCCACCGGCGAGACGCTTTTTTCAAGTATAAATTGGACTTAAAAGGGCTTAGGTCATTCGATAAATTTCCGTTTCATTCAAAAAAAAAAAAAAAACGAATTGAATAATCTCAAACTCATTGAACTTATCGGTCAGAAGACCGATATTTATTGTTCTTAATGGCCACCTTCTTACGTTCAACTAGCTAAAGAACTAGAAATAAGCTAACCGTGAAACGGCACTGGGAAATGTCCATTCATTTTCCCTTGAAAACTATACAATTGGAATCTCTTGATATTTTCTTCCTATATTTACGATCTTTCGTGTGAAAAAAGTAATATACGGATAGCATGTCTTAAGCGAGAGATCTCTGATTTCATTTTCGTCACAATGTCAATTATCGTCACGATTGTCGATTATTAGTTGCTTTAGAAAGAATGACGTACTAGCGAGCCCAACGTCAGACATTGAACCGTATTTAGCTATGAATGTAAATAGATGCCGCCACCAACAAAGTGGGTACGGTTGTCTGATGACACCTTTCATCACAATCTATCGTAATCCATAATTTTAATATTTGTTGCTCAGTTGCTCTGTCCATCGAAAAAATTTGTGAAGTGGGAGCGGAATAGAGATGAGAGGGCACCACTTTTTTGCTGCCCGTGCCCGCCCTACCCTAGCCCAAAACTAAAAAAAAAAATTCCCGCCCCGAAATGTGCCCGTCAATTTCATGAACGAATCAGCTCGTTCCTCAAATTCTTCCCTATGTAAAATTGTTTTTGTAAATTTTAAATCGGGCATGTCGCCATGCCCGGCCCATCAGGCACGGGCATAATTTCAAATTCCCTCCCGCCCGCTCATCTCTTGAGAGGAAATTGGATTATTCTCCTCATACAGCTTTTGCCGGAGGTATGGAATGATTTTCCTATACTACATGGGGTGAAAAGTCCGCGGCCTAGCAATGAAAGAACTAATTTTTACATATGAAATTAATTTTTTTCTTCAACGTAGTCTCCCTGAAGGGAAATGCACTTGGTCCAACGGTCCTGCAGCATTTGGATACCTTTGGTATAATAGGATTTCTCCAACCCTGCAAAATAGGCCTCCGTTTCGGATATCACCTCATCATTAGTGTAAAATCTTTTTCCCTGTAGCCATCTTTTTAAGTTTGGGAACAAATAGTAGTCGCTGGAGGCCAGATCTGGAGAGTAAGGTGGGTGGTGGAGTAATTCATAGCCCAAAGAGTCCAGTTTCACAGTTGCTTTTATGGATGAATGCGCTGGTGCATTGTCATGATGAAACAGGACCTTTTTCTTCTGCATATGCGGCCGTTTTCTCTTGATCTCGTTGTCGAGCTGATCCAATAATGTGACCATAGTACTCGCCAGTTATTGTTTTTCCTTTCTCCAAATAGTCGACAAATATTATCCCAAAAATCGTGGCCATAACCTTACCTGCAGAACGCTGTGCCTTTGGGCGCTTCGGTCGGCTTTGACCGAATTCTAACCACTCTGCAGACTGTCTATTGGACTCTGGTGTATAGTAATGAATCCACGTTTCATCAATCGTGACAAATCTATGCAAAAACTCCGTTGGATTACGCTCGAGCGAAGCTAAATTACGCTCTGAATGGTCAAGACGGTGATGCTTTGGATCAATTGTTAGAAAACGCGCAGAAAGCCTTTTCATGTCCAAATACTCGTGTAAAATATGTCGCACCCGTTCTGTTGATATTTTGAGGATGTCTGCTATTTCACTAACTCTTACTTTCCGATCAGCCAAAACAATACGATGTATTCTTTTGATGTTTTCTTCAGTAACTGCTTCACTTGGACGTCCTGAACGTGGGGCATCATCGGTGCTTGTATTACCTCGTTTAAATTTAGCATGCCACTTCTTGACCGTTATATACGACGGAGAAGATGTGCCGTTAAACTTATGCAGCCATTCTTTGCTTTGTACCATATTTCCCATTAAGAAACAATGTTTAATCAACACACGGAATTGAATATTTTCGATTTTTTACGAACAAAAAAAACCTGCGCCACTCTATTGACAGTAATTCGAAAACTATGACACCAAATGTCATAAAATTTTGGCTGGAGACTAGTAAAGTGTGGTGGTATACAACTGAATGCTAACAAAAATTTTGAAGTAATGACGCCATCTCTATATGAGGCCGCGGACTTTTCAACCCATGTGGTATAAGGGGCTATTCGAATAGTGCGCACACTAAAAAAGACGGACTTTAGACCCCTCCTCCACGTAAAAATACATGGAAAAAAATTCAAAATGTACGAGGCGCACGCTTTTCTTAAAACCCCCTCCCCCAAAAAAGCGTGCGTACTATTTGAATGGCCTCTCTGATACACCTGATGAAGGAATGTTATTTCATACGTTTGTCACGTGTGCATTTTTATTCTTACACTAAAAACGTATGGATATAATTTATTGATCTGTACATATTAAAGTAAAGTCCGTTTTCGGTTTTTAGACTCTGGTCAGTTTTGATATTTCAGGTCATTTCTGGTCAGATCCGAAGTAATTAAATGCAGCTTCCGATCAGGCCACATTTGGTTCACTTGACCTAATTCCGAACGAAGAGGAAAAATTCAAAAAAAAAAAAAATGACGAATAATCACGTGCTGGACGTTTGCAAAGCTCGTTGTAAACGTGCCCGACGTATATAATCCGAAAGTACTTATGAATATCACTTCAGTACGTCCAGTACATAAGGAAACATTCAAAAAGAAATGTAATTTTCCATTGAAACTATGAAAAACTGCTTATGAACACACTGAAATGTATTTAAGTGCTCTGAGAATTCATTGTTTGAAGAATAGAATAAAATGGAATTGGTAAAAGGTGTACTTATTAAGACTCACTCTGAAACATTGATGACTTTTATATTCAAGCAAATAAAACGTGACCCCTACCATACTTACTACACAAAAAAGGTTTAAAAATACTTCCATGGTAGACTTGGTGGTGGGTAACTTTGTCCCTAGGTAATATGATTTCCCTTAAATCTGCCGTGTTTGTATTAAATACCTTATGTCCAAAAAAGGGTAGAAAAATGTTTTGTCTTTAGCTTGACATAATAATATTAAGGAATTAGTAAGCCAATTTAAATAAATTCGAATATTAAAATGTTAAGTTAATTTTCCCTTTTCTTTAAAATGCTGTAAGTCGTAAAGTCGATATCATACAACGCACTCATTTTCACGTGTTGATAATACGAGGGTGTCACGGGTGTCACTATAAAAATATAAATCGTAAGGTAAATGCACCAGTTACCGGACATATTTCAATGTGAAATGTGGCCGGTCACAAGTTAAACTATGATTTGGCCGGAGACTACTACATGGCCGATAACTGGTGCATTCACCCTACTTACACCGATTTTTGAATTTCGTCTATATTCCTTAGGGTAAATGCACCAGATATCGGCCATGTAAGGCTGAACACGCACGAGACACTGAAACGTGTTTTGATAAAAAAGTTTCGTTGTTCTCATGTCAAAATTGACATTTGAAAAAAGAGAATCTTTATCAAAATACGTTTTCAATTTCTCGAGCCTGTTCAGCCTAATAGTCTCCGTCCAAACCATAGTTTCACTAGGAGCCGGCTAGGTTTCGCATTGAAATATGGCCGATTACTGGTGCTGGCCGGAGACTACTATACGGCTGATAACTGGTCCATTTACCCTAGATGTCGTTTTTTAATTTTCAGCTTGCTGATTGGCAACATCGACAAATTTTCGTTGCGTGACCGAATCGAGTTACAAATCGATTGTTTCTTCTTCGGCAATAATGAATTATGAATGAATAAGTCAATTACTGTGTTATAAATGATGTTCTTTCTTCTTCCTGATTTGTTAGAGTAATTTTGCTGACAACGCCCTGTCAATTAGTTAGCTAAAATAGAAGCAACTATTGTTTTCCTTACTACTGCATAATGAAATATTGGTGGTATAGGTGGTTCTGTTCCAGCATTATTACTCAAATTTGACATACATGTGTGCGTACACTACTGTATATTCGAAGGCAGCATATGTGTTAATACAAATGAGAAGTTTGTTCCCTTTTTGCAGATTAAATTAATGGGGTGCATGCATCGAAATTCGTATTTTCATTTTAAAGAAACATTTGCAAACACTGCATTTTCGTCATGTATTCAAAACCGATACCAATATTTGCTGATGCTTTAGAAAATTGTAGCGATAATAGACTCTTCATTTTTGTCTTCTACACCAATTTTGCAAAGTCTGTAACTCTTTAAGCATCAAATTTATGTGTGGTTGAGTTTGGAAACATTTCTGTATTTTCATTGCTGAAATTTAAGATCAAATATCGTCTTCATGATAGTTGTTGCTGTTTCGTGTTTGTTAGTAAAATATGTGTACTTAGAACAAGAAGGCGTTCCGGAGGTATATGCGCTAAGCCCTGCGGAAGTGATATTCAACGTTGCCAATAAGTAATTGCTTTCATGATTGGCGTACAGTGAGTTATGGCACATCATATGAGAGGAGAGAATTAAACTTCAGCAAACGAGTGTTATAAGTTTTCTTACAGTAGGAGAATCATAAGATTGTGCAACGTTTCGTTGAGACATAACAACGAAATAAAAAAGTTGCACAAGCTTATGATTCTCTCTCTGTAGTCAAACTTCCTAATCCCAGAAATTGCTGAGTCGACATACAAGGTCAAAATACTCCAAAAAATTTTGTTCGCGAATCGAATTTCAAAGGCTCAGCTCCCTTGCCAATCTTGTAAGCTAATAAAAGGGCTTACGTCATCGCACTTCCACTTAAAATAAATTTTTGAGTGATAGTTGGCTCACTTTGTGTACGGGACAGTAAGATCTTACTGATGCACTTCGTAACCGTCTCAATAAAAATGAGACGTGAAGTTTAGGGAAAAGAAAAGTTCTAGGTCAAGGTCTAGGGGTTAAAAAAGGCTGATTTTTGCGTTCACCAAGACGTTTGTAACCAGTCAAATTTCGACCCGGGAGTTGGTTACTTTTTCGTTTCGAGTTAGACCTCGAGAGAGAGAAGAATACAAAAAAAAAATTTGTTCGTACCCGTCCGTGCGTCCGTTTGTCACCGCGATAACTCGAGTAAACCTTAAATGATTTTGAAAATCTTTCTTTTCCTGAAAGGTAACTGAAAAATCTTTTATGAAGTTGAATCTGAGCACTGTCGGGCCAAGGGCCGTTTAAGTGGTTTTTTGTACATCTTTTGTACATAACTAGCGTAAATCTTTTCCGATTTTCATACATTTTTTTTGTTCGAAAGGTCTAGGTATGCCCGACAATACATAAAAGAACATTTTTTGATTTTAAGTCTTGGATTAAACCTACTGCCCTAAAACTGAGGCTCTACTAGGGCTACATAAATTGAGTAAATCTTGAGTAAATTTGCATTTAAAACAAAATTCTTGTTATATTTTTGTATAGTTGGTAAATTTTTAAATCTCTGATAGCTTTGTATAGCTTGGAATTTTAACCAAAAATATTAGAGGCAACGATTTTTTACTTTTCATCTTTTATGAAGGGCACTATATAAAGGACGAAACAATGGACAATAATGGAAATAATGGAAAATAATGGACAAAATGCTGATTTCGGCGTATCACGTCCTCACATACCAGGGTATGTAATTTCATCAGGACACCAATGTCATGTCATGACTATGTGTATATCAGCAGACATAAAGGCAGAATGAGCAACCATTCGAATTACCTTTGCTTAAATACACTTGTTTCTAAACGGTTACTTTGGTTGAAGCACAAGACTTCACTTTTGATGATTTTGTATGCTAGATTCGTTACTTCTAGCAATAATTTTGAAATACCGGATTTGTTACTTCCAGCAATGTACTAGGTCTCTCACACCGTAACACTTAGTTCAATATCTCATAAAGAACAGTTTGAAAGCATGTTGTTTGGCTTTATTTATTTTCTTTATTGTGAATGCTAATAGCGGTGTTCTTGTTCCAATAACACCGATCCATTCTTATTATATTGTTGTATAGCTGGTAAATTTTTTAAATCTATGATAGCTTTGTATAGCTTGGAATTTTGACCAAAAATATTAGAGTGCACGAACTAAAGAAAAGGGATTTTTTACTTTCCATCTGGTTTTACAAGCTATACAAAGCTATCAGAGAATAAGCATAAGTTGTGGCTAGTAGGCTAGAAGATGTATCGTAGTGTGTGCAAACACGACCAGGTTTATTGGCTAACGGTTCTGACAAATGTGTAATCCGAATGGGAACGTGTAAATGTGGGAATCTAGCTAAAAATCGAAAACATGACTAGGTGGAATGATAGAAGAATAACGGAGAAGGAACAAATGATCAAAAAGATCTATGTTCCAAGGCCAGTAGGCCGCCTCAGAAATCTACATCTCTGTGAAATTAGAACGGCGGTTTCTGTTTTAAATAAAAGATATGGACATCAGAAAATCACGAAAATTAAATTATTTAAAATCCGTACAGTGGTTCGGGCTGTAGATTTCTTAGTATGGGCCCAACTCACGCAACGCGACCCCACACGATATTTGGTGGTCTTTCGTGAATATTTCTTTAATGATGAGGTTTTTTGGGCAGTGTGGTAGAGAAGAAAGTAGCGAACATTTCTGTCCATGGAAGTATGGATCAAAGGCCTCTCCTAAGTTCTCTAGGTCGGTTCTAAGATCAGTAAAAGTATGATTTCTGATCGCATTTTTGACATGCGACGGGATTACATGAAGCGAGAATTAAGTTTCGAAAGGAACTTTGAAGCGATCTTCCCAGACAGAAATGAATGGGAAAATGTAGTAGCGAATGGGTTGGTTTTACGGATGGGTCGAAGATGAGTGAAGGGACTGGAGCTGGTATATAGCACCCAGGAACAGGTACCGGAACTTGAATTCATCTAGGGAAGCTCTCTATTACCTTCCAGGCGGAAACTTCAGCAGCACTTCTAAGTGCTCGCGAACTTCTGCCAGAAGGACTGGGAGACAAGGATAGTGAGGCAGCGATAAAGGCGCTGATATCACCCGTTGTGACTTCCAAGTTGGTGAAAGAATGCAAGGATAGGGCTGAAGAATCGGGTCAAACTGGTTTGTGTGCCCGGACATTCAGAAGTGGATGGCAATGAGAAAGCTGACGAGCAGGCCAGAACCGGCTCGACGGCTATCACATTCAGACCGGAATCACACACCCCTGTCCCGATCTTTTGACCCTTCGAGAGTGGCTGAACTAGGACGTATCACATTAGACAAGTTCCTGCCAGGCACGCGAAAGTTCTCTTGATTTTTACATGACAAACTGATAAAATCTAAAAAAAGATCGGCCCAAATGCAATTTTTTCAAACTTTTTTTATTAAAATTTTGGGTTTTTTTAGGGATTTGGAGAGGTTTTTTGCGCTGTTGTTTCGGACGGGGTTTTCAATATTGCATATGTTTTGCAGTTCTTTCACCCTACATTTCAATGATGAACAACATCTGTGAAAAGTTCTGGAGGTATGGTGCAAGAATTGTCAAAAGACGTGGTTCTGTGGGAGTTGACGAAAGATTTTCGAAAAAATGTGGAAGGCGGACTGACCTTTTTCAGATTTTGATTATTTAGACAAAAAAAAAACACCTCTACGGCTTTAGGATCGGAAGTCGACCGGTTACAAATAGTAAGTGCAACGGGTAAATTTTGTTCATACAAAAAACGCACAACACCCTTATACTTCGTCATTCGTACGGTCGTTCTGATTGACTGTTATTTGCTATGATTTGTTGTGGTTTACAAAAGTGAGGGCCTTCGATGGTACTAAAATAATCTGCTACGACAGTTTACAGTCTACTATTCGTTGGAAAAAATCGCTGTACATTTTCTGACTTGAAATAGTCTGCCAAAACTGTAAAATTCACAACATTCATTGGATTCAATGGAAATACCAATTTTCTGCAGCGTGTGTTAAAACAAACGGTACACAGCATATCTTGCAAGTTTGCTCATGACATCATAGCAAAAGAAAAGTTCTCATATAAACAAGAAAACACTCATTCGGAACAGAAATGTTTGTATACGATTCATTAAGTTGACAAAAAATCTTGAGAGAAAATCGATTAACTACGTCATATTCAATAAAACGTAATGTTTGTAACCAACCATCCATCCACTTAAAAACTATGTTAGTAGTACAATAAATTGTGCTGGCCTACACTGGAGATAATAAATGGCTCAAAAACATCGTAAATTTTATTTCGGTTCGCATTCACTACTTTTCTATCCAGCAATTCTTAAATTCAATTTTTTTCTCCTTCTGTTGGAATTTTAATGTTTGTGTGCCTTTGACAATAGCAAAAATATATCAGGGAATGTGTTGAGTTAAGTGGAAATGTAAATTTGTCTTCAATTCTATGCAGAAACGAAGAAACGGATATCTATCTGAATATTTGCAAATATCTTTTTTTCCTCTCATGATAAGGCATAGAAAAAGCATTGCCTTCGCTTAGAGAATTATATGCGGATCTGTGTCGCTTCTTCCGATATATTAAAACATATTTATAACGTATACCTAACCCTATTATACAAGCAACGTCTTTGGTTGAGTGTGTTGTTTCAAGAATATCTTAACAGAATATACGCAGACATTACACATTTTGTGGTCGTTTGTTATTTTGGTGGGATATCATTTTTTTATTGTAACCATAACATTGATGTAGCGCCCTTAACACATTAATTCAGTTTTTTATTCCACATCAGGCTTGTGAGATAACATTAGATTTATTGTTGACATTACTAGAGAGAGTATTATGGTTTTTGAATAATATTATGAGTTTTATACATTCAAACATGTCTCAGCTCAGCAACGACAAACGAATAGAATTTAGGTTTTGTTGCATTAATTTATAAATTTTTATTTTATTACAAGTATCTGGAATATCACTGTTTCGTTTGTGGCTTTCATTTTCCTGGAGATTCGATTCTTGTCTTGTCATCTTTACATCAAGAAGGAAAAGAAATAGAATGTGCCTTCTAAAGGCGAAACATTGCGGCTATAGTATAGAGAACATAACCAAAGACCCGTACGTATCAGAATAGATGTGGCAGACAGAATAGATGTTGCAAACAGAATCGATTTGGCAAACGGAATAAATGTTGCAAAAAGACTCGAAAGTATCTAAAAAATAAAAATGAGCAAACAAATCAATGTTTTAAGTTCTTTTAGAAATATAAGAATTCAAAAGATCCATAGAAATCATCCAGGGTAATGTCAAAGGCCCTACCGAAGTGCGTCTTTTGACATCCACCATCTTTCTAACTGCCATAGTTCTAGAGATATGAGTCATTCGCTAAAATTTGATTCTCTACAACTTCCCCTTTGGAAGCAACTTTGTAAGTCTTATAGTTCCAGAGATATGGGTAATTCCTCCCAATTCTAAAAGTGGCCATATCCCAAAAATTAGGCCATATTTCCCCAAAACTCTGAAACACTTGTTCCCTTAATTTTAATTCTCTACAACTTTGCCTTTGACAGTAAATCTCCATATTGCATAGTTAAGGAAATAAACACGAAAAACTGTTTTCGTATAAGACCAAGAACTCAATTTCGTCGATTCCATTGGTCCCAGTGCCCAGACCCCTGACCCGATTCCCAAAAAAGTTTTTCACAGTTTTGTGACATCAAATGCTTCCATTTGACACCAAAATGAGGAACTTCCGTGCTATACTTGCTGAGATATTTGCGATAAAGTTTCATAGATCCTCGAAAATTTCATGTCCGACCTCCACTTCTTCGACCATATCTCCGGAACTACTTGGCCGATTTTGCTCATCTTCGAACTTGCATCATGGGAGTTTAGGCTGATCGGTTAAGTCGTTTGAAAAATAAGTGGAGACGGACACTTTTTTATTACTGATTCGTCATATTTAGACGATAATAAACGTATCCCCTCGACTAAGACACTCGACACTAAGAATAAGATCCGAAAAATGACACTACCGAAACTCTTCGGGCAGCAGCTAGTGCTGACGGACAAGGTGAAGTATCTTGGGGTCATACTAGACGAAAAGCTGAACTGGGGAGAACACATATCCGAGAGGATAAGTAAATCAATCAGAGTTTTCTGGCAATGCCGCAATGCGATCGGGAATGTCTTAGGCCCTCAGCTTTATACTGGTTGCACACGGCCATTGTGAGACCAATAATGAGCTATGCCTGCATGGTATGGTCACACAAGCTAGAGACGATGAGCGTACGTAGGAGACTTGCGCACGTGCAGAGACTAGCGTGTCTTAGCATAACGGGAGCGATGACGTCGACTCCGACTCCGGCTCTGGAAGTTTTACTGTCATTGAGACCTATTTATAGAGCAAGAGGCATGGATGACAGTAGCTAGACTGTTCAGGTGCGGTTATGTGTTGGCGCTCGACAGGAGGACATCAGAGAGATTGAGATGCCATATGCCATAGTCTTATGCCAGTTGAGCTTCGTTTCGATAAAAAATTTCGAACCATTAGAGCGGATTGGGAGGGAGAAAGATCACCCGTACAACCAAAAAATAAATTAACGAACGAAGAGCTTAGTTGACTTATGCGCATGCGCAAAATCAACTAAGAAGTTAGTTGATTTTTTTTCATTGCTACTGTCCAATGAAAAAAAAAATTTTGTGCGCATGCGCATACAGTCAACTAACCTCTTAGTTGGTTAATTTATTTTT
>CM055405.1:39518254-39577847 GCA_029228625.1 Pseudolycoriella hygida | reverse complement strand
ACTTAGTCCTTGGATATAAGCTTTTCTAGATTTGAATGGTCTGAGACGTACTTCGGTAGGGCCTTTGACATTACCTTGGGTAATTTCTATGGATCTTTGAAATTCCTACAGTTATAAAAGAACAGAAAACGTTGGATTGTTTGATTATTTGTATATTTAGGTACGTTCGAGTCACTTTGCCACATCTATTCTGTTTGTCACATCTATTCTGATACGTACGGGTCTTTGGTTATGTTTATATTTTATAATATTTACAAGCCTATTGTTGTTGAATCTGTTGAATAAAATAGGCAATTCATGTATATTCATTGCATTTTTGATTTATGAGTGTTGTAGCAGTGATGTGTTGTTGTTTGGTGTCGCATATTTGATGTGTGAATTGCATGTGTGATTCCACCACATCCACATCACTTGAACAAAATTACAATTAGAACTGCCCTGCCGTAATTTGCATAAGAAACTTAGTGAATACTTTTTGAGAGAGAAAATATATGTAATTCTCTCTCAAAAAGTGATCAATAAGTTTCTTATGCAAATTTAAAAAAAAAAAAAAAATAAAAATTACGGCAGTGCCGTACAATTACATATATTTTCTCTCTCAAAAAGTATTCACTAAGTTTCTTATGCAAATTACGGCAGAGAACAACAGAACATCACTAATACATCGCCATCACATGAGTGTTGTATTAGTGATGTGTTGCTGCTGGCTTGGTGTTGTATACTTAATGGGTTAGTGATAAATGATTAGAATGAGTAATATTTTCAAAAAATCATTACGAATCTTTTAAGGAGGTGAAGTGAAGTGTAAAAAATTAAATAAAATAAAGCAAAATAAATGTAAAAACTTATTTTTTTTGAAGATTAATAAATATGTTCATCAAATAGTTTCAGATAATTGTTAACATAAAAGAACTCTTTAAAAGCCTAAAGGGGACTGCAGAAATGTACCCTATTTTTCGGAATAAATGGGGAATAGCTTTAACAGATAATTTATATCTCTTCCTTTACGCACACTAAATGCTATCATGGTTACAAAACACGTAATGAAAAAGTAACGAAAATACCTAAAGACACCGTTTCGATCCGCTAGTTTCAACAAACATCAAAGTTCATCTTTATATTTCCCGGGAAGTATATGGCGAACTAAGCATATTGGTGGTCATTCAAAAAGAAATTTCTTTTTCTTTCAACAATAGCAAAAACGGAAAAATCTTTCAGAAGTTTTTATTGAAAATTTATGTAAATTTGAAGAACTAACCTTTCTATATTCGTCCATCCCAAGCTACATCCATATAGAACTTTTTTAGACTTTGTGGCTTTTCAAATTCCACTTACACATTACCACTTATTGCGGATATATCACTCACAAGCGTGTACTGGAATGTAATTACTCCGAATACAAAATAGCATACAAAAACCTCTTAAAAGGTAAAGTGTAACGCAGTCCGTAAGTCCGCTTCCAAAATTTATGATATAGTTTGAGGTGACGCTACCGCTGATAATACGCAAAAATTTGTTTGTGTTGAATGTAAGCTTGTGGTTAAACTTTTATTCTTTAAAAAACATTGGAAATTCGTTATCTAGTTTCCTAGCCGAGCTCTTTATGTGCCACAAATGGGACCCCACCCACAATTCCCTATATATTCCCGATATTACGACGATATTTTCGTGATACAAAACGCGAGGATGTTCAACGCAGTGAATACCCTTTTTGAAGAATTTATGGACACCATAAAAAAGATGCAATAAAGTTTCCCATCGAAAGACAAGACGAAGGAGAACTGCCGTTTCTGAACGTAATGTGCAAGATAAAGAATGACACCATCGAAACAAGCGTCTATAGAAAGCCAACGAACACGAAGAGACTGATAACTTGTGATTCTTTCCACGACCACCAACACAAAATGGCAGCCTTCCACGCAATGGCACATTTTATGGTCAGCATCCCAATGACTAAAGAGAAAGAGGTTGAGGAATGCGAAAAAATCATTGACATCGGTCGGGTGAATGGGTACCACGAACGGCGATCCGAAACATTATCAGGAATCATAGAGAAAAACGACAGAAGATAAACATCTCAACTTTCTACGACATCCCTAAAGAAATTGACGGCTCTTTGAGACAAGCGTTAGGAACGTTAAAAAACAGACCGGTCAATCTACATAGATCAGGCATATACCACATACAATGCTTGTGCTGCGGACGGCTTTACATTGGGATGACGATCCGCAAGTTGTTTGAACGCTTCAATGAACACATAAAATCCGCAAAATGGAAAACGAAAACTGCAGTAGGACGACACATTTTTATGACGAGCCATGTTATCAACATAAGTGAATTAAAGCGTGTGCAACCCATTAATCACATGTGGAAAGTTGAGTACTACGAAGCCATCCACACCAGAGATGGGAAATTACCGGTAATTTATTTTTCTCGGTAATATTACGTAATATTACGGTAATATTACGTAATATTGGGTAATATTACCAAACTTTTAAATTACCAATATTACCGTGCCCATGGTAATATTACGTAAATTACCGATGATTTTTTTATGTACATTTTGTAGAAGTCTTAGAAACATGAACTTAATTAAGGTAGGAAGCCCAGAAAATGTGGTATTAAGACACCTGTATCAAAATAAATGAGTTAAAATTTCGATTTATTCTGACTTAACTTGACATCATACGACTTGGTGCATGAAGAGCTTGGGCGTGAGTTCCAATGCTGAGCTTGTCACGACGAGATCATTATCAAGTTCACAATTATTAGTTTATTGCCATTATCTACTGACAGAATACAATCATTGTAGACAGAGCTGTATAGTGTGTTTCTTAAAATAAACAACAACCGGCGTTGCTCGTCCAAGAATTGGGATAGGTTTTCATATTTTATTTCAAAATTTTGATTTATTCTGACTCAGATAAAACATTTCCATCATCTTCAGAAACACTTATATCTGACAATGAACTTTTATCACTTAAGAAATCATTTTCCCTGTTAACAGAATCGTCAACAGAACTATTGGTTTCAGATTGAAGTTAAAACTGATGAAGGAAGTTTCACCAGTGAAGCAAACCATAAGAAAATCATGAATTTACTGTTGCAGACTTGACATTTTCTCTCCCCTTACCTTGCGTTTAGCCTCCGTTTAACCTCCATTTTGTTGACGGATTAATGAGAATTAAGTGTGCGGGAGCCATAGTGCTAAGCACTCGAAGCTAAGTATCAACTTAGTGAAGATTCTAGGATGATCAAAACATGTGTCAGTGTTCATGGCGGCGCAGAGAAATTTATGTTCCAAATAGTGAGGAAATAATTGCGCGACGAATTTTCTAAAATTTTATCTTTTATCCACAGACACTAGGTTGTGTCATCGGAGAATGCTCACTAAGTTGACAGAAAGGGCTTTGTGTTTTGTGAATGTAATAAACATCAGTTTTACGCAATGATGGTTGGGAGTTGTGATTAAGTTAGGTTACAATACATCGTACCATAGTTTTAAGGCGCAAGTGCACTCGTCCGTTTAGAAAAAATAGTTCTTCATTTAGCTCTAACGGTAAACGCCTGTAGTCTGCAAAGGATTTCGCTTGAAATTTCGAAGAATGAATAATGGAATTCTGATACATTTCTATCAAGGTTTCTCAGCTAATTGAAAAATTCAAGTCTGAGTGTCTCCAAATTGTCTTAAAATAATGAAAAATGGCATGATTTATAAATTTTTCGGTAATATTACGTAATTTAAGTAATATAAAAAAATCTTTAAATTACCAATATTACCAAGGTTTGGGTAATATTACGTAATTTTACGTAATGTTACCGGGTAATATTACATGGTAATATTACCGACCCATCTCTGATCCACACACACAGACATAAACATGAAAATATACTAAATGAAGACAATGGGAACATAACGTCACCGCTACTACATTTATTCACGATTGAAAGAAAATACGACGAGAACATTATCGAAATAAAAGAAGACACACCTAACACCAGCGTTTTGACTGCGAGTAGAAAAATTGCTATTTCTTTTACACACGACCCTAACTCCTTCCAAGGGAATTAGTATAATTATTTGTCGAAATGATATGTTTTCAGCGACACGTGTATGTGTAGGTCTTTTGTTTTTGCTTCTTGTTTTCTAAAAAAGGTACTGTCCTAGAACGACATTTTATAGAGGGAAAATTCAGTTAAAATTAATAAAAAAATTTATTAAAATAAATTTGGTACAATTGGAAAAATAGAGTATTTATCAGGCAAATCAGTTTTCTCAGGCAAAAATTGAAATATACTTAAAACAATATACGCAAAAAGAAAAATAAGTCAAATTTTTGCAGCGTGAAAACTGAATATACAGAAAAATTATGTCGTCGTTGGTTGGGTCTGTCATTTGTGACGCAATTTTTTAAAGAATAAAAATTTAACCGCAAGCTAACATTCAACTCTAACAAATTTTTGCGTATTATCTGCGAAAAAAAAAAAATTCTCGAAAAAAATTTTCTTCGAAAAAAATTTACTTCAAAAAAAAATTTCTCCGAAATAATTTTTCTAAGAAAATCATGACCTCCTCACCCACTACTCCACATCCCACGACTTTTCAAGAGTTTTCCCGGCCTATAAAATTTTTCATTTGGAGCCAAGACTGACGTTCTCTAAAAATTTCAGGAAGTTCGGCTGTTTAGTCACCTTCGGAACACTTCGTGTCACTTTAGGCTACCTTCGGAACACTTCGTGTCACTTTAGGCTACCTTCGGAACACTTCGTGTCACCTTCGGCTACCTTCGGAATACTTCGTGTCACCAATTCTTCTCAGTGATTCATATAACTTTCCTGAGGAAACCAACTGCCTAGGTATTCTTATGATGATGTCACTTTGACAGTTGGCAGCCATTTTCTTATGATCCCAAAAAATTCTCCTGATGAAACTCTATAACTTTCTAGAAGAAGCCATCTCTCTAAGTAGTGTCATTACGGAGCTACAATTCGCAAACTGAAAAAGTATAAACGAAAATCCAAGATGGCGTCACTTTGACAGTTGGCAGTCATTTTCTTATGATCCCAAAAAAATTCTTCTGATGAAACTCTATAACTTTCTAGAAGAAACCAACTCTGTAAGCGTTATCATTCCGGAGCTAAAATTCGAAAACTCCGAGCATTACCTAAAAAACCCTCAAAATTGACCACTTTTCCACACGCCACGGCTTTTCCAGAATTTTCGCGGAAAAGCGACAAATGAAATTTTTCATCTAGGGCCGAGACTGACGTTCCCTGAAAATTTCGGGAAGATCGGCTGTCTAGTTCTCGAGATCGAAAATTATTAATAGATAGATAGAACATAGATAGAACATAAAAACCGACAGATCAGAAAAAAGTTTTCATAATGATGAGAAGAATGGAAAAATTGATTCTCCATACAAAAATGTCATTTTCTAACCTCGATATCTCAGCCAATTTTCAACCGATTTTGATGAGTTTGAAAGCTGTTGCGACGTAGTTTTTTAAATAATTTGGAGGTGGAGGGGGG
Organism: Pseudolycoriella hygida; assembly: GCA_029228625.1. NCBI lineage: Eukaryota > Metazoa > Arthropoda > Insecta > Diptera > Sciaridae > Pseudolycoriella > Pseudolycoriella hygida. The sequence goes on along the minus strand of CM055405.1, from coordinate 39,572,317 downwards.
GGTGGGTTCGAGTGGAAAGAACTCAAAAGTTCGCCTATATATGGCTCCTTGCCCCAAAGGTTTTTGTATGGAGTTTTGTGGGTTTGTGGACGTTTTTTTTGTGGTGTGGGCACTGCGTCATGCCCTCCGCTACCGCTCCGGGCATGATAGATACACAGAATAGGAGGAAAAAACTCAAAAGTTCACGCAAAAATATCTCCTTGTCCCAAAGGTTTTTGTATGGCATTTTTTGAGTTTGTTGACCTCTTTTTTTGGGTGTAGGGACTGCGTCACGCGCTCCGCTACCGCTGCGGGCATGATACATGCAAAACACGTGGAACTAGAATTCTTTAAATATCCATCCATTTCCCCCATAGTAAAACTCTATTATATTTTCGTCGTTAAATTATAACAGCATAGTGAATCGCAATAAATATGAAAAGCTCCGTCGAACCTCATCTCAACAGCTATATGCATTTCGAGAGAGGCAATCTACTTCGCTAATAAATTTCCCATAAACAGCTTTTGCTATCTTTTCATTTATTCTAATATTATGAGCAAAATCATTGGAGTGATTCATGCAAAAATCATTCGAAAAACTAATGTTTGAGATTTTAAAGGTTATACTCGTTATAGCAAGACTGAAGTAAAGAATTGAAAATATTTGCTAACATAATTTTTTCTAGCAGAACGCCACTCCAATATCGACAGAGACCGTGGATGTTTCATGAATCGAAAATTGTTCAGGCAGAAATTTAAATTCAGTTCTTTTAATTTCAGATGTCTATCCTTATGATGCCGTACTCTCAATTCATGCAATTTTGGCTATCAAAGCAAATAAATATATAACTCGCTTCAGTGATTGTAGAATTTAAGATTGGAGATATTAAAAAACATCATTTTGTAATTAATCAAATATTTACGAAATGAGTTGGGCTCATTGACCTAGAAGAAGAACATACCTTTTCAGGCGAGAAAATAGTCGAGTCGGATGTAGCAACACATGGCAGTTAAATTACTGTTATTACAAAAGGGTAGCCGTCTCATGCTTTACTGCGGGGTTTGTATCGTGGGTTAGGTCGAAAACGAACTAAGCATCCATCGCTTGTCGGTTGGAGAGGCATCTAATGAAAATTTCCATCTATCTCTTAGTAATAGAAATCCCATCTTCACTAAAATTTACAGTTTCAATTTAATCCAATAGCCAACAAAGACACACATAACTTTAAATTTCGTTGATGTTTGTTGTGTAGTGTTGTGCAGTGTTGGTGTATGATGTATGATGTAGTGTTTTTTGTATGGGTAAGGAAACGTTTATAGACACATGGTGGTAGTGTTGGATTCCGACGACTAAAACCTCCTTCCTTGATCATCATGCTCTCGTCTCTCCGGAACCGCCTCATTGCATTACTTCGTGGAGGAGCTGCGCTTACGCGCCTACACTCTACTAATTTTCAACTTTGGTGTATCAGTTGTCGTAGTTCATGAGGTCTGTAACACGTTATAGCCGATCATTTAGCTGACTTTCATCCATACAAAACAGTCGTCGGTGATGGTTATACTTATAGCGTCCATACACCGTTTTTTGGGGTGTGAAAAATTACAAGGTAAGGAGTAAAGAAAATAAATGTTCGCATTTCGCATTTAGTGAATTACAAAGAAATGGAAAAAATGGAACACAAATGTTTACAAAGTAAAATAAATATTGGAAAAGTAAATCAAAACTCATAAACAAACACAAGGCTAATTTAAAGTCTAAAATGAAAAACCTAATTTGTCTAATCTTAATGTTACCAAAAAAAAACTTTCCAAACTGTTTTCCTAGACAAATGCGTACGACGAATGACATAAGCCACACACCATTGATGCCAAAAAATTTTCCTCTATTGCTTTCCTAAATATCTACTTGACATTCATTTAACGAATCAATTCGAGAAAAGCAGCTTCCCAAAACTTGTTTTATGAAGATATAGAAAAAAAACTATAAAAACGACAGAAGAAGTAACATCTGAAAACGTTGGCATGAAAATCTCTTCCTCTCATTTTATTGAAAATTTTGGTGTTTAACACAGAGGATATTGAATGATAGAATAGAATGAAATGTATACACAAAGGGCCCTTTCTGACGATGATGTCACACATTAAAGAAACGCTGGTGTGCTTGACCTTTTTTTAATGCTGTTAAAATGATGCCAGAAGAAATTCTTTCTTTATGTTATTATAAGAATGTTGTAACAAACACAAACAACGAGTCTATCCACTGAAAGAATTTCACTTTTTCTTTTCTAATGACCATAGAGCAAACCAACAACAAATAAATTCTTATTTTTCTACAAAAGTCTGATAAAAAGTTTGTCTTATTCGAACATCACATAGATATTATACATAAAGCTCAAAGAATCTAAACAAAGTAAGACCATTTTATTGATTTCCTTGTCTAACATTCGACCATCAATGTTCCAATTTCTGCGTGGTGAAATTGCGAATAATTGAAATTCATTTTTATGGTTGAGAAAGTCTGTGAGAAGTTAATGTCTTTTGGAAATCATGCTAGTTATACCAGAGGAATGGGAAGGTTTCAAAATTCAATGAAATAACGTGACTTCATTTCTTATCAAAGCGGTAGCAGCACGCGTGGGGCTCTTTCTCCGCCCATTTTGGGTAAAAAAAAGGGGAATGGTCAAGATGTTGCTGATTCAAAATTTGTGGTAACATTGAAATAACATCAATTTATGGACGATCCACCATACAAGCCGAACGCGAAATGAGCATAAAAATGAGCTTATGCATAAATGAGCATATAAGCATGAAACTCTTAACAAGAAGACGCCGTTAATGTCATCTACTTTCGATGTTCGATTCTTGTCATGAAATCAATTTTTAGTTTTGGCGGGGCTTTTTAAAACGAATGAGTAACAATAGACGATGGAATCAGTTACTTGTTGAACCACCTCTAACAATGAAATTGTCAGTCGGTGACACTATTTATATCGAACCGTAATCAGCTATAGGAAATGAAGAGATAGCGACACCGTTTGCCGGTGTCTATTACGTTTACCATGGAGTTTGTAACCAGTCGAATTTCGACCCGGGAGTTGGTGACTTTTTCGTTTCATGGTCCTTAGATACCGAATCTGCAAAAAAATTTTTGTCCGTCTGACCGTCTATTTGTCCCTCTGACCGTCTGTCAACACGATAATTCGAGTAAAACTTGACCGATTTTCAAAATCTTTTTTTTTCCTGAAAGGTAATCGAAAAAGCTATTATGGGATTGAAGGGCCGCCGAGCTGGGGCCCTTTAAGTGATTTTCAATTTTTTTTTAATCGAAAGGTCTAAGAATATCAAGAATATCCAACACTTTATGGAAGGATTTTTTTTTTACTTTGAGACCAGGGCCCTGCTTGTTTTTTATACATAAATCGTGTAAATTCCATCCTATTTTCGTGATTCTTTTTCTATTCGATAGGTAATCAAAGCCTTAAGAGCAAGCAAAAAAAAATTGAGCCCGGGCCGAGCCTAAGGTGGTCGCTAATGTTAGGGCGGATCAATCTCGACGAAATATTTTGGAAAAATTTAAATATTTTGAAAACTATTAGAGATAGAAGATCGGCGTCAAAGGCAAAGTTGTTGGTTTCGGTGTAATGCATGTCGCGATGCCTGCCGTTAATGTTAGGGTAGATCGATCTAGGCAATTTATTTTGAGGTAAAAATTGAGAAAATTCTCGTTTTGCTACAATTGCACCCATAGAAGTAATATTTCACTATCGCTGCTGTACCTTCAGCAGATTAAAGTCCACCCGCTTGAATCAACATTTAAAAGCCACTCATAATTCTTCATCCTACTTCCAATTGTTTAAAAAGAATCGAAAAACTAAAAGTGTTCATTTCGTCGTTTACGACTCATGAGTACACCTCGTCTTAAGACCATGTGTATATCAGCAACGATGGCCATAGAATGATACTCAGACTATGTCAACTCGCGTTTTATACAATCCAGATCCTACGATTGGATGCATGCCATTTTGTTTGAAAAATTTGGAAGTAAAAGAGTTGCGAGTTTGTTTCAGTTATTTTTTAATTTGGATTATTCTGCTAAGCAGATTACCACAATTCAACGTCCACTTCCAAAGTGTTCAAACGAAATGGCATGCATCCAATTCAGGGGGAGGCAGTGAATATCATTCATAAAAATCAAAAACTGCGAGGGACCAAGAGTACTACCTTGACATACTCCATGGGTCATCCTCACCATGTCACCATCCACTCCATTCACGCTAACAACAATTCATGGTCCACAGAGTCAAACGCCTTCTCCAAATCAAGGAACATTCCCGATACGATTCTACCCTTAGCAACCTCGGCACTAACATCATTGATAAATTCATACACTGCTGTATGCGTGCCCGACCTGTGGCGAAAGCCGTATTGTCGGCCATAGAAAAAATCATTTAGATTCAGGAATTCCATCACATTTCGATAGATAAGTTTTTCAAAAACTTTATTGACTACTGACAGAATAGTTATTGGTCTATAATTGGACAGCACGTAGGAATTGACTGATTTAAAAACCGGGGTAACTCTGCCGATCTTAAGGAGATCAGGGTACAAACCCACAGATATGCAGCAGTTATCGATGTCACTCAAAAAGTGCGAAATAGAATAAGCGCAACTCTGAGAGAAGGGCAGCTGACGCCATCAAGGCCAGGACCCTTATTACTGTCGAGAGACAAAATCACACCCTCAACATCACGAGCAGTCACTGCTGTGAGAAAGATGGAGTTGTTACAGAAAGTACGCTGTAATAGACCCGTAGCGACAGTGGCGACACGCTTGGCTAAATCCGAAATGAGCATTAAAAACATACGAACACACTGACTCAACAACGAGCTGATCATTGACACTGATAGAGTAAAACTTCTTACTTTTATTATTCCTACCCAAAAGAGTATTTATCTCACGCCAGGTTTTTTTGGGCTTGAAGACTTCTTGAAGAGGCGCTCAAAGTACTGGTGTTTGTAATGATCCATGAAACTATGTAAAATGTAATTACTCGCTACAACTTTGTTGTACAATACAGCGTTCCCTCTATCAGCCTTAAATATCTTCCAGAGCTTATTTTTTTTCTCGAATCAAAAACTCCAAGTGGTCATTCATGTAGGGGCATAATGCGTGAGAACTCTTGAAACGAACCTTCTTAATTGTGGTGCAGTCGGAGACCTTCTGAAAGTTCTTTATAAAGTAAGCATTTCAAGCATTTTCGACTTTTTTTAACAACCAAAAATGTGAAAAAACTGAAATCCTGCCACACAAAGTTACAACTTTCCTTAAAGCGACAGCTACCGGTAGCTACATTTACTTTATTGTTGTAAAATACGACACGAATCAATTATTTTCTACATAGAATTTGTAGTGCAAAAGCTCTTTTCTTTGCAAAAGGAATAATGTTGCAGTTGGAAAGTTTTGGACTAATACGAACTAAATGTACAAACTGAAAATTTATATGATGACAAGAATCGCCGTTACGGCGTTTTCTTGTTAAGAAGGTTTTTTGTTCTTATGACTTTGCTCATTTTCAATGCATTTGTAGAAAAGTTGCACAACTGAGGAAAAACGTAGCAGTGCAACAACTTACCCAATAATAAAACTGAATCCGTATTTTACTGTGTTCCTAACATAGTATTAAACACGTTACTTCGTGCGGGTATAAAAAAGCTTTCTCTTAACTTGTTACACATTAAATTTGTTAGAATTATGTTAAATTTTATTAAATTATTTGATTCAATTTTTAGGAACAACATTAGGAACATTTTCTGGACAAACATCCTCGATCTCAAAGTTCATCTAACGAACGAACGGAATCCTACGCATAACTTTTTACTCAACTAAAGTTTGCCGGTCTTTGTTTTTTTAAGGGTATACAAGAAATTTCAAAACAAAAAACTTATTAGAAACAAATGAAAAACTTTTATACCGTTCATAGGCTGAACCCTTAACAACATGAAACCTTTTTCCTTTTCTTTTGCAAAACAGATGTGACAGCCGGGGTGAATACGTAAGCCATGGTCAAAGCAAATTTTTCGAATTACTTTTTCATGCTATTAAACTTTATGCATTACACATAAGTTAACGATATCTTTCCCAAAGTGAAAGTCTACAGAGAAGAAAGATTTGAAAATCAGTTATCTATAGAGTTTTTTACTTTCACTAAGGGTGCGTGAAGCAATGTCACCGAAAGTCGTGGTTCTTACTAAATTTCTTGTAATAGCGTCAATTCAAGGAAAGCTTGAGTGAAAAGAAAACCCTTAGAATAAATGGGCGAACCGAAGTTCAGCCTATGCGCTAAAAGAAGCCCCTTTGTCGTTATTAAGTAGCGATAGCTAATTTATTTTTTCACCTTTCTCAATTATGACGTCACAAAAATGATGTAGCAAAAACGACGTTACAAATACGGCGTCATGAAAATGACGCTATAAATACGACGTCACAAAAATGATGTCGCACAAATGAGATCACACATATATGATCTGGGCACGGCCGACAATTTATGGAAGAAACTTTGTTTAATTTGAGTCCTTGGACTTAGCTAGGGCACTAAAAACGAGTCTCTGCTAGGGCTCTATGTGTTTTTTGTACATAACTCGAGTAAATCTTTACCGATTTTCAAAATTTTTTTTTGTTTGAAAGATCTGGGCAGGAAACTGACAATAGTGTTGAAGAAACATTTTTCGATTTGAGTCTTTGGACTTAGCTAGGGCACTAAAAAAGAGTCTTTGTTAGGGCCCTACGTGTTTTTTGTACATAACTTGAGTAAATCTCTTCCGATTTTCAAAAACAAAAAAAAAGTTTGAAAAATCTCGGCACTGCCGACAATTTATAGAAGAATTTTTGCCTGTACTTAGGGCTTAAGTGGGCCTCATGTCGGTCCTAAGGTCGGCCCTAACATAAAAAAATGTTTTTTGCTATGTTGCAGAGCAAATTGAGGGAAACATTTTTGTCTATGGAAGTATGTATCCGTGGCCTTTACTTAAGGCCCTAGGTCGGCCCTAGCCCAAAAATTTTTTTGCTATGTTGTAGACAAAATTGAGGAGAACATTTTTCTCTATTTGGAGGTCAATTTTGTGCGCTCGGAGAATTTTTTTTACACCGTTACTTCGGACGGGTTTTTCAAAATTGCCTTACGGGCAATTTCCAATACAGTCTAATGTGAACGCAATATTTACTTAAATACGTTCCAGTCTTTTCGTAACATCAACACTGTTTGCCACATCTATTCTGATACGTACGGGTCCCTTCTATGTTTTCTATTTCATCCACTCGAACAAATCGTCAATATTTTCTTCATCGTCGGGCTATATTATTTTCTTTATTCAGATTAGGGGCCGTCCATGAATGACGTCTGCTTTTTCTGTTTTTTGAACACTTACCTCCCCCCTGTCATATTTTGTCTGTTTCTGTAGCTACGTATTTTTTTGTTGAAAACAGACTTCTGTTTCGGCGAACCTCCCCCCCCCCCCCTCTCTGTCATATTCTGTCATATTTCGCCAGACCCCCCCTTAAAAGCAGACGTCATTTGTGGACGGTCACTTACTGGATCGAAGTCCTGGCTATTATTGTCAAAAAAAATTCATTCGAAATGTGTCGTTGTATTCAATCATTGTGTAGTTGCAACTATTATTTGCATCTAATTAAAGTGCCGGAAGCGACCTGAAAAGGTTTTGTAAAAGGGAAACTCAAACGAACCGATTGACAATGACAATCTTCTTTCGGTTGATACCATTAATACATTATGCCCAGACCTGTTCCTACCCTTTCATTCCAATTTTTGTGATTCTTTTAATCGGGTTTACTTTGGAAAACGAACAAAAGCGACATCTATTGTATTTTTCGAAGTAATTCCGATTTTCATAATAGGAAAAATTTAGTTAATTGTATGTATAAGTTTCGTTCACTTTACTTCAGTGTTTTTGTATGAATTGCCGGTCTATACAAATTTTATTCGTTACTAACCAATGACGTCAGTCAAGTGGTAAAGAGAGGTGGGGTAGTTTCTAATATGTAAGGGCGGCGATTTTTCTATAGAATTTCGACTACTTTTGATCGTTATTACATAACTAGGGGGAGGGGTGAGCACATCCAAATATATTATAATCACTTATGAACGTTTCTTACATTGCACAACAAATGAATCATGTTGATTTGTGCGTAAAATTCAAGTTTACAGGGATAAGAAAATTCAACTTTTTTCTCTTTTACGGAAAATAAAAATATCGTAAATCTTTTTCTTATTAGACATTTTATCATCTTATAATAATTCCTTTTCAAAGACTACAATGATAACGAATTCGAAAAGGATAATCTGAAGAGAATATTTATATTGTCGGGAGTTGGAGTGTAGATCGAAATGTATTTAATATGGGAAATAAAGAAAAGATGTTGGTATTTTCGACATGCCAAGATCTTAGCATAGTATTCATAGTTGCTTGAGTAAAAACTGTTGTGCTTACCATATGTGAATTTTACGCCTTTGCATTTCAATTCGGTATTCATCACTCACAGTCCTTTGTATACATATCTTCTATTCATAAAATTAATTCCAGTCATGACTGTCATGATCAACCATTGAGTTGTTGGAATTGAGTTGCTTTAATAAACATCTGCTTGGTAACCTGAGATATTTTCTATATTTTTTGCTAATTTTTGTGGGCATATAAAGAGCACAATAGCTTTATTGTCAAGAATAATATTCAAAGGTCAGACGTTAAAACGACATGTTAATGACAATAAATAAAATGTCATGGAGACTGCCTCATATTGTAAAAACTGAAGTGAGGAGGAAAACCAATAGAATTCTTGGAATTTTATTTGTATTTTGATTGAATTTTCTGAGACAAGTGCAATTTAAAAATGGGAATGGAAATTTCATTTGAAATGATTTACATTTTTGTTTTATACAAAAACTTCGTGTATATAAAAAGTTTGTGGCAAACGTCAGACATGTTGTCGTATACGAGTTGCAGCACTATCCAGCGGCACTACACAAAAAAAATGGAATTAGGCATGTACAACTCCTTTTTACGACCGTTTTACGTCTAAGACGTATTTCATGTACATCTGTAATGCATAATGTACACACAACATGTAAAATGTACATTGTACTTGTTAAATGAACGATTTACTTGTAGAATGTTTCTCCAGCAAACCCAATGATTTAAGCGACACTATCTACAAGTGGCATGTACGTGATTCGTACAATGATGTACAACAGCATTTTTTTACAAGTGATATGTACTTACATACAATGTACACATCCATTGTATAATGAACAATGTACAATGGACGCACTCACGTGATGAACAAGTGATATGTACAATGTACAACTGATATATTTACGTGATGTACAAATGATATGTACAATGTACAACGGATTTTACATGTACAATGTACAAAGCCATTGTATATCGAACAAGTGATATGTAAACAGTTCAATCAAAATACGAGAGTGTACCCAATATGTAAAGTTAGTCAATGGAAAAGTCGAGGACTGGATATGCAGGTGTCGACGGCTCGAATCCAAATTATGTCAGCTACTTTTTGTGAACGAAATACGGTGATCCTAATGTGGAATTATTGAATAACGTGGAAGTAAGTAAGCAAGCAATTGTGTAATACTAACATTGAAATCGTATGAAAACCTTTTTACAATAATATTAGATTATGCACCTCTTGCAAAAATTGTTGTTTTGACGAGTGGGGCTCTAGCTGAGGGCGTGGGTTATAATACCACACGTTAAAATAACAATTTTGGCAAGAGGTGCATATGCAATTTTATCTATCGAGAACAAATAATATCGAGATAAGTAAATTTGCCCTATAGGGATAAGTTCGGTGTAATCGTTCTATACAGGTGCTTTTCATGTGTAACAGGACAGCCTACTAAGCTTTTCTCTTTCTTACGCAACCTCGATGAGTGAGACAACCATATTAGGCTGTCCTGTTACATCTGAATGGCCCAGTATAGATAAAATTTTTTGAAAATTCAATGGACGTTCTACATGTACAGCTGAAGTGTTCAAAATATCTTGCACATTGTGCATGTGTATAGTACAATGTACGTTCTACATGTAATATGTACAGTCAAAGCGTTCAAAATAGCTCGTATATTGTACAAATGTATAGTACAATGGCTTGGTAAAGTGTACAAATCTACAATTCTCACGCTAGTCATCTTTTTGGGTGTAGGGGTGACTTCGGTAACATGAACCTAAAAGGAGTTAAACCAGAAAATGGCCACAGACTATTTTTTCAATTCAACAAATTGAAAAAAAATTTTAAGAAATTTGGAAAAATATTTTCTCAAAAATAATCCCTGTCTATTCTGCATGGTAAATCCTTCGCAATCCCTGCAAAAAAAAAGATTTTGCGATGCACATTTCGCCCGCACATTATTCTACGTTTAAGCTGTAGATGTAAAATGTACACTGTACTTGTTTAATGAACAACACTTGTACAATTAACTTCCAACTAAACCAATGATTTAAGCGAGAGTATGTACGGGATAAACGTACAAGTCTCACGTTCGACATTTTTTTGGTTGAAGGTAGAAAGTGGTTCAAAATTATTACAAGCTAATTCTCAAAGTTGATACAGCGGAAGATGACATCATAGCAACGCCACCTGTTACCATTTTTTCTCTGTTCCCTTTCGAACAAGGAAGGCGAATTTTACTGTTTTCTAAATACAATTCAACCATTTGATTCTCTTGCTAACGTTCGTCCCTTCAATAAATCGATGTGAAACTCATAAAATCTTGTTAAATCGCACCACTGTCAGTAAATAGAACAAAGATAAACATTTTTCTCATTTTAATGCTTATTTATAGATTGATTTTCTGTTAAAGAGTTTTCCGCTTGCATTTTTATTTCCTTCTTCCACGTAATAATTCAAAAAGTTACTCTTGCGTTACCGTTAAATCTTCGAAGATTGGCTTGATATTTCCATTTTTCTAAGCTGCCTATAATAATATACAAATTAATAACCGATAATAGCCCATAGCACTTGAGCCGATTTTTCCCTCCGATCATGAACATAATTTCTCAGTGGGAGGCTTATCTGCTATGGGAAATGTTTGATTTAATGTATCAATTTTCGGTGATTTATATTTGGCCTTAAATTTTGATATAAAACATGAAGCGTTGGATTTATTCAATCGTCCTGCTAGTAAACTATTTGTGCTTAGGGAAAATGCCTGGGCAACCAAATATCAAAATTTCACGGTGTGTTTCAATATGATTGAGTGATGGAAATTGGAAATCACTTTTACGCAATAACTAGGTCCCACCTTTTGGGTGGGTTAGATCCCTTGACTGATTCTTTACTTTTTCATTATAATCAAGAGAAGCATACCCTATTACAAGAACGCTGTTCAATGTATTTGTTAAACCATATTAAAATATGTCCAAGTGAAACAAATGAAATTGAATATTTTGCGATTTTATTTCATAGTTTTCTTGGCACTGACATTAGCCAAATAAAAAAAAGCCATATAATAAGATTTAAAATTCATATGGAGACATTCTCCATGCATTTTCGAATTAAATCGATTCTTACTCGGAAATATGTATTTCGAATAATTTTTCGTTGATAGGAGAGGGTTTGATAGGCCAGAGGAAGATTATGCAATTATTTAGTGAAAATAGTTTTTTACCAGCTGGGCCAAAAGAAAAACGAAAATAACAAACTTCATACCACGGGGTGAAAGCGAAAATATGAAACCATAACTTGGAGGGAATGGAGTAAGTCTGAAAGTTGACATTTGTTGGAAATGACCATACGGTCACAAAACTTCTTTGTTCATGCGAAGAATGATTACATGAACTTAGACTATTTAGATTTTTAAAATTCTGTTCATTTATATCAACAGCAATATTTTTCAATTTATATTAATTATTGTAAATTCACTACATTTTGTTGCGAAGTGTCAGACGAAGTTATTTTTGTTGTTTGGAATGTTGATCAACTTGATAGTTATCCAACTTAGATAACTATAGACAACTATCAAGTTGATAGTTAGACAACTATCAAGTTGATAGTTAGGCAAATATCAAGTTGATAGTTATACAACTATCAAGCTGATAGTCAACTATTAACGTGACTGTCTAACTAGCTATAAACTTCATACACTTACATCCATAAGAAACAATAGTAACAAAATGAGCAAACCACCAAATTTAATTTTCTCTATATATCATTCTACTACATTTCGGTGAATCATTCTAATACTTTTCAAGTACTCCGAAAAAAAAACAAAAAAAAATCGGTTTTTCCGGAATAACTTCCACATCCGTAGTCCCACAAAGCCCATTTTCGAACCTAAACTCGGGAATTTAATTCCGCAGCGATTAAAAAAAGAGATTTGGAAAATTGGTTAGGAAATAATCAAGTTATCGTGCTAACAAGGAAATTTTTTTGCAGGTATTTAAGGTTTTTCATGTAGATATCATACATTTTATTTTCATAAGACCCTTTGACTTTCAGTCAAGGGAATTATCTATTTTATAATTTCACAATGAAGAAGCATGAAAGAAGCTCGGAAATAAGAGTTGCGTAGGAAATGGGAAAGGGGTATTTAGCACCCTTACTCTCCGTGAAGTACATAATATTTGTTTTATGTAGTGGTGAAATATTCAGACAATTCCAAAGAAAAAAATGAAGTCAATGAAGTTAATGTGTCAGTGGAACGAAATAATTCAGATCTGTTTGCGCTCTAAGGATAACATTATCAAAGTAATAGTTTTCAGTAGGTCTTCATTCTTTTTCTTAGCACTCCTTCAAGTGAAAGACATTTTCTCGGCGACTTTGAGGTGTAAAGTAGCTCTGAGCTATTGCACTACTTAATGTTCATTCTGCTTAACTGCGACAAAAGTTGACCAGTTGAGTGAACCCGCTACAGAGGTGATATTATGTTATCATGGGCGCGCGGTAGCGATGCGCTCGTGACGCAAGTCCACATACGAACAAAAAATTAAGAATTTTTTTTTTCGTAGACCTCGGAACCATATATATACAGCTAAGTTTTGACTTTCCCCCTTGTGACGTACCCCCGGAAAATATTTTTCCCGGATTCTACGGAAAATTCTAAGGCGAAAATCGATTCAGTGAATTCGGAGATATGACCTTTAGAAAATGGCCATATTCAATACAAAAAGTGCATATTAATTATTCATAAAAGCCACAGTTGATGTAAACACCCTACGTTAATTAGTTACACAGTTAGTTACTCACTAGTTTCCATTGGCACTTGTGTGAAGAACGACTTCTTTGGCTCGCGCTCGAAAACGGCTCGATAACTTTTCTCGAAATTTTGCAGGGACCTTCGGCTGGGCATTCTACGCCATATGAGATTTTAAAAAAGGGGGGTATCGGCCTCGTTTGGGCGCCAGGGCTCTTCGAAGGCGCCGTAGAAAGCCCATATGTATGTGTTTGTGTGTGTAATGTTTATGGTAGCACGTTTTGTAGAAGACTGGATGTTCGAGATAGAGGTTTGGCGTCAGAGGGAAAGTTGTTGGGTTGAGTGTGTATTGTATCATGGTGACTGCCAAAATGTCGGGAAATTTAGATATGTTGTAGAGGAAGTTGATGGGATAATTTTCGCCCATGGAAGTAGTAGCCGCCGCGCTTCAGTTTGGTGGCGGCGGCGGATCGAAAAAGGGAAATGTGTCGCAAGTCCTCGTCCCTTCTTTCAAAACAACAAACAACTGATATTAATTTGGGTGAAATATTTGAAATATTTTCACATTCAGCGCAGAAAAATTATTACGTTGGGAGGGTCTGGCATTTATGAGGCATTTTTTTAATCAAATGTGAAAATATTTCAAAAGAATTTTTTCCGTTCCGAAGCTGTAAGCGTCATGACGCGTCACGCAAATTGATATCAATTGTTTTGAAAGAAGGGACGAGGACTTGCGTCACATTTCCCTTTTAAAAAGGGCTTTTGTTGTGATTTCAAACTGCCGTAATTTTATAGATATGTGTCATCTAGAAGTTGCTTTATCCCGGGATTTGATATTTTTTCCTTAAAACGCTAAAACTCTAAAATTTCACTCTCGCCTTTAGAAGCAACTTTCTAACTGCCATAGTTTTGGAGGCATGAGTCATCCCTCCCAATTCTAGAAGAGACTAAATCACGGAATTAGGTTATTTTCCCCTCAAACGCTGAAACACGTGTTTTCTAAAATCTCTAATTTTAAATTTAAAAATCTCTACAATTTTACCTTTGGAAGCAACTTTCTCACTGCCATAATTGTAGAGATATGAGTCATCCCTCACCACTCTAAAAGTGGTCACATTCCAGAATTAGGCCATTTTTCCTTAAAACCCTGAAACACGTGTTCTCTGAAATTTTATTCTCTTCAACTTTGCCTTTGACAGTGAATATGAAACAGCAATATGAATTGCATAGTTGAACAAGTTGAAAACCCGTCTGCTCTCGTATGTGGCCAAGAGATGTAACGTTACTTTTCAAACCTTCAACTCTCTTAATAAAACTTCACTCTATTAACACAATTTAGTAACCAAATTCCGTCAAAGCTTCTTATTACAACCTTTATTAAGCACTTCACAAATTATGTTTCTTACATCTAAAATGCGCAAACCCCTTAGAACTAGACCTGACCTGACTTTATGTTGGGTGATGAGACTACACGTTGCGAGCACTGATAACCACGTCAAAATTATGTCCAAAAGCACAGTCCTTACAAAATAATGTCCAATGTCTTACCCAGAATGAAAGTGTGACCTAAAAGCTGTTATTATGGTGGTGAAACTCCGACCGGTGTCTAACTCTAAAACAAATGCTCAGCTTGTTATCCACAATCTTTAACAAAAAACTTCACGATACTTCATCAGCCTTATCAAAATTACTGTTTGACTCTCAGTCAAATTTAACTAAATTACGATTATTCACAAAATAATTTCGTACTGCCGACTTAACCAACTGTACTGTGCGACAGCCACAAGTGAAAAGAACCTTTCACCTCCGCTCGACATTTTCGTGAGTCTCAACCGTTTCAACTGTCATTACATAATTTGACGATTTGAGTGCCATCTACTAGCTCGGCATATCACCTAATTGTCTCCAAAACTATTCACCGGGTTAATTCAACCTTCTAGCTTATGTTAATGTTACATTTTCACAATTAAGTTCTTACTTAACCGGAGGCGGGTTACAGAGATTCAATTTCTTCCATTCCATTGGTCGCAGTACCCAGACCACTTACCCAATTTCCCAAAAAAATGTTCCCAGTTTTGTGAGATCAAATGCTTTTATTTGACACCAAAATGATCAATTTCCGTGCCATACTTGCTGAGATATTTGCGGAAAAGTTTCACCCCTCAAAAAACCATGTTTTTGGTCACTTCTTCGACCATACCTCCATAACCACTTGACCGATTTTGCTCACCTACGAACTAAAGGGATTTTATGACCTTTACTTGGGACAGTTTTAATGACAGTCAACACATCGAACCCCAAGATCCAAGATAGTTCTTTGCACTTCATTGTATAATACTTTTGCGGTATTATCGTTTTTGCGAAGTTGACAAGTCCTGTCGTGGATACTTCTGAAAGTCTCAAATGACTGTTTAACCTGACCAGTTTACGTGATTTGAACAAAGATAGTTTGAGGATGGGACTAGTCCTTATAACTGATCCAATTAAACAGTCAATAATTATTCAGCATGATCTTGCGACTCAGCAGATAGGATTTAGAACGTCCAACATATAATGTGACCGCCTGCTTTTTCAGCTTTACTACAAGCACACCTAATCCAATATTACCAACTCTAGCTAATTGCCGGCAGATGTGAATAGTTGCTTGGTTAATCATTAACGAGTGTATAGATAGATCCAACATCTAATTAGATTCAAATACTTCGATAGAACACACGAGTCGGTATCCAATTGGTATAATCAACGTAAAAAAAAACATTCCGTTTAGCCTTTTGTCATAACGATTCAATGACCCAACATTAAGTTGATAAATTGATTTAAACGGGCCAATGAATTAGATATTTATTCATCCATCCGCACAAACTATCCTATTTCAGGAATCCGCAAAATATGGGAAAAAATCCTTTCACGATAATAAATTCCCTTTTATAACCCACTTTTTGAATATTAATCACTTCGTTTCCATACAATACAAAAATATATCCATTTTATTTCGAAACATAACAATCTGCGTAGTGTGCAAATAAAATTTGTGTTCACGAGCATCGAATGGAAATCTGATACCAGCTATTCAGTAAGGATATTTTTCAAAAATACAACACAACAACATTCTAAATGCCCTTTGAAATACACAAAACTAATTAAATAAAGCGTAAAATTTATGAATTCCGTTTGATCGTATCGCTTTCAGTATTGTTTACAAATTAAATGCGAAATGCAAAACGAAAATGTTAAAGCGGAGAGTTGGATTCTAAAAGCTTCTTTGTTCAAATCAACCGCAAATGTTTTTAGTGAATGGGTTATGGGTTGAAGAAAAATGTATTTTATTTCAAAACTACATAAGGTGAACGGTTCTAGCAATTAGAGGGGCACTCAACTTTGTTTTGAATGATTTACGTCACATAATAAAATAGCATCAAATTGGATGGTCGGATCGGAGATGAGCCGAATTTGATAGTAATCAATTCTGTACGAACAGCAAAACTGATATCATTACCAACCAGAATGACTTGGCAAAGTCTATACTTAGAGAGAACTTTAAATATGTGCTTCGTAATTACATAAGGGGCCATCCGTAGAGTACGTAATTCCTGAGGGGGGAGGGGGGTTTCGACGACAGCGTACGTTCCATATATTTCAATATTTTTATCATACAGTATGCACCGAAAGCACTACTTTTCATCGATCGTTTTGGTTCGGAAAGCAACGAAATGCAGACCTCTGAAATGTGTGTGTGTCCTAGTACGGAAAAGTGATTCCTACGACGGAAAAGTAATTCCTAGGACGGAAATCGTGTTATATGTACCTCACGTTGTGCTATGTGTGGTAAATTGCATATATAATTTATTGGAGAAATATGTGCAAATGAATTATGTGTTAAATTTTGATTGATGTGTTTGTGCATTTCGGTGCATATTGTATGAAAATTTTTTCGAATAACTAGAAGGTATACTTCGGAATTCCCATGTGTCTCTGTATTTATATACCTCGAAACTGATTGTAACATGAGTGTGAATGTGTGCCGCGTCGAAGCTTCTCCATTACAATACATAGACACATGGAAAATCCTCACTTTCCGTCCTAGTGATTCAAATAACTATTCCCATACATTTTTGCTTACGAGAGGAGAGGGGGTCAAAAGCTATTTCATCTTTTTTTTGTTTTCGTCACCAGCGGACACATATTTAAAACTCTCTACGTAAGAGAATTTTAGAGAAACGCCACAATTCACCTCTGTCCTTACATCAACCGTTTTGACCCACTGCACCATCAGAAGAAAATATCGGAGACATATTTAACGTCTCAAATTGCACAAGTGGAAATTCACATTAAATATTCATCTTTCGCAGTTATTTTAGTCTGCTGACTCACAAAAAATGTTGATTCCGAAAGTTCCCGCAAAACATTTTTTACACTTTGTTGTTACTACTTTCAACGCACGATCAACCGTAATAGTTATTTACTGTCTTCTTGGGAAATTTGTTCTTGAGACGTGTGAAAAGTTTGTATCCCACACGCAGAAACAACGATTGTCCCAGGAAGACAGTACAAAGTTTTTCACGCTTGCGCCCGGAAAATCTAAAAATCGGTTTTGAACGAGAGGGTAATGACTCATTTTTCATCCGTAAGCATGGAAAACATGTTTTGATCCTTCATTTCATTTACAGTTTCAGCAATTCAATTTTGAGACAGCAGACTGTTAATTGGCTGTTTATTTGTCGCACTACCTGAGGGTATACGTTTGTAACGTTTCTTTATGCTAGGGCAAGAAGTAGGACTGAAAAGTTTTTCTAACATACAATTCCGGAAGTAAGAAACCCCTTGGCAGTATAAGGATTGAACAATTATAATTACAGAAATATAAATTAAATAGGATTTCATTTAATTGAACAAAAGAAAATTACGTTGATATGAATGTTTTTTGAATTCTTGAAATAGAAAATCTACAAATGAAAACAGTTGTTGCCTTTAAGCTTTTTAGGTTCATTAACGTTTCACAATAGGATAACGTCATTTTATTGGTAAAATTTCGTTATACTCTGAAATGTAAATGAGACCAAGCTTCTGTTGTATTCGATTTAGAACACATATTTACATACTTCAAGTCAGTTATGGTAGATGGCATTGTATGCGAATTTTTATTCTATTGTTTTGACATGTATAAAGCTTGCATACATGAGCCGAAGGCGAGGTATGTAACTGGGCCATTTTGTAAGTATGTTAGGTTGGAATGGCTTCAAAACATAATCCAAAAATATTTTATTTGCGCCCCAGACACGTTTTTTGAGGAATAGAAGCTTTTTGAGATGTGTACGTACGCGCGGGCGAAGCCCAAGCGAAAAGTACACATCGAGTGTGTATTGGGGTATTTTGAAAGATATTTTTCTGTAATAGTGAGAGTGTGTTGGTGTACATACCGCGGAAAGCAACTTTTCGTCCCAAGTGATGGGAAAATATTTTCCGTCACAACCAATACACTCTCACGTTAACAGAAAAAGTTATTTTCTGCGTCGTTTTTACATGAAATGGCCCAACTACACAGGACAAAATAAAATTGAAAAAAAAGAATTGCTTATAAACATACACACACGTCAATTCGATACTTCACACGAAACTAATCCCAAATCAACAAATTATTTTGTCCACAGTATCCAATAATTTAGGGGGAGTGGTGTTTGAGAAAAAAAAACATAATGTGACAAGGGGGAGGGATGGTTTCTCGAAACAGGCGTTAACCTTTGAATCTTTTAGCGACGTAACAGTCTGTTACCGTTGGAACGGTCTCTGTTGGCTAAACTAGGCAAAGATGAGAGTTATGTTGTATGAAGGAGAAGCAGATACAACTTACATCTAGCTTTTCTCAATACAACACTACACTCATCTTTGGCTAGTTTAGACAACAGTGACCGTTACAACGGTAACGGACTGTGGAATTGTGTACAGTTAAAGATTGTGATCGTGACCAGATCGTGAAACAAAAATTTTTGTCCATAACAAAACTTGAATTTTGTCAGGTGCATGTTGCTGGCACTGCCATCATTTAGGGCAGTGTATTTCTAAGGCTACGCATTTAGGGCTAGTTTAGGAAATGGCGAATGGTACCGGTCTCAAGTTAAGGGTTGCCATAGAACGCTAGCCCTAAATGTTTAAAGTTCGAAAACATGTCGTACACGAATGTCTAACAAAGTAGCCTATAATTTGGGGCTCATTTAGGGCTGACGAACGAGACCGGTCTCGAGTTTAGGGCTGTTCTGGGTGCCACCCGGAACTGTCAAAACGACATGTTTTCGAACTTCAAACATTTAGGGCTAGCGTTCTATGGCAGCCCTAAACTTGAGATCGGTACCATTCGCCAGCCCTAAACTAGCCCTAAATGGTGGCAGTGCACCTAATTTTGCCTAGTATGTTTACTTCTCTAATCATAACTTTCAACAATAACTTCACACGACCCATCAATACATGATACAAGCCAATTTCGGATAGTCAAAATATTTTGGGAGGAGGTAGGTTTTGAAGAAACCGACAGAATATGACAGGAAATAACGAAAAAAGTCAAGAAAAATTTGGTAACTTGATGGTAACTTGATGGGTTCTTTGCGTTAATCATGTATATTCAGACTCGCTTTCAGCTCGTTTGACGACAATCTTCACGTCTTTAAAGCTATTAGGAATCTTGCTCCATAAACGGCTGTTTGCTTGCATCGGGAAAATAGATATTTTATGCTCAATAATTTGTCGTATTATCACGATTAACAATAAGTTATGTTACATGAAACATTCTCTAAACAATTTTATTTAGTAGAAAATTGTAATTGAAATGTTTTCAGCCAGCAAATTTGTTTAAAAACTACAAACTTTTCTCACTCCCATGTCGCAGTCACTATTGTCCTATATACTATTAACAGCACATTTGATTTCAGAACAAAAGTGCAGTGTCGTATGACGGATTTTATTTAACGTCATTTGACTATAAATGATAACAACTTTAACTTTTCTGTGGTGAGGGATTTATATAGACAAATTTATTTTAAAGCGCATTATTTCAAATTAGTTCAACTACATTATTTTGCGAAATTTCGTGTGCATTATAAACTCGGAAAAACTTTACTTGCTGAAGGGCATGCAAAATGTAGAAAAAAACATTAAAAATGATGTACTAGTGATGCTAGATTTATTTTTTTGTATAAATAGTGTCTAAGTACTTGGTGTTGTAAAAGTTGCAAGTTTTCTACGTTCGCCATTTAATTATAAAACCCTATTAAATCATGGCTAAGATGGAAAATCATAGCTGCAGTAAATCACTTTAAATTACTTCTTTAATTAATAACAACAAAGTTTGTTGCTTTCATGCATCTTTATGATATACGTAAAAGTAAAGTTATAAAGCTAGGTTTACGTAAGTAAGATTCGTCTACATTTTTATGGTCGACCGTACACTCATGTCGTTTCGATGCTAAGTACACACACACTTACACACAATTTACTTTCAACCATAAATACAACCGAAAAAATTTTTAACTATCTAGAACGATAATCTCGAACTTATTCCTCCAGAGCAAATTTACTTATCTCGATACATCTGTTCTCGATAGATAAAATAGCATATGCACCTCTTGCCAATATTGTTATTTTGACGTGTGGGGCATTGTGGCCCTAGCCGCGGTAGCGGAGGGCGTGACGCAGTCCCCACACCCCAAAAAAGAAGTCCACAAACTCAAAAAACGCCATACAAAAACCTTTGGGACAAGACACGATGTACTACATGGGGTGAAAAGTCCGCGGCCTTACATAGAGATGGCGTCATTACTTCAGAATTTTTGTTAACATTCAGTAGTACATACCACCCTTTACTTGTCTACAGCCAAAATTTCCTGACATTTGGTGTCATAGTTTTCGAATTACTGTCAATAGAGTGACGCAGGTTTTTGTTGTTCGTAAAAAATGCAAAATAATGAATTCCGTGTGTTGATTAAACATTGTTTCTTAATGGGAAAAAATACGGTGCAAAGCAAAGAATGGCTGGATAAGTGTTATGGCACATCTTGTCCGTCGTATACAACGGTCAAGAAGTGGCATGCTGAATTTAAACGAGGTAATACAAGCACCGATGATGCCCCACGTTCAGGACGTCCAAGTGAAGCAGTTACTGAAGAAAACATCAAAAGAATCCATCGTATTGTTTTGGCTGATCGGAAAGTTAAAGTTAGTGAAATAGCTGACATCCTCAAAATATCAACAGAACGGGTGCGACACATTTTACATGAGTATTTGGACATGAAAAAGCTTTCTGCCCGATGGGTGCCGCGTTTTCTAACAATTGATCAAAAGCAGCACCGTCTTGACGATTCAGAGCGTAATTTAGCTTTGTTCGAGCGTAATCCAACGGAGTTTTTGCGTAGATTTGTCACGATTGATGAAACGTGGATTCATTACTATACACCAGAGTCCAATAGACAGTCTGCAGAGTGGTTAGAATTTGGTCAAAGCCGACCGAAGCGCCCAAAGGCACAGCGTTCTGCAGGCAAGGTTATGGCCACGATTTTTTGGGATGCGCATGGCATAATATTTATCGACTATTTGGAGAAAGGAAAAACAATAACTGGCGAGTACTATGTCACATTATTGGAACAGCTCGACAACGAGATCAAGAGAAAACGACCGCATATGCAGAAGAAAAAGGTCCTGTTTCATCATGACAATGCACCAGCGCATTCATCCATAAAAGCAACTGTGAAACTGGACTCTTTGGGCTATGAATTACTCCACCACCCACCTTACTCTCCAGATCTGGCCCCCAGCGACTACTATTTGTTCCCAAACTTAAAAAGATGGCTACAGGGAAAAAGATTTTACTCTAATGATGAGGTGATATCCGAAACAGAGGCCTATTTTGCAGGGTTGGAGAAATCCTATTATACCAAAGGTATCCAAATGTTGCAGGACCGTTGGACTAAGTGCATTTCCCTTCAGGGAGACTACGTTGAAGAATAAAATTAATTTCATATGTAAAAGTTAGTTCTTTCATTGCAAGGCCGCGGACTTTTCACCCCATGTAGTATAGGGGAACTTTTGAAATTTTCCCCCTGCCCTTCCCCTTCAAATTACGTCACAAAATCGGTTGGAAATTAGCTGATATATCGAGGTTTGAAAATGTCATTTTTCTATGGGCCATGGATTTTTCTATTGTTCTCCTCATTACGAAAACTTTTTTTCTGATCTGTCGGTCTGTTCTGTTCGATGTTCTATCTATTAATAATTTTCGATCTCGAAAACCAATCAGCCGATCTTCTTGGAATTTTCACTGAACGTCAATCTGGGCCCCAAATGAAAAATTTCATAGGCCGCTTTTCCGGGAAAATTCTGGAAAAGCCATGGCATGTGGAAAAGTGGTAAATTTTGAGGTTTTTTCAGGTAATGCTCGGAATTTCCGAATTTTAGCTGCGGAGTGACAATAGTTAGAGAGTTTTTTTCTTCGGGAAAGTTATAGAGTTTGGTCAGGATAATTTTTTGGGATCTTAAGAAAATTGCTGCCAGCAGTCAAACCGCGCCATCTTGAATATTTCCAAACAATTAATTTGTTTTTTTTTTTTTGTTTTCGAATTTTAGCTTCGGAATGACAATACTTAGAGAGTTGGTGTCTTCTACAAAGTTATAGAGTTTGGTCAGGAGATTTTTTTGGGATTTTCAGAAATCCGCCAAGGAGTCGCCATCTTGGATTTTCGTTAGGAAGAAATTATACTTCTTTGGATTTTTGAATTTTAGCTCCGGTATGAGAATATTTAGAGAACTGGTTTCTTTGAACCGGTTATAGTGTTTGATCAGGAGAGTTCTTTAGGATTTTAAGAAAATGTCTGGCAGTTATCAAAGCGGCGCCATCTTGGATTTTCGTAAGGAAAAAATTAGGTTTTTTCTTTTTTTCGAATTTTAGCTTCGGAATGACAATACTTAGAGAGTTGGTTTCTTCGGGAAAGCTATAGAGATTGGTGAGTAGAATTTTTTTGTGATCCTAAGAAAATGGCTGCCAGCTGTTAAAGTGACGCCATCTTGGATTTGTTAGTAAAACTGAGAAAACAGTTGCTTTTATAGCTATTCAGATGGTTTCGTCTGGATGATGAGCTAGAGTTGTAGAGGAGTGACTGTAAACTGTAAACATTTCTGTTTTACATTTGATAACAACAATTTTGACAGTTGACATAGGGATTTTAATTTTTTTTATCACGTTTACAAAACTGATGATCCCAATGTTTGGAATATTTTTTTAGCGCAATAATTTTCAAAACAAAAACGAAAGTTTGACTTTACAAAAAAATTTAAAAAAATAATTATTTTCAATAAGTTTTACGCCGATTTTATTTATTTGAAGTGCACTTTCGATAAAAAGTACAATTGAAAAAGAGCCACGGTCTATTAGATTTAATTACAATTAATTGAAACAAATTCGAAAGTAATTAATATTTTATGATTGATTAAAATCTTGTGAATAATTAACCAAAATATTGCAAATACAAACGAATAAATTTCGAATTGCAGTGAGTCGTTCCAAATCAACATTCAAGATAGAGATGTGCGGGGCGGCCGAAACTCGAAGAAAACCCCAACCCGAATCAATTTGACGGGTCGGGTCGGGTTTTTTGTTTTCGTTTTTTTTTCGGGTCGGGTCGGGTTTGAAGACTTCAACTAACAAAACCGACCCGACCCGAACAAATAAATTTACTCACATTTTTTCTCAAAATTGAGTTTTCAAATGAAATCTTGTAAAAAAAAGGTCGGGTAAGGGTCACAGTTTCACAAATCAGGTCGGGTCGGGTTGGGTCTGAATTTTTATTTTGGTACGAGTCCCATCTACAAAGAAAAGGTCGACCCGCACACGTCTAGTTCTTTCATGAAAAGCTTTAATTTCTACGTTAGGCCTTGTATAAGGCTTTGCTCACAAATTGCAAACTCGCTACTAAAAGATTACCGTGAAATTAAGCTTTTCAATTTCTCTGTTTGTGGCAGTTTCCATTTATTCAACACAGAGTGAATCTTTGCGTGGGCTGGAATCATTCGAATTACGTTTAAAATCGTTGAAGCTTAATGTTCGATTTATATTTGCAAGTGACAGTCGGTCCTTTTTAATGTAATTTATAATTTTGTTTGGAATAAAAAGTGTTAGTTAAGATCATACCACGTGGATACGATATGGTTCGGTAATAATATAGACTTACTGCCAACAATGGAATAAAGTACAGAAGAAATAGTATCAGAATAGACACAAACAATTTCTCATTGAGGGATTGATACTTTAATTTCAAATAAGCGGTTAAAATTGTGCAATGTGCCCTTACTGCGGTAAATTCTCGTTATGATGTTACCAATCATATCATATTTTCTTTTACAAACTTTATTTAAATTGTGCAATACTTTTTTTCTTGTTCTCAATGCTGCTATGACAAAAATCGTGAAAAACTTTTATTTTGTTTGCAAGAAACTTTCTTTAACATTACATTAAGCTTTTTCATACTCTTCAAATATAATTTGATTTCAAATAATAAATGTAAATACGAATGTTGTTTTGTTTCAACTCCATCTCATTTCTAAAGAAACTCCATTTGTTCTGATAAAATAATATAAAACAAAACATTTTGACATCAAAACCCTAACTAACTATGAATCAAAGGATAAAGAGTTTTCATTTTCTTAGCAAATACACCTCAGGATAACTCATTTGTTGTGTGTGTCAGGGACAATAGGAAACTTTATACTTTGTCATTTCTGAAAGCCTTGAAATTCTTTTTGAAATACAATATTCTCGATTAACATTAGACTTGTCTACGAAGTGAGTCGCTGTATAACAAAAGAAATATTATGTTGTCTCACGTATTGGAATCAAATGAATCTTGATATCATAAAGAAAAGTAACATTTTTCGTTTTTAGTAGATGAATTTAGACTTAATAGAATAATGATTTCAAAAACAATGATTTTTATTAAAATAATTATTTCCGCTGAAGGTCATCGTATTCTATGCTAAGCTTTTTCTCGAGCTATTGTATTTGATTTGAAATCAGTTTGAAAGACTCTGCCATCCTTGTATACATTTTTTTAGACTCAGAAAAATTGAAGTTTCGCGGCACTCCTTCAATGGGATGGTAGTAGATGGCTATTATGGGGAACCGGACATGGAAATAATGTTGTTTTTTTTCTGTAACCGAGCTAAAATTCCCCGTGAACCGAAAATCAGCTTGCGATTTCCCTAATGTCTGTAGCTGAGATTTCCCTGTTTTAGTTGAGACTTCACGATAAGCTAGGGCTTCATAATCTTTTTTAGGTCTTTTGTTCATAACTCGAGTGAACCTTAACCGATTTTATCAATTTTTTTTTCTTTCAAAGATTAACCAGCGCCCAACATTTTATGCCCGCCCGCGTCCGTTCGATTTTGAAAACGGGCAGCTCGTGCCCGCCCGTGCCCGGTACGGGGCGGGCGGGCTTGTGAACGTGCTGAAAAATCGGGGTGCCTCTACCGTAGAAATGGGAGTCGACTAGGGCAATTCGTGTTTTTCGTAAATAAGTGGAGTTAACCCAAGTCTTAAGAGTACTTAAGAAAAAATTTGAGGCCATGACCTATTCTTACGGCCCTAGGTCAGTCGAAGGGACTGCCCGAACAGAAACTTTTGGTATGTTGTAGAGATAATTGAAGGGAACATTTTGCCTATGGAAATATGAGTGCATTGGCTCTCCCAAGTGCAAGGGTACTTCCCAACGATGCCGATACACATTTCCTAACGACAGCTATTTCCTAATGATAGCTACTTCCCAATGATAGTTACTGCCCAATGATAGCTACTTCAAATGATAGCTACTTTAAATGATAGCTGCTTTCCGATGATAGCTACTTCCCAACGATGCCGATAAATATTTCCCAACGATAGCTATTTCCCAATGACAGCAATTTCCCAATGATAGCTACTTCCCAGCTTCATACATTTTCAATGTTTTTCTATGACACATGCCTGTACTGAAATTTCCCTCAAAAAATTTTTTCGCCTTCGTCGGTTTCCCTGCGAACCAAAATTTTTGCCTAAAAATTTCCTAGTAACGAGGTTCGCAGGTTTGCGCATTATTTCTATGCCCGCCGACCACCCACCATGAAAAGTCAGTAGGAGTCGTGTGGAGGTCGATATTGAAAAAATGTAATTTGGCGGTGAAGAGAATCCCCCATCAAAGAATATTGAGCGCTTTAATGATAGTGCCAGGGGGCATCCAGACAAAAAAAAAACGGACAAAAAAACCGCTGGACAAAAAAAACACGGACAAAATAACCTGGACAAAATAACTCCCCGACAAAAAATCCAGCATTTGGAGAGAGAGCGATCGTAATTACAACCCTCCTGAAATTATGGTGTACGCAATTAATCCGGACACCAAAAATCCTGACAGAAAAATCCGGACAACCAAAAATCCGGATGACCAAAAATCCGATAACTAAAAATCCAGACGACCAAAAATCCGGATTATAACAAGCAAACCAAGCTTTGTGCGAAATTTGTCCGAATTCTTTTTTAACATTTCATTACTTCTTGAAACCGGGTAAAAGAACCCCTGGGGGTTATTTCGTCCGGTTTTTTTTTGTCCTGGGGTTTTTTGAACTAGAGCCGTGCCAGCGCACTCATTCTGGATTCGTGGAGGCTACTTACGTATTCCCATCACCACTGAAATGGACTGTTTAGCTGTATTGGTGTGTTATCCTTCGGTCCCAAAGCTTCTGTGACTCGTCTTCTCAATATGTGGGCTATTTGAAGTGCTCAATAATCCATACATTGATTGATGAGAATGAATACCCTCCGCTGCCATCTTTTGAAAAAAGAAAATTTTGTTTCTCTTTTGACTTAAATACACTCCTCCCCCTTACAGGGGCGACCGCTACCAAATAACTACTGATTCATATTCGCGTTATCATCATACATATAGCATTTGCAGGTCTCCCATCATTAGCAACCACGAAACTTAAATTTGTCTAGACAAACTCTGATAAATATTGAAAAATATTTCACATTCACACACTGAAAAGTTTTAATTTTCCTCATGATTTAGTACTCAACAAGAGGTTGCGCTAATAACTGCTATGCGATCTGTAAATGGTCCTCAATCTTCATAAAAAATGGGTTTTGTCTGCCCGTTTCCTCGACGGGGAAAACGATTGGTGAATATTTGACCGGTCATTATGGTGAAAATTTTAGGTTTTGGGAGGTCAAATGCTAAAGTTTTAATGAAATCGAAATTTTTCTTCCACCCTTCCTCCCACTCACACAACATATTTCATCTGTGTTTCTTTACCAATTTCTCTTCGACGCTGTACATCATACTTACCGAAGAAACACTTTCACAAAAGTATCTGCTTGAAAGCTTTTTCTCGATTTTCAGTCATTTGTATCCGATTTCACCCACAGGTTCTTCTTGAATTTCCCATATTCAATTCACGCTTTCCATGTTGATGAAAAGGAACAGAATTGTTTTCACTTAAAATAACTTCACCTTTTTCCCTGTGGAAACAATAACAAATTTTCGTCTACCTGAAGCTGAAAAGTGTTTCCCAAGAAATAAACAATACAACACCTGAACAAAGATATAAATCTGTGCTATAAACCTGAACGGGTTCCTTTTTCGGTAATGTAATAAATCCACAAAAATTTACTACATAGTGTCAATCAACATCGCATTTTCAATTCAATTCAACACCTTTGTCACCCAAACATGCCAAAAAAATGTCTACAATATGTTATATGAAGCATTTAAGCATAATTTTGGAATGGTTTTATTTGAAAATAGGTAGGCGCTGTCTATACGTGCCGCATATGTTTTCTGTCTGGGTATTGTGAGATCATTATTCTAATAACTGCTGAAATGTGTAACTTCTTACCTTTTTAATTAATTCAAGAACGTACACCCAGCTCAAAAAAAGGCTTACGGCAGGTTAGGTCAAGTCAGACCTCAGTTGACCTGATGTAGCCTGAATATTGGTGATTGTTAAGGTCAACCGGAAACGACCTGTTGTGAATTTAAGTTCATATGGGCGACTGTCACTGGTCGAAAAACTTAAAAGTACGAACCACAAATATGAAAGAAACATAACCAAAGACCCGTACGTATCAGAATAGATGTGGCAAAGTAACTCGAACGTAACTAAATATACAAATAAGTAAACAATCCAACGTTTTCTGTTCTTTTATAACTGTAAGAATTTCAAAGATCCATAGAAATTACCTAAGGTAATGTCAAAGGCCCTACCGAAGTACGTCTCAGACCATTCAAATCTAGAAAAGCTTATATCCAAGGACTAAGCCATTTTCCCCTAAAACCCTGAAACACGTGTTCTCTAAAATTTTATTCTTTACAACTTTGCCTTTGGAAGCAACTTTCTACCTCTCATAGTTCTGGAAATTCGTGTTATTCTGCCCAATTATGGAAGTGGCCCACGATTGGCCATATTTCCCCAAAACCTTGAAACACGTGTTCACTTAAAGTCAATTCTCCACAACTTCGCCTATGTAACCATATTTATAACTCTCATAGTTCTGGAGATTTGGGTCATCCTGCCTAATTATGGAAGTGGCCATATACCAGAATTAGTCCATATTTCCCCAAAACCCTGAAACACTTGTTCGCTCAAATTTAATTCTCTGCAACTTTTCCTTATACAGTAAATCTCCATATTGCATAGTTAAATATAGACAAAAAGCTGTTTTCGTATATAGCCAAGAATCTCAATTTCGTCCAATTTTTTTCCCAGTTTTGTGACATCAAATGCTTTCATTTGGCATCAAAATGAGAAATTTCGTTGCTATACTTGCTGAGATATTTGCGAAAAAGTTTCATCGACCCTCGAAAATTTCATGTCCGACCTCCACTTCTTCGACCATATCTCCGGAACTACTTAGCCGATTTTGCTCATCTTCGAACTTGAATCATGGGAGGTATGTACCTTCCAGGGAAAAAAATGGCTGATCGGTTGAGCGGTTTGGAGAAAAAGTAGAGACGGACAGACGGACATTTTTTTATTGCTGATTCGTCATCTCTAGACGTAATAGATGCATCCCCCCCCCCCCTACCACCTCGATCTACCCCATGTTACAAAAAAATTGTTTGTAGTACGTAAACGTATAAATGTTGAAAGAAAATCGATATATGGTATTTCAGCGTAACCCACATAGTAGCGTGTGTTAATAATCATCAATTTATAATACTTTTGAGATTGTTCTACAACTTTCCAGTACTTTCTATTCCGTTTCTTAAACTTTCCAGAGTGTCATTTCGCAGAGCCTGTCGGTAAGAGTTGTCAAAAGCAACTGAAGAAAATTGCATTACACGTTAGCTGGGAGCGGTGTAAAATGGTAGATAGTTCAAGAAAATTCTAGAAATTTCTGGAAACGTCCAGAAAGTTGTGGAAAGTTCTAGAGACTTCCAGAAAGTTCTCGAAGGTTCTTGAAAGTTTTCGAAAGTTCTAAAAAGTACCGGAACGTTCTAGAAGGTTCCATAAAGCTCTAGAAAGTTTTCAAAAGCTATA
The DNA here is from genome assembly GCA_029228625.1 of Pseudolycoriella hygida. Lineage (NCBI taxonomy): Eukaryota > Metazoa > Arthropoda > Insecta > Diptera > Sciaridae > Pseudolycoriella > Pseudolycoriella hygida. The sequence continues at coordinate 39,542,568 of CM055405.1, read as the reverse complement.
TAAAGTTCTGGAAAGTTTTGGAAATTTCTGGAAGGTTCTAGAAATTTCCTGAAAGTTCTAGAATGTTCCAGAAACTTTTAGAAAAATCTGTTAAGTTTTAAAAAGTTGTAGAAATTTTTAGAAAGTTCTGCAAAGTTCAAAAAATTTCTGTGAAGAACTTTAGAGAAATTCCGAGAACTTTTGAGAAATTCCGAGAACTTTTCAGAATTTACGAGACATTTACTCAATGCATACCCTCAACCACACCTCCAAGCCCCTTACCTCCCTACAACGACCCATCCCTTTTGTCCCTCCTATAAGCCTCCGATTACAATTCCGCCTTCAACCCCACCCCTAATCTTACGGCCACTGCACTGACACAAGTTTATGCTCAATATGTGGTCTATGAGCCCCCCTCCCCTTTCAACCAACCGACCTCTTCCCCTCCGCTATTTGTGCAAGTCTATAGTCAAAGAGTTATGTAATAACGCAAGTTTGAGATCTCTAGTTGGTCTAGTCTAGAAGCCTAGATATGTGTAATAGGTTAAAGCCCTCTTTGGCCCCTTTATCCGACCCCTCCCCCTCTGGCTTTTGTGCAAATCTAGAATCATAGAGCTTTCGAATAACACAAGTTTGAGCGGGAATGTGCAAAATCCCCCAGTGTATTATTGTCCATTAGATGATAATATTGTATCACTAGACGATATTATTGTCTCATGGATGATATTATTGTATCAGTGTACGATATTATCGTCTCATGGACGATAATATTGTATCAGTGTACGATATTATCGCCTCATGGACGATATTATTGTATCAGCGGACGATATTATCGCCTCATGGACGATATTATCGCCTCATGGACGATATTATTGTGTCAGTGGAAGATATTATCGCCTTGGACGATAATCCACTGGGGGATTTTGCCCTCGCCATTTATCCCAAACAAGGAGGGAGACTAGCGAAACGAGAGAATTTGCGCTTTAATGAAACGTCTAAGAAACAAGGTGGCTAACGAAGCTATGAAATTTTCCTTTTAGGAAATGTCACAAAACGAGGTGGCTAACGAAAGTAGGAAATTTGCGCTTTAATGAAACACTACGAAAAAGCAGGTGGCTAACGATCCTAGGAAACTTTTCCTTTTGTGAAATTTCACCTAAAGGTGGTTAACCAAGTTAAGAAGCTTTTCCTTTTACAAATTAGACAATAATACCATTCAGTGGGCGATAACATTGTCCATTACACAATAATATCACCTCATGGACAACAATATCGTATGCTTCAAAAACGCTGACAACGCCTAACAAAAGTATACAACGCAAAATAGTATGATCCACTCGGCGATAATATTGTATCATAAAACGATATTATTGCATCAGTGGACGATATTATTGTCTCATGGACGATATTACTGTATCAGTGGACGATTTTATCGTTTCATGGACGATATTATTGTATCAGTGGACGATATTATCGTCTTGGACGATAATCCACTGGGGGATTTTGCACCCCGCCGTTTGAGCTCTCTGGGAGGTCTAGAAGCCGAGATATGCGTGAGACGGACAGACGACAGTCAGAAATACGAGCACATTGGCGTTACCCGCATGTGGGCTACGCTAAAAAGTCGCCTGCCTTTATCCAAAGTCCTTCCCATTGATTAGACCTTGAATATTTCCATAAAAAACTTTGGAATCTTTCTATTTCCTCCTATTTCATTCTACAATTTTTCTCCTATCAATACATAATAGACCCAAAAAGTAACGTATGTAAGTGTTTCCGGAAGTATTGAGAGCAGTTGTTGCACTAATGCATAAGAAACTATAACTTTGGAAAGGAAATTTTCCAAATTCAAAAGCCAAATCGAGGAAACTGGTGAATAGGAAGAAAATATTTCTTCATTTTATTGTTAAAGGAGGAAGTAGGCAAATGCTTCAGGGCAAATAGACGGAAATGTATATAGGTGAAATAGGATTTGTTGTTTTACCCTCAAGTTAACCGTAAAATAATCAAAGATTGACAGATTTTTCAAATAAGTGGAAACTTAAGAACGGAAAGTCATATTAGTCTTTCTCGAAAAAAGCGTGAACAATAAATTCAAAGAAAATTTATTTTCGTAACAGCCCATGTACTACGATTTCTTGATACTCTAGTAATGCTTTTACCACCGCAATAAAAACGAAACCCGAACTCATAAAATTTGAATATAAAGCTTGTCATATTGAAATACAGGATCCGATATGCAATATAGAAATAATATGAAGCAAAATATCATTTTTTTATTCCAGGATCCCATAATAAGAAATCGAAGAGCCTCAATAAAAAAAATATTTTCAATTTGAAATTCCAAGAAAAACGCATTATAGGCTTTCCTGGCTTTTCGCTTTATTATTTGAAGGCGAAATGTCGAAAAAAGAACTGTTTTGTGATTTGATGGCCTATTCAAATGTATATACACCCTGCGAGTGAAATAAAATAAAACCAACTTTCCCATTCCCAAATTCCCATAACTCCACTTCAAGTGTGACGTTACGTGTGATATTTATATTCTACAAAAATAAAATTCAAACATTTTTCATTAAATCGCAAAAAATTCTCTAACATACGAGAATCCGATGTGAACAATAAGTTTATAGTACAGTGACCCTTTGCTCAACCGCTGACCTTTTCAAAATGTTGTTTAGATTCAAAGTGGCTATAATTTGAATACCCGAGAGATCAACCTTCTTGGAATATAAGGCTTTTTCTATGAAAAATGACGTAACATACCAACTGAAGATTCAGTCTTCGTGTTTAAAATATTAGGATCGAAAATTGAAACAAACGTTCGTTATCGGCTAATCATTTGACCAGATAAACACGTTTAAAGGGAATGTCATGACCATTTTGTGAATCTCATAATGTTACGCCAAAAAATGAAACAATGAAAATCATGAAAAATCCCTCGTCCTTCCACTTGTTTTTCAGAACAATATCCAGCTCGTAAAGAGGAAAGAAATTTCGTTATTGACTGTGGCTGATTCACTTTATTACGTTGTACATTCAAATTAGAACTCCACACCACACGATCATTTTTTCTCCTTGACGGATGGACTGTAATCTTTCAGGCCTTTTAAGCGTTTCGACTTTTCTTTTTTCTTACATTCCTCTCCCTTCGAACCCCCTCCAAAAACTTTTCCTAAAATATTCTGCTACATTTTTCCGTCATAAGGAAAAAAAACTTAGAGAAATTCAGCGAAAAATATTTGAAATGAAAAATAAAATCAATTTTATTTAATAAAATTAAAATACCAATGAATAATTCAGCGAAGATTTTCATCAAAATTCGTGGAAAAAACTGAATTTAGCAACAACATTAATTTAACAAATAATTCTTGGCGATTGTTTTGTTTAAATTTGTCGCTAATTTGATTTTTTCGGCGAAATTCGTTGAAAATCGTCGCTGATTTTGTCTAAGTTTTTTTTCTTATGACGGCAGGAAAGTAGTGATATGTTCCTTATCATTTAGGTTTGTCGGTTACTAACCGATCTGTGAGAAGAAACGCCGAAAAAAACGCAGAACGTTTTTGCATAGTCTAGTTGTTATGACATAAATTTTTCAGAGAATTTTCGGAGGTTCAGAGTTCGGAGGTTTACGAAGCGCCGAATTTTTTCTTCCTCATCGATTTTTAAAGTTCGGAGGTTTACGAAACGGCGAATTTTAGGTTGAGATATATGCGGAAAAGTTTCAACGACCCTCGAAAAACCATGTTTTTGGTCACTTCTTCGACCATACCTTCGGAACGACTTGACATATCTTGCTCATCTTCGAACTTAAATCATGGGACATATGTATCTTTCAGTGGAAAAAAGTTTAGGGTCAACCAGTCAATGGAGACGGACATTTTTTTGTGCTCTAGACGATAATAAATGTATCCCCTTCCCCACTCCCACCTCGATCTACCTCATGTTACAATAAAATTGTTTGTATTAAACGTATAGGACCTTTGTACTTCGTACGAGTCCAAACATAATACGTTGGGTTGTTTGCTCATTTCTATATTTAGATATTGAGTTTTTTTGCAGCATCCATTTTGTTTGCCACATCTATTCTGATACGTACGGCTCTTCGGTTATGTTTCATTTGAATTTGAAATGAACGTGCTTTAAGGTTTAAGGTTTAAGAATAATTTATGGCGCTTCAAAACCTCAACCTAAAATTCGGCGTTTCGTGAACCTCCGAATTTTGAACATCCGTAATGAAGAAAAGATTCGGCGTTTCGTAAACATCCGTAAAGAAGAAAAAATTCGGCGTTTCGTAAACCTTCGAACTTTGAACATATCCGTAAAGAAGAAAAAAAAATTCAGCGTTTCGTAAACCTTCTAAGTTTTAACTTTTAAAACCTCAAATTGAAATTCGGCGATTCGTGAAGCTTCGAACTTTCAACCTCATTGAAGAAGAAAAAAATTCGGCGTTTCGTAAACCTCCGAAAATTTACTGAGAAATACATGTCATAACAACTAGACTATACAAAAAAGCTCGGCGTTTCTTCTCAGAGATCCCCTGCTGCAAGCCATGGAAGAAGGGCTGCGTGAAAGAAGTGAAAACTACACAAATATGACGGGCTTCTGACAACGTCAAAAAATACTAAATTTACAGTTTTACTTTGACAGAAACGGACGGCGTCGCGGCGCAAGAAATACATGTCGAACGATTAAATAATGGTATCAAGACAAAGTCGTTTACAGACCTAACTACATGAAACACCCCAACACTTTGCATATATTCTCAGTCACGATAATTTGAATATTCGATCAGAGAAATGAATGAACCACTTGACACTTAGCAGAATGTATACGAAAGAATATGTAGGAAAAGGCCCATACCGAATACCATTTAAGATCAATAAGGCAGAAATATTCTGTCCAAAATTTATATGTGACATCGGAATTTTTTTCGCTATTTCCATCATAATAGAAAATTTATACAAACCAAACGTATGGGATTGTAGTTTATATTACATTATATGCGGTTAAATGTGAAGTTATGTTGTAATGGTGGAGAGCTGTTCAAATTGTGCCATACGATAGAGAAAAATATATGGGTGAAATGGTTATCATTCAGCACTGTACCATACCATCGTTAAATATGAAAAATAACATGAATATTAACGAGTAAAACATTTTCCAAAGTTTTTTTTTTACCCGAAGGAAATTTTTTTACATAAATTATTGTCCATTCGTTTAAATAGGTTGATTTTAACAACATTAGAGAAATATACAATGAACTCAACTTTGTCAAGTTTGGTATTCCCCAGATGAGATAATTAGATTGGAAAATTGCTTTCATTTTTACGTCGGATTTATTTATGTTAAGCTGTTGACATTTGGGGGAATACATGGAATGTTCATACTGAGCTCATGTTTTTTTAAATAAACTCAAGCCACCCGCATTTCACTTTATGGACTGTATTGTTGTAAGTTATAAAACAGAGAATAATACAGCCACCCATCTGCTAGCTACTCAAAAGAGTAACTTCCGTCAAGTTCGGTAGCAGTGGTTGGATATTTTTTAGATGTGTAGGGTAACGCTCTGGGTTCGTTTTTTTATTCAATTCCAGAGTGTTTAACGTTACAATAAATTACAACGAGTTAAGGGTTTTAGCTAGTAGCTTTTCAACTTAGATATACTAGAAGTAGCCTCAAGAGTTAATTCTGAACACAAAAATATATTGGTCGAGCAGAAAATGCCAGAAAAACCTCTCGATTATCGATTAAAACTAACTAATACTAAAACTAAACCTAAAAAGTAATAGGAAATTCTCATCTATCAACTCTCTTACGTCTCTGTTGAAATTGTTGTGACAATTGCCCGCAAAACTCGCGCACAGTTTGCCCAAAAATTCCGAAACGACATTTCAATCGTTGTGAACAACGGAGGTGGGGGTGCGCCTTGGTTTATCGAAAATCATTTTCAACAGTTTATTTTGAAAGGTTCGAAGTCTCTTCTTGTGCGTGTTGCGCACTGTGACCAGACTGGAGCAGCATATGTAAAAGTAGATCTGAAAATCGATTTATAAATCAAGAGTTTGTTCTTTAGCGAGAGTCGTGATCGCCGGTTAATTAAAGGGTACATGGATCTCACCAGCCTATTTGATTTAGTAATTAGGAAATCAATATGAGCCCCATACGAGCCCATACGGCTGGGTTGTGTGGTGGCCAAGGCTCAACGTCGAGAGGGCGAGGAAAGAATTGAGTGAAATTCAAAGGCTAGTATGCATTTGCATCACCGGAGCTATGAAAACCACAGCCACCGCAGCAATGGAGACACTGCTGAATTTGCCACCTGTAGACCTGATAGTCCAAGCTAGGGCTTTTGCTACGGCTGACAGGTTGGCGCAAAACGGCTTGTGGACACCGAATTTCCAAACCGGACATGGCAAAATATGTAACGTGGTCTTAAACCCGATTTTTACCATGCCCAGGGATAGGATGAAACCGCTAATCGACGAGGCGATTTAACGCCAAGTATCCGGCCACGGAAGACTGGCTGGAGGGCTGGCCTACTTATCTGCCCAGAAGTGGTATAGTCAGATTTACTGATGGATCTAAGAATTTAGAAGGAGCTGGAGCCGGAGTGTACGCTTCAGAGACCGGAGAGGGCAAATCTTTCCATTTGGGTGGATTTGCTAACGTTCCACAGGCAGAAATCTTTGGAGCGCTAATGGGGGCTCATAAAGTACTACCTACTGGAACGCGCGGGAAAGAATTCCTTATATGTTTCGACAGTAAGGAAGCGATTAGGACACCTGTGTCACCAATCACGACTTCCAGGCTTATGAAAGAGTGTAAAGATTACCTGAACCTAATGGGTCTGAACAACCAGATCAGTCTGGTCTGGGTGCCTGGACACTCGGGCGTGGAAGGGAATGAGAGAGCAGATGAACTAGCAAAAGCTGGCTCTACAACTCCGACAAGTGGACTTGAACCACGCTTGCCGGTACCCCAATCACTGTGCATTAAAGCGCTACAGGACTGGGTGGAACGGAAACACGCGGAACGCTGGAAGGCGTATGAAGGGGGCGCTCACACGAAGTGCTTTTTCCCGAGACCCAACGAGAAGTGGGCCAAAGATTTGCTCGGGATGGACCGCAATCGCATTAGGAGGGTCGTAGGAGCGATTACCGGACATTGTGGGCTGAATCGACACCTACACAAGTTGAGGCTCTCAGCGACTCCCAGATGTCACTATGAATATGAGGAGGAGACTGGCAAGCACTTGATATGTGATTGCCCTAGGTTCCTTCAACTGAGGCGCAGAGTTCTGGGAGACTATATGGTACAACCTTTAGAGGTTGCTGCATTGGGACCTGTCACCCTGGACAGATTCCTAACGGCGACAGGAAGGCTGCCATGATTTAAATGATGACCGGGAAGGAAACAAAGGATCGACAGATCTGTGTTTCAAGATCACGTATGTGATCGTCCCAAACTGATAAATCTAAAAAAAAGAGCCCCATACTTCAGTTTTGGGTCGAGCATCATCCCCAAGTATTAAATTGATGATCCACATGCAACATTCATGCCATCAACTTTAAGCCTTTTTTGCGGTAGGTGCCGGGCAGCTCTCTTACGCGTAAACAGTACGGCCTCTGATTTTTAACCATTAATCCGTATCCTCCATTTTTTGAGATAACAACACAGTTGGTTAGAGGCAGCTTGGAGCCTATTTACAACACATCTAGTGCTGTGCGATGTAGCTAATAACGCCGTGTCATCTGCAAACTGAGCCATGAGTGCCTTGGTAATGGCTGGAATGTCACTTAAGATTGAACAATTGCGGGGACAAGACTGATCCTTGTGGAGTTCCATCTCTAATCCGATACTCAGGTGAAATTGATTTCCCGACAGCTACCCTCAAGACTCTGTCTTCGAGGAAAGATTTGATGATTTTTACCAAGTAAGTAGGAAAGTTTAGCGAACTCATCTTATGGAGAATACCGGCGTGCCACACCGAATCAAATGCTGCCTTCAAATCGATTGCAAGCATTCCGACAGATCTCCTTGCCGCCAAATTGGATTTAATGTGGCGCGTTATACGGTAGAGCTGGTGCGTGCAAGACTTGCCGGGTCTAAAACCATACTGGAAGGACCTTATAACCTGATTACGCGTCATGAAACCATTCTTGTCCTCCAGAATCAGCCTTTCAAAAATCTTAGAAATATTTGAGAGTTGACTAACGAGACAATAGCTTTCCAGTCGAGTTGGTAACTTTGCCGGTTTACAGAGGCAACACATTTTGCTAATTTTTCATTTTTTAGGAAAATAACCGACCCATAAACATGCGATAAAAATGGTGCATAACATTTCAACGGCCCTTAGCGGAAGTTGCTTCAGGTTTTGATTACCAATGAGATCAAAACCTAGAGCCTTACAGTTCTTCAAAGATGAAATTATCATCAACACCCTCAGTATGAGCATGGATATGACTGGGATAGATTCAGGTTGAATACTCTTCCCCTCTCTTTGATAATGATCTTTTAACTTTTTCCGACGTAACATCCCGACCTATCTTCGTGTCAGTTTCGTTGTGTATCTTTCGAAACAGTTCTCCAAAGGCTACATACTTTTCCTGAACCGTATTGATCCGATCGCTACCCACAATGATTGCCGGGATGCCTGGGTGAATTATCCCCATTTCAGCACTCCATCTAGTCGGGTCTACCTACCATATTCAAAAATTTCACCTGGGAAAAACTGACAAAATTTAAATTTTTGTTCTGCTTTTCAAATTAAAATAAAATGAAAGGTATGACAAAGTTAACTGTTTTTTTTGTAGAACAAATGATATATATAACAAGAGCCTTGGAGCATTTCTGCAACCAAATAATGTATATTTTATTAACAGAAGAAACCCGTAATTTCACATTAAAAGTTGTGCTTCACTGTAGAAAGTACACCACACAATTGTTCAAATGTGAATCCATTGTCTCTATTATTAGAGCAAGGATATACATAATTTGTCGGTATATAAATCACACAGTGTTCCTTTAAAGAAAGTAATGTGACGCAAGTTTTTAGAAACAACTGAGTTAAATTTAGGCGGCCACGGTGGGATAGATGGTAATAGTACGGTCTTAATTATGTAACTGCTCAGAAATTTGACGTAGACATTTTTTGTCTTCAACAAAATTGTACAGCATGAGATAAGGAACAACTTTGCCGAAGAAACTTTTTTTCAATCAGTTACATTTCAGAAGTTAGTGAATGTTGAAGTCGAACTCTCTGAAAAACTCAGTGTTCTGGTCAAAATTGCAGAATCTTCCGGAGTTAGATAGAAATTTTTTGTCTTCAGCAAAATTGTTCAGCACGAAATGAGGAATAAGTTGCTAAAGAAGCAATTTCTCCATCATTTTTATTTCGGAATTTATGAATTGTTATTCCTGGACAAATTTTCGAATTCCAAATTGACAGAGCTCAACAGTTTAGTTAGTTAAGTTTATTGGTTTTCCATATATTATTTATTACTCAAATGAGTCTTGCCTCTTTTGCAACCAAATAATTACAATTCTTTGAAAAATTTTGGCATCTTGCTGATTTTTATGTTTTTTAAGTCTCCAATTGTTACCGCCTGCATGTTGAAGTGCTTAGTTCTCAGTCTCGCTAAAGACGGGCAGGATGTGTCCTGTGATGACGCCTTAGGTCCTCTCTGGGTCTTCTTAGCAGGAACTTGGAACTCCATTTATTACGGCCATCAATAATGGTTCTGCTGTGCTTGCAATTCGGCAAGTTTCTATAGAGAAGATCATGTTTATTCTTGAAGACTTCTCTTATCAAATTTCTTTGAGTGCTGTAAGACAGCCCTAAAGAGGGATTTGGCCCGTGGAAAAGGGTTTCGCTGAATAATTTAGCGAGTTGATCAGCTGCCTCGCTTCCTTCAATGCCGCAATGTCCTGGTAACCCAGATCAGGTTCACCTTATTGTTCATTGATAGTGCGTCTAGCATTTCATAGCATTCTGCCGATATATTAGACGTGAAGCAGTGCTCTCTCATTGCTTTAAGACTGGACTGACTGTCCGAGTGAATGTTTATAGCTTTCCCCGGGTCTTGCTTATCGTAAGGATTTTGCATGCTTCACTTATAGCGCATGTTTTAGCTTGCTTAATTGTCGCATATCTGTCTAGTGATAGCGATACCTTGATTTCGGGATTAGTGGAGTAAATCCCTATTCCACTCCCTTCGTTCGTTTTCGAACCATCTGTATATATGTTGAAATCTGCATCTTCGAGGATGTTACTGCCTTGAAGAATTTCTTCATGTGGTATGATAACCTTAAATTTTTTATTAAAGAAGTATATGGGGGGTGCATCCGTATGCATTAAGAGTTCAGGGATTACTTTTGAGTTCTTGATCAGAATTTTCGCATGACCATACTCTGAATTTTGCCAGCAGTTAACATTGGCCAGTCTTATAGCCGTGGTTAGGGCTTCTTGCTTTCCGTATAGATCCACTGGAAGAGTATCTGTAAGAATTTCTAGTGCTCTTGTCGGAGTTGATTTCATGGTTCCTGTAATCCCCAACAGGATCATCCTTTGGACGTGTCCCATTTCGAATTTATTCTTCTTTACTTTTAACCTAAGGTGGCTTCCATAAAACAATATCGGTCTGATAATCGCAGTGTATTGCCAGTGGACTACTTTAGGTCTTAAGAGCGTGTCAGATATTTTGACGGTTCTATGTTATGCGATGTTTTCTCATTGCATATTTCTAAGGCAGTGATCATCAATTTTAAATTCCGAAACATCTACTGTTTGCATAACACATCCCTTTATAGATTCTCTGAATCAGAATATATAACTATTGAGTCTTAGTGTCAAAATTTGATCTGAAAAAACATCGCAAAGACTCGGCTACTTGGTTACCAAAAGCTACTCTGCATTGCCAGAATATTTTCGTGGCTTTCTTTACTCTTTCTTCAATATGTCTTGTAAAGTTCAACAGTTAATAACTTCCGAAACAAAGTTGTTGTTTATGCTGAACAACTTTGCTGAAGTCAAATTGCTGAGCAGTTACCTAATTAAGACCGCCACTATTACCATTTATCCCACTGTGGCGGGCTACACTAAATTCAAAGTCGGTCTATTCCAACTGTCACAATGACATGTTAATCGTCAAAGTTACTAAACAATCGAGCTGATCCAAAAACAAACGAAGTTTCGAAAGAAAAACTAACGAATAAAGGAAGAAACATTCGGCCGCAAATGGCCAAATCCAAAAGGGGAAATGACATGACCACCGGCTCGATTTCTTCATATAAAACTGGGTCACCGTCGCAGCTTATGCAGCGTCGTATGAAGAAATAGAGCCGTGCTTTTCTCTTTTGGATTTGGCATATAACAAGGACTTTGACGTTTAAAACGTCATTTTGACAGTTGGAATAGACTGACTTTCGATCGGACTCTACATCAATCAATGAAAATGATCCTTATTGGAGTTTCATTTTAATTTATTGATCCTTGCATGTACTTCTTGTACAAATGATTCTAACAACATTGTGGAACTTAAAAACTTTGTAGCTGCTGTAGCTTAATAGATAAAGCTGGAGTAACGTTGGAAGAGATGCCAATCGGGCACTGAAAAAAGCGATTTGCATGTACTCCTTCTCCTACCATTTCGATTTTGGATATGGATGGCTCTAGTCCGGTCCGTAGATCTAGCCAACTCAACAGCCCTCAGATTGCTGTCTTTGCTAGAGTATACAAGAACCCAACCCAATTTCTTAAACCGAGTGGGGTTAAGCTCCTTAAGAAAACTAGATGTCTTGGCAGCTTCATACGTTTTTTCCTTCTTTTAATCGCGTATTGGATTTGCATCACGCGCTCATCGCTACCGCTAGTCTGTGATAGCATAAAATGCAGCAATTTCTTAAATGATTCCCTTAGTATTTTTTGCTTAATTTTACTCTCAGTCCTTGGACTTTAAAAAGCTTTAATTGTTGAATAAAAAATGCTTTCTGTTTTTCGTTGCAGAAATACTTTTTATGGAAAACAACGGGGGAATATGTCGTCGAAATTGATTCGTTAAATAACTAAAAATAGACAAATTCATTTCGCCTGAACAGGACACCACATATAATTGTTGTATGTGTGAATAATATCCGGCAGATGCTTAACATATACATCAAAAGTTCATTAAAAATGTGCTCAAAATTTTTAATTGCAATTATATCATGAAAATTAATTACGTTTTGTGAAATAATATTTGTTCCAATTTTGTAAAATAAAAAAAAAGAATAAAATAAAAACAAACAAATTTCGTTCGGTAGAATGTGAGAAAAAAAAGAACTGAGTGGACACAAAACGAGCGAAACAATTTTAACAAAAACGCTTCACCGTTAATAAAACACAAAGCGTGATTCAACTTTTTGAAAAATTCATGACGTCCAGTGTTGATATTGTTTAAAATTCAACGGTGAGAGATAGAATGAAGACAATGAAGAATCACATGGACTGGATGCTTCTGTCATACATTATATTGCTGCACATAAGATTTTTTACATTTACAAGTAAGTGGAAAATTTTAATTAAATTCCGTACTTTTACTCAACTACTTTAATTTAATGAAATTGATTGTTGACTGAGCAAACAATCGCATTATCAAACATCGTTTTATGTGTATGTTTATAATGTTCGTTATATGTATACAATATACATACAATTGTAGAATTTTTGAATCTCGAATAAGGGAGCGCTACCTGCCTTAAGAACCAGTACGATTCAAATTCCTGTTCTAGCCGGTAGAGAGGTTATAACTTTTGTTGCTGGCGGTGTCGGCTTCGTATTTGAGCTTATTAATATTCTGGAACCGCCCATTCAGAAAGTTAAAAAAGCAAAGCTCCAAGTGTTAGTGTAGCCGCGCATATATACGTCTATTCAGTACGATGCTTTAATGTATGAGCTGGAGGTGTGTTAGTTTAACCGTTCACGATTTTTGGTGTGTTGGTTCAAACTACTTATGCACGGTCTTAACCTATTTATACACGCTACTACCACATCGACAACGAATGCATTAAACATTTTAAATGGGCTGTTTCGGCTTTATATCAAAACTTTTCCGGAGCGGTAGCGGAGGGCGTGACGCAGTCCCCACACCCAAAAAAAAACGTCCACAAACCCAAAAAACTCCATACAAAAACCTTTGGGACAAGGAGGCATATAGGCGAACTTTTGAGTTTTTCTCCCTCGCGCCTCTACCCCTCAAAGTTATTAATTAATTAAAAAGACTACGTCGCAGCAGCTTTCCAACGAACTCAGACTCATCAAAATCGGTTGAAAATTGGCTGAGATATCGAGGTTTGAAAACGACAGTTTTGTATGGCCAATGGATTTTTCTATTATTCTCATCATTAGAAAACTTTTTTCTGTCAGCTTCTATCTACATATGGGCCATTCCAAATGTATGTAATGTTGGGAACCAAAATTTCTCCTGAGTCACCCAAGGGTCCAATTTTTCTGTTCTATGAAAAAATTGTGCATGACCGTAATATCTAATTTTCTGCCGAACGTATGACCTCGTTATTTCCTACGGATTAGGCAGTATTTCCGTTCCTTACATTACAGGCGTCGCGTCGCGGTTTGCATGGAATGGGCCATATGTTCTATGTTCTATCTATTAATAATTTTTGATCTCGAGAACTAGACTGCCGATCTTCCTGAAATTTTCAGGGAACATCAGTCTCGGCCCCAAATGAAAAATTTCATATGCCATGCCGCTTTTCCGTGAAAATTCTGAAAAAGCCGTGGCATGTGGAAAAGTGGTCAATTTTGAGGGTTTTTTAGGTAATGTTAATTTTGTTTTAAAAAAAGCGCTGTAATTTTTTCAGGAAATTAAAATTTTGAACACAAGATTCCATTCGAACAAACTTCTGCGTATTATCAGCGATAGCGTCACCTCAAGCGATATCATTAATTTTGGAAGCAGACTTACGGACTGCGTCACGCTCTACCTTTAAAGAGGTTTTTGTTGTGATACTCTAGAACCTTCAAAAATTCAAAATCACGACCGGATGGAGCATTTTATTTTTGTAATTTTTACTTTCGTAGAAAAATGCAATAGACGGCAAAAACTTTCAAAATTTTTCAACGGGCAGTTCCAGAATATCAATGAGGGCAGAAAGCTTCCGCGCTAAGCTGAAACCACCCTTTGAAAAAGTTATAAGTTTTCTATCAGCAAGAACAACTGTCGGCATTATAGTATTATGAATAGAAGTTCATAAACTTAAAAAAAGGAAGAGAAAAAAATCAAATTAAGCCTTTGATACAAAATATTCAGTTTTTAACTCTACATAGAGGAAAATAGATAAGAAAGAAGTAAAAATAATAAAAGTGAAAAATTGAGAAAAAAACAAAGTGGAAGTTGTGCAAATTCAGTTCATGAATCTAAGAGTCAGTGACAAAACCCCTTTCCTCCATGGGACATATCAAACCTGCCATATTACATTACTGTGTCGCTACACTTAGGAAAATATCTACAAGAGACGTAGAAATTGTGTTTATAATATACGCCGCCGACATATTATATACGCGGTGAATGTATTATCAACCTTATTTAAGTATTGTGTAGTATGCCAATGTATTATCAACCTTATTTAAGTATTGTGTAGTATGCCAATGTACTATCAAGCTTATTTAAGTATTACATATTACATATTACAGCCATACGTAACGAACGTGTTATGAGCTCACATAATACGTGTGCAGCGTTTGTAATACGTGCACGGAGTTCGTAATACGTACACGGCGCTCGTAGATAGTTTTCTTAGTTTTCCCTCCTAAAACTTAAAATAGTTTACGATTCGTTCACTCTGCGTGGGAGTGAATTATATTCTGCAATACCTTAGAACGAAAGTGACTTATGTTTTCGATATTTCCTTGAATGGAACCCTGAAAATACGAGTTCTGTTGGAGAGGCCAGGTTTTATCTTCTCCGCAATGAATGATGGTTTACCAGTCCAGCTAGGTTAACCTTGTGTAGAAATAGTAAAGCCCGACGTTTCTTAAATTCGATAATAACGCTGTTGAGCACCCCATCTTTGTAGTTAGCAAGATTTTCCCGGCGTTTAAGACCATAGACGAACCGTATACAAAAGTTGAATGCCTTACGAAGGGTGCGTTTGCAAGAATCGTCTAACCCGAACACGAATATCTCACAACAGTGCGAGAAATGTGGTATAAGCAGCGTCTTAACTAGTGATAAGTATGAAGCATGTATCCAAAGGGACCTCAGACCCGAGAAAACTTTGCAGGAGATGAAGTTGCACTGAACTGTCCAAGATCGGTCTTTAGTGAGCTTGAGGCCTAAATTATTCATCGAGTCTTTGGCGTGGATTACTTGCCCACAGCGATGTCCACTTTAAAAGCATTGTTACGAAATGCAAATACCTGAAACATTAAGAGATGACTCATTTTGCGAAGCACGCTCAGACCCAAGATTTAGGTCTTGGAGCTGTTTACTATCATCAACTAGGAATTCGAAAATTAACGTTCATACGTTAACGTTATCACACACACACACACACACACATTATACTGAGAACATCGTTTTAGGAGGCGCGGCATCCATTGTTTAGTCCAATTTATCCATCTAGTCACTGGAATTTATCCCTCTAGCCGTATAAGTGCGGCCGATAATTACTCATTCATCGTTACGAATACAATCAAAGAAAAGACAGTAAATATCGACTTATCAATAAAAAAAATGTATAAATCTCAATTAAGTGCAACGAAAGATGAATTAACCGCCTTCTCCAAATAAACAATCAAAACCATTTTGCAAGTTTCTATTACAAAAAACAACCAATGACGACAGGATATACTTAAGAAATTTAGGTGTGACATTATTCTGACATCTAAAAGAACAAATGAAATATGAGTGACTGGAAGCACTCTCGTCATCCTGTGACAACAATTATCCAAGCAATTACCATTTCCTTCTGTTTCTTTACGATGTCATCAAACACCTACAACTTACACCTACATTTCCTATAATCTAGCTTTTAAGTACTAAAATGAAAAACGGAAAGACTTAATACGTACATGGGTGTTTATGCCACAAGGGAGTTGCCAGTATTGACGTAAGTCCACGTAAAGGGAATTTTATCTTCTTGAATTGAAAAACTGGGAAAAACACTCCTTGGCAACACGTGTAAAGATGTTTGATATACAACTAAAATTAATGTTTGCTTCCGCAGCACAAAGCGATTTATTTCTGTTTCTTCAATTAAAATGACACCCAGCACCAAAAACAGTAAGTATAATTATTTACAAACATTTCAACCTCTCCCGATTCCAGATGAAAACCATTAATATCGAACAATCTCGGAGGACAAATATCTTTATATAAAATGAAAGATGGAGCTAATTCACACAATTTTGATTTATCCAACTCAATTTCACCCCCAAAAATTCGTCTTCAAATTGTGCCATTTCTCAGACATTAATGTTTCAACGACAATTCGTCATACACATTTACATACAATGGTTACAATTCCAAAAGATATTTAATAAAGAACAGCTACTTTTCACATAAATAATTGTGTAAGCTTTTTACAAGAAATAGGTTGACGTGTAATGATGTCGAATAAATTTCAGTCTCAAATTGCTTATTTTTCGCTTCGGGTTGATTTCAGTTTGCATTTGGGCTCGTGGATCGTATAGAGTTTTGAGCATGTGTCTATCGTAAACGTAAATATCAAATAAATGTAGAAGTAATAGGTCGTTAATAATGTAAAAGTGATGAAATACAGATATATTTGTGATGCATTGATGCAATTCAGATGCAATTCAGATGCATTAGTGATGTAATTCAGATGCATTAGAGATGTAATTCAGATGCATTAGTGATGCAATTCAGATGCATTAGTGATGTAATCCAGATGTATTAGCGATGCAATGCAGATGTACTAGTGATGCATTAGTGGTGAAATTTAAATGCATTAGTGATGGAATTCAGATACATTAGTAATGCAATCCAGATGCATTAGTGATGCAATCCAGATGCATTAGTGATGCAATTCAGATGCATTAGTGATGCAATTTAGATGCATTAGTGATGCAATCCAGATGCATTAGTGATGCAATCCAGATGCATTAGTGATGCAATCCAGATGCATTAGTGATGCAATTCAGATGCATTAGTTATACAGCTCAGATGCATTAGAGATGCAACTCAGATGCATACATGATGCAATTCAAATGCATTAGTGATACAACTGAGATACATTAGTGATGTATAAATTATGAATTTGTGATGCGTTTGTGATGCATTAGTGATGTATCGAGTAATAAAATGCTAATTTTATTCTTTACATTGTTCTATAAGTGAGGGAGCATTGCTCCAATTTTATTTTGTCAGTACGAGCATTCCATAAAATTGACAAAGTCCTGCCATACCATTTTTCTTTGCTTGTGTTGTATCATATCTTAAAATTTACGGACATGAAATATATGTGGTTACATGTTTGTTATTACACAGATGAACTTGAGCTATTTGTTGGATTCCCTTATTATTATTAGTAAAAATGGTTACGTGTCAAGAGTATATTTATTTCTGTCAAATACAGATGGTTAAAACGATTTTTTGTGATGAATGAGTTATCATCACCTAATGTCATTAGAGAAAAAAATGCTGTTAAAAAAGTATACGAAAAGAAAAATCAATATAAATCAATCGGAAGGTTAACTCGGAACATTTTATGGGATTATTGTATCTAGCATAGCGAGTAAAGTAATCTTTAAAGATATAACAGGAAAGAGAGGAACGAAGGTAAATGTCAAAAAATATAGATAACAAACGGAAGGACGTTGAGTTTATTGAAAATAATGAAAAAAAAAAAAAATGAAAAATAGAAAAAAAGCTGATGTTGACGTGCCTTGAGGGACGAAATCAATTTTTCTTATAAGGATTACGTGTAAGTTCATTCAGAGTACAGGCATTTGTGTGATTTGATGATATGTGCTTTATATCCTTTAATTCAATCAAACGTGGATAAAAGAAGACAGGACAAAGATTTTCAACATAAACGTAACAGCACATAAATAAAGTGCGAAAGTTGTCGCCTGTGGAAGATAGATACCCTTCTTTCAACATCAAGTTGTGGGTTTGTCCCATTCTTTTCACACTTTTCTGGGCGGTCATGTTTTCGGTGTAAGTTAAAAATATGAAGCCATTATTCTTTTTTCATTGTTTAAATTTTTGAACCATGTCCCCCAAAAATAACTTTCTATTTTTAAATTCGAAGCGGAAAGTCGCGAATGTCAAGGAAAATGTGAATAAGTTATTCATTATATCCCTAACGAAATTAACAAATCGCAGCAAATTCCTCAGAGAATTCGTTGAAAGTCCTCAAAGAAACAGAAGCGAAAATAAATTTTGTATGGTGCCGCTGTGAAATTTGCTGTAATTCGCAAATTATTGCACACAGAAAATCTGAAGGAAAAATCTCTTTGATTAGCATATTTCATTCGAAGAAAACGTATTTTGAGAGCTTCTTTTTAACCAGTTCCTTTTGTAAATCTCTTTTTCGCGAAAGTCGTATGTAATGTAATTTTGCACTAATCATATGAAATAATGAAATTATTTGAGTGGAACGGAGATTCCATCTTTTTTCCGCCCAACTGAAAGTGAAAAGACTTCAAAAATAATGGAAACAAATTCTTTTAGTTCGTACAACGTTTGAAACATCAACAATTTTAGCACCGCAAACTCTATTGTTTGGGTACTTTTCTTTCAGATCGCATGGAAACGTTCGTAAAGGTGAAAACAAACGAATAATTTGAATTGTCAATCTTTATACTACTTTTCATATCTATTTTCATTACGCGAAGAGCGTTATTAAGGATTTTTTCGCTTGCAATGAAAATCAATGCGAAAAGTAGTTTTAGATTTGCTGAGATCAACAAATCAAATTGCACGTTTGTTTTCAGCTTAATGTACAGATATATCGCACAAGAATTTCAAAATAGAAGCGCACTGAAAGCGTCTGTTATTGCTTACTCCAGTGACATAATAGATATCGGGGCTTACGAAAGCATAAAGCTGGAAGCCGTACGAAGAACGAATGCGTTCACCACGATGTTTGTAATCACCCCAATTTCGACCCGGGTGTAGGGGGCAGCATCGTTCATGGTCCTTAGATGACGAATCAGCAATAAAAACTGTCCGTCTTGAGTAAAACTTGACCGATTTTCAAAAACTTTTTTCCCTGAATGGTAATCTTCTATGGAATTGAATCTGGGCACTGTGTACCCAAGGGCCACCGTATAAGTGGTTTTTGATCTTTTGTACATAACTCGATTAAATCTCCGATTTTCATAATTTGTTTTTGTTTGAAAGATCTGGGCATGCCTGACAATTTATGAAAGAAACTTTTTTTGATTTTGAACTTTTGGACTCAGCCAGGGCCCTAAAACTGAGTCTCTGCTAGGGCCCAACGTGTTTTTTCTACATAAATCGGGTAAATCTTATCCGATTTTGAAAACCTTTTTTTTACTGAAAGATAACTGTAAAAGTTAATACGCAATTGAGGCTATATAGGTTAAGAATTTTGGAAGGGTCGGTCGAAAAAGTGGTCAAAAACGTAGTTTTCTGAAGGTTGGTGGAACTTTTTGACTTATAACTTTGCGAAATTAGAACGGAAATCGCTCTTGAAGGCTTTAAACAAAAGATAAAGACATCAAAATATCACGAAAATTAAGTTAGTGAAAATCGGTCGAATGGTTCGGACTATAGAGTCCTCACTGTAAGCCTAACTCACGCTGTGCGACCCCACACTATATTCCCGAGTGAAAACTCTTAGCTCATGAGACTATGAAAAATGTACTCTCAAAGGTCTCATTTCAGTCTCATCACATTTTTTCAGGCGAATTTGGTCTCAATTTTTTTTTTTTCGATCGTTGAGTTTGTGGATGAACTATCAATGAACGAGACCGAAAGAGCAGTCTCTTTTCAAACACTTAGCGAGACCGTTCGATATTCAATATTTTTTGTTGGATTGTTCGAGACCGAAGGAGTAGTCTCTTGTAGTAGTAGTGCACTCTTTTTTAAAAAATATTTTTATG
Source organism: Pseudolycoriella hygida (assembly GCA_029228625.1). NCBI lineage: Eukaryota > Metazoa > Arthropoda > Insecta > Diptera > Sciaridae > Pseudolycoriella > Pseudolycoriella hygida. Next base: position 39,522,494 of record CM055405.1, on the reverse strand, counting down.
AAACCACTGAGTGCACTCATTTTCAGAAAATGTTTTTATGAGACCAATGAGTTCACTCATTCTCGGAAAATGTTTTTATGAGACCATTGAGTGCACTCATTTTGGGAAAATATTTTTATGAGACCAATGAGTGCAATCTTTTTAAAAAATTATTTTTGTGAGACCAATGAGTGCACTCATTTTCGGAAAATGTTTTTATGAGACCATTGAGTGCACTCATTTTCGGAAAATGTTTTTATGAGACCAATGAGTGCACTCATTTTCAGAAAATGTGTTGTCCTGAATCACATTGACGGTTTGTTCTCCTCATTGGTCTTATAAAAACATTTTCCCAAAATGAGTGCACTCAATGGTCTCATAAAAAGATTTTCCGAAAATGAGTGCACTCATTGGTCTCATAAAAATATTTTCTGAAAATGAGTGCACTCATTGGTCTCATAAAAACATTTTCTGAAAATGAGTGCACTCAATGGTCTCATACAACTATTTTCCGAAAATGAGTGCACTCATTGGTCTCATAAAAATAATTTTTTAAAAAGATTGCACTCATTGAAACGGACGGGTGGGCACAGTGGTTAGCGAAATGGCCTTCCACCAAAACGATCCGGGTTCAAATCCCGTGTCAACAAAGACGCTACATTCGCATTACTCTGAGACGTGGTTTGGAAGTCACGTTAAGCCGGTGGTCCAGACAACACTTGTTATTGGCTGTAAAAAGCTGTTAGTGGAGTCTCTAAAATACAAATACAAATCATTTTTGTGATGTCATTTTTGCGACTTAATTTTTGTGATGTCTTGTGCGACGCCATTTTTGTGACGTCATTTTTGCGACATAATTTTTGTGACGCCGACGTGACAATTGTGACGGTTGCCATGGTGTGGTGACTGTGTACAGAAGGATGGACGGACAGGAAGAGTGAAAACATAAAGTAGCTACTGCTGTTTAGGAAGCCTTTTGAAGTGCTAGATTTATATTTCCACTAGCTTACGAACTAATTACATTCTTGAATCTTGACGTCTGGTGCATGATTTTTGAGAATGTAATTCAAGAAGAAAGTTCACCATTTTCAGTTATGATACCTCAAAAAACTGATGAGTATGTCAATAAGTAACGGATACTTTAATAGTTGGGTATCAGTCTTGAGTTCTACAGCGAGAAATTCAAAAGTCAGCACAGTGCCAAAAACAACTTTATGCGAAAGTAGAGAGACCACCGAATGATATCCAACTCCATACTTATGCATTGGCATCAGCCTAGTTCCTTGATTTACGAATATACAAATGCATAGAGCAGTTGAAACCTGACGCAAAGAATCTGTAAAGCATCACTTCGCCCTCATCCAGTTCTAGAAGTCAAAGACTCTAGCGATAAAATTAAAAGTATTGTGGATCAAATTTCTCGCAAGTTTCTCAATGTTTAGTATAGATTAGGCTTTCGACAGCAGCCAGTTACATTTACCCTTGTTTATAATTTGAACAAAAATAAATCTTATTCCTGTTAACTCGTTAATTAGCAGTGCTAGAATTCGGGAAGTATACAGCAACAAGCTATTCAGTGAAAATTAGTTTGGGTGAAGGTTTAAACTGCATAATCGTGTAACTTGTAGCATCATCAGTATCAAAAACCGGATAACGTAAATTTTCGCTCGTATCGTTCGTCCAAAACAACAGCATTTGTTATTCATACGAAAGTAAAGGCACATTGTTGAAGACTGGTCGACGTTACTTTGTGTGCTGTAATTACTACACGCTGGAGTAAAATTAGAGGATGAATAGCAAACATTTCTGCTCCAACCGTACAGTTTCTTGTATCAAAAAAGCTAACGTTCTATATACATTAATTTATTCAAATAAATTGGAATAAATGTTTGGTGCTTAATAACAATAAACTAAACACGTTTGCTGGTAAAAGCCCTTTTAAAATTTTAAAATAAATTATTCTTTGATATTAAAAATAAAATGTTAATGAATGCTCTTCTAACGGTGTTCTTCCACAATATACACCGCACACTCCATCAGTGTTGTAATCATAAATATATTTCGTTTTACTATGTTTCATGGTAATACAAGTTTGCTAGTTGTTTCATGGATTCATGGTGCTATTGAAGTATATACGTCGTTTTAGCCTTATAACATGCGACAATGTTGAAGCAGAAGTTACAAACTCTAGCAAGCTGTTGTATGTACGTTGTGAGTATTGTGCACACCGTAATATATGATGGCTTTAATTTTCCCGAAGGGATTTATCCCATAAAAACAGGAAAGTTATGACCGTTATTATAGCCAGCGTATGAAATGGATTTGACCTTAAAAATTGTTATTGTCAATAAAATAAATATTACCCGTGAAATCAAAGAAGCAATTTTTTACATTGAGAATAAATTCAAAACTTTACAACAATTGACGGCTACAAAATATAGTTTTCATGTAGGTAGATCGATTATCGCTACATGAAACGAAAAACTCATTAGAGAACCTTAGCAAGTCAGAAACTGAGTTGAAAAAGAAAATCTCAAGTGTTGCATCCCTTGCAGACGAGATGTGATGTTTCATCTGTTCTGGGATGTTAATACCTCGAATGATGCATATATTTTGAGTCCGCTAGACCCTAGATACACCATGAACATTTTGGACTAAATAGAGTTAGAACATCTGAGATTTACTTCTCGACTCCGTTTCACTGAACGGTTTTTTTGCTAACATACCTTATAACCATATCATTCCACACACTTCCCACATCATCTCAACCACTTACCACATCAATCCACACACTTCCCACATCATCCCACACACTTCCCACATCATCCCACACACTTGCCACATCATTCCCTACACTTCCCACATCGTCCCACACACTTTCCACATCATTCCACACACTTCCCACATACTTCCCACATCATCCCACACACTTCCCACATCATCCCACACACTTCCCACATCATCACACACACTTTCCACATCATCCCACACACTTCCCGCATAATCAGATAAACTTCCTACTTCATTCTACACATTTTCCGCTTCATTCCACACACTTCCCACATCATCCCACACACTTCCCACATCATCCCACACACTTCCCACATCATCCCAAACACTTCCCACATCATCCTACGTACTTTCCACATCGTTTTCGGTCACTTCAAAAAATTTTTTTTTCATAGTCGCTCTACGGCAGCGTAGCTCATTTTGTACCACTTTGACCGACTCCTGGCAACGAAACTCCCAACCGATTTCCACAAGACCGGTTCCGTTGTGAGATGGATACCATTCATTTGATACCCCATTCACCGCGATGTGACCACTACCGGCCGAGATATAGCCGAAGAAGTGCTCCCGTTGGTGGATTTTCACATACTCAATTCCTTTCAATAACTCAGTTCCAAGATTTTTTGGGGGTAGCCACCGGCTGAATTTTCCATTTGGGACCGAAACCGAACTTCCCTAAAAATTTTAAGGAAATCGACCGGGCGGTTCTCAAGAAAACAAAGTAGATAGATACATAGAGACATAGATAGATACATCGTAGACAGAAAAACACAGGAATAAAATTTTGATTATTTTCAAACATATTTTTACCATTTTTATATGGAAATTGGTCATCTTTGATTGGCGATATCTCGGCTTGTTTTCAACCGATTTTGATGATCCAAAGTACGTTTGAATCAGGATAGGAAGTATTTTTTTAATAATTTGGAGGGGGAGGGGGGCGGGAGGAAAAACTCCAAAGTTCGCCTATACATCGTCTCTTGTCCCAATGGTTTTGTATGGAGTTTTTTAGGTTTGTGGACGTTTTTTTTGGGGTATGGGGACTGCGTCAGGCCCTCCGCTACCGCTGCGGGAATGATCTATGTATCTATCTATCTATTAACAATTTTCGATCTCGAGAACTAGACAGGCAATTTTGATGAAATTTTCAGGGAAATTTTCAGTCTCGGCCCCAAATGAAAAATTTCATATGTCGATGTCGCTTTTCCGGGAAAACTCTTAAAAAGTCGTGGCATCTGAAAAAGTGATAAATTTTCAGGGTCTTTCACGTAGTGCTCGGATTTTTCGAATTTTAGCTCCGGAATGACAATAGCTAGAGAGTTGGTTTCTTCAGAAAAGTTTTTGAGTTTGGCCAGGAGAATTTTTTCGGAACTTAAGCAGTCAAAGTGAAGGCATCGTGGATTTTTGCTATCTTCTGAATTAGAATAGCCAGGCAGTTGGTTTCTTCGGGAAAGTTATAGAGATTGGTGAA
>CM055405.1:39497231-39517754 GCA_029228625.1 Pseudolycoriella hygida | reverse complement strand
AACAAATTTCTGCGTATTATCAGCGATAGCGTCACATCAAATGATATCACTAATTTTGGAGGTGGACATTAGGGACTGTGTCACACTTAACCTTCTAAGAGGTTTTTGTTGTGATAACAAATTATTGAAAATTATAGCTCATCACTGTGATACGATGACTGTTACACGAATCAGAATTCAAAAAGTCTAAGTATGAAGGTCAAAATTTGCTCTGAAATCACCGCGTTCCAAGTTCGCTTACGATGCTATTCCTTCATATTTTTTGTTCAAGAGTCATCCTTTTACAATGCATGAACTATAACTTTCAATAATTCTTTATTTACGCAGGATTATCTTCTTAACAGCATCGCAACTTTGACAGTTTACATTTTTGCGACGTGCTCTTAATTCACCTCCACTTTTCATTGCTGCAGAGACAGATAACGCCCTGACTTTTCGATATTGGCCCTTGAATGACTAAAATGTCAACTTAAATTTACTGGTCATTTGAAGGCAATGTCAAAATATCTACATAAAAGTTTGACAGTATTGTTGTAGGCACTGTCAAACTTCAGTTTTCTAAACTCTCTTCAGAAGAAATTTGATAAATCGTCTACTGCTTAACTGGATTAGTTATGAGGGCGAGTCCCAGCCAATAAAACTGAGTTTGTTGAAAGTACTGTCAAATTTTGTGATGAAATGACCAGTTAATGTAACTGATTTTTTGGTCAGGTTCAGTCAATATTTCGAATTATTAGCACCAACAAAAAGCAATTTTTTGGCAACTTTACAATCAGTTTAGAAAACTTAGTCTGACATACGCTATGAGTTTCTGCGTTTATCACCATCATCGTATATCATTCATTTAATGTTCTAGTACATACATTCACATGTTGTCTTCAAACGTAAACGTAAACGTAAACCTAATCCCAATTTTAAGAGCTTTATGATTTAATGATAAAACTTGTGAAACACCTAAACGAGTGGAATAAGCAATGATTGCCTCTGCTGCAATTAATACCTGCTTTTTTCATTTCGTCAATTTACGACTTAATAATAAATCTAATTACCTGTAAGCTTTTACTCAAAATGGGGTATACGTCTCTCATATAAAATAAATCTTTAAACCTTCCACAAAGTCAAAACCAACTTCAAAAGTAAATTTATAAATAAAACATTATATTTACAGTCAATTCAATGTTGGAAAGCATACATAATTAAAGCGAAGCAGCAGTATCATTTTGCTCGACGACGATAATAAAGAGACTTAAAGCAAATATTTTCTTTTGCCAAAGAGCCGCTTATTATAATAAACAAAAATCTGTATTAGATAACACGTATTATAATATGCTTTCATTCATATTCCCTCCATCTCCAAGTTATTGGAATGATACAAGGGACAGGGGTGTAATTTAGTGCTTTTTTTAGTAAACTATCTCCTTATTCTCTCAATCCAAACATGTGGGAGATGATTTGGACAAATTGCACATTTATTAATGCACGTGACTGTACGCACAAAGAGAATCTTCAGTGTCTACTCTCTCACCTACTCTCTCAGATCAACTGGCAGTCTTCGCTGATCGTCTCTCCATGCACTTTGCAGCTTCCCCATTATTTTCGCAACTACATTATCCGCTACTCTCTACACCTCCTCATCGCGGCACATCTCCGATATTATGTTTTCGGCATTTACATCTAACCTACTCACAGTCATCAGCTCACCTCGTTCTTGTTCGAAGCGGGGCAGACAAATAACACTTGCTCCGCAGTCTCTTCAAACAGAAACTATAACAGTATACCATCTCTTGTCTACTGTTATTGCAAGAACAGATGTCGCATGGATGTCCGAATCCATTGCCAGAAGCCGCAACCGAACTGTGTTCATGGAAGAGAATCGTTTTGAGTTGTCTGGTTTGTTAACTTCCATAACTCCAAGGTAGTTTTTGACCGGAGCCCTGAACAGAGCTCTGAACCGAATCCTTTACTTCAAAACCCGTAGCATAAACCGGACAGGTTTTTTAATTTTATCAAAGGTTTGGAGGCCCAGCGCATCATTAAAATTAGTTCACATTATCGTGCAAAATATTACACAACTACTCGCAAATATATGTTAGAATTCGTACAATTACAGCATTCGCCTGAGGCCCATCCAGGAAACAAATATTTGGATATAGTAAGTACTACACCCATGCTACATGGCTGCCAGCTAAAATATTACAACTTCAAAAGACATAAATTACATGAGCAAGTGGTTTTTCTGCCAAAGGATACCCCATAACATCGCAGATATCTTTATGATGGTGTGTGCTTTCCGTAAAATTTTATTATACTTTCAACTAAAAATTTCAACTTTAAAGTTAAAGTGAAGGAAATTATTTGAGAAAGCTGCTGTTTTTCCTCTCTCTATCGTTCATTAAATTTTTGATGATGATTATGGGAGTTTGAATAGAAATTTCTCGTTCTCTTTCATTTCGACAATCTTTTTGTTGTTTTGTTTGAAGAAAAGAATAAAGTGAAAATGCATGTTTTTTTTGCTGTTTTGAACTTTATAACGAAACGAAAATAATGAGAAAATTGGCCTTTTTTCATTTGCGAACACTATCCTGTGTTTTCCTGCCTTTTTTATGAGGCGCAAATTTTCTTTTCCAACAACGTTACAGTCTATCCATGTGCCGAGTATGCCACAAACTAGCATATTTGATGATGTATGCTTTATTGAAGGTTCTTTCGTCAATGAAACATTTGAAAATCCATCGTTCTTCCGTTTTCATAATCATTCACGGAACTTAATTAATTGAATAAAAGAAAAAGTTTTATTTGAGGACTACATCCTTGCGGCGAACATTCCAAAGAGTGGATGTTTACAGAAAATGCACTAATAAAACATATGTTGGTGTATACAGTGTAGACTATGTAGACCATAGAGTTCCATTCATTGTGAGGTCTCTATTTTGACTGTATACAACCACCACAGAATGCCACCACAGAACGACAGATGACAGAGCTGTTAAACCACCTAACAATTTAAATTAAGTATTTTCGAAATGACTAAAAGCATATAAAATACACTGTAAGCCTAACAAGGTCTTTTACGAATAGGAAATTATCCCTTTGAAATTTGAAATTTTGATTATTAAGGGGGTTTTACCTCGGCCCTACCTACCCGAGCTAGGGCCGTTTAAGTGGTTTTTTGTCTTTTGTACATAACTCGAGTAAATATTTTCCGATTTTCATAATTTTTTTGTTTGAAAGACCTGGGCATGCCTGACATTTTATGGAAGAAACTTTTTCAATTTTGGGCTTTTGGACTCAGCCAGGGCCTTAAAACTGAATCTCTACTAGGGCCCTTTTTCTACATAAATCAGGTAAATCTTATCCGATTTTCAAAAAACATTTTTTTCCTGAAAGATAATCAGGAAATTGATTACAAGAATGAATTTGGGCGTAAAAACTTTCGAATTTATGTTCGAAAAACTGGTAAAAGCCGTGGATTTTTGAAGGTTGGTGGAACTTTTTTATTTATATCTCTGCGAAATTAAAATAGAAATCACTCTTAGTGGAAGTTTGGATCAGAGGCCTCTCCTAAGTGGTCTAGATCGGGTCTGGTGAATTTTTTTTCCTTTTTTTTTAATTTTGGGCTTTTTTAAGGATTGGAAATGTTTTTTACACCGTTTCTTCGGACGGGTTTATCAATATTACCTTTTCGGCAATTTCCAATCCAATTTGATGTCGACGCAATTTCATACACTTAAGAGTTAAGACGACATTTACTTGGATAGGTTCGAATCGTTTTGCTTTTAGTTTTACTTTATTAGTAAAGGTGACTTTATTGGTTGACTAATTCAATAAGAATATTCTTACATATCTTTCACTAGTAACGCGATCAAAATCAAATATATGTGAATGTTACTAAACTTAGTTGAATACTGAAAGTTACACTCCTCCTCAATCATATAAATTTGATTTAAAAATACTTCGTCCTTTTTAGTTCTTCTTTAGCTCCTCCTTAACCTGGTTGGCTCCAAACTCTTCGTGTTCATTCACTCATTCCATAATTTCGATTCTGTAGTTTTATTTCTTTAGTTTCTTTTCATAATTTTCTTTCAATTTCATAACTGTCCAAAATTCTTTATTGATTCCTCAGTTCCAATTCCGTATTTGTTCCAATTCCGTAGTTGTTCCGATTCCCTATTTGTTCCAATTCCGTAGTTGTTCCGATTCCGTATTTGTTCCAATTCCGTATTTGTTCCAGTTCCGTAGTTGTTCCGATTCCGTATTTGTTACAATTCCGTAGTTGTTCCGATTTCGTATTTGTTCCTATTCCGTAGTTGTTCCATGTTCCCATTCCGTATTTGTTCCAATTCCGTATTTGTTCCAGTTCCGTAGTTGTTCCAGTTCCGTAGTCCCTAGTAGAAAATTCCACAGTATTTGTTAGGAAAAACTCAACTATCCACTGTATTCCGTAGTTGTTCCAATTCCGTAGCTTTCTTTCCGTTCCGTAATTTTCTTCAGTCCCTTGTCTTCTTTAATTCTGTAATATACTTTAGTTTCATTTCCGTATTCTTTAGTTGCAATTCTGTAGTTTTATTTGTTAATTTCGTTATTTTCTTCATTTCCGTGGTTGTCTATAGTTTATTTGATTCTTTATAAACCGCAACTTTCGCCATCGCATTACCGTATTCAGTTTTGTTTTCCGGAAATCGTTTTATTATTCCTGGGCCGATAACCTTTTAGTTTTACTTTATTAGAAAAGGTGACTTTATTGGTTGACTGATTCAGTAAGAAATTCTTACATATCTTTCACTGGTAACGCGATCAAAATCAAATATATGTAAATGTTACTCAGTTGAATACTGAAAGTTAACATTTGCAACATCTATTCTGTTTGTACGGGTCCTCTGTTTTTATGAGCTTTTGCTTCATAGAAATCCTTTCGTTACTGAAGTTTTTACTTTGTCAGTATTAAATTGCACTCTATCACATCTATGATGTACTAGGTGCGGAACTAGTAGAACTTAGAATGCCGGTTCGCCCCATCAACGTGTTTTACCGGCAAGAATTTTTTTAGACTACATGCTTAATGTGAAGTCCGAACCATGCCTAACGGTAGCTTGCATTTTACCATTAGGATTTCTTCTTGTGCTAATTATATCTCCGCCTGAGGTTAGACTCAGACAATCGTACACAGAAGTCATCGAATGTGGATCATTCTTTTATGTACGATTCGTTGCGGCACCAAATTTACAACTACCCAAATTATGAAGCCTGGGTGTGCCCATGTTATACATTGAAGGGAAATCCTATACAGAATTTGTCCCCACCAGGATTGAACCCGGGTATCCTTGGTTGCCACTGATCTAACCCGTTCACTTTGATTAATTTTATTGGCGGCTGATTCCATCGGTACCGTCACCTGGGTAACGGGTCTATCTCGTTAACTCTTTCAATGTAATTTATATTAACATGAGAGAAAACACATTTGTTACACTGGTGACATGGTAGCGGTTACTGATGGAAATAGTCTACCAGTCATTTTAAATGACAGTCGTCAATTACCATCCTTTTTTAACGACATCAGCCAGTTTCGTTGTAAGCTCACGTCTAGATAATAAACTGACAATCACTAACGGTGTATACACTTCTAAAAATGTTGACCTCCACTTTTGGGAGGGATGGGGTAAGGGATAAAGACATTAAAGACAAGGGTTTTGAGGTAAAACATTTTGGTCACAATTGGACAACGAGGTGGTGGTAAAAATGGCTAAAATGCAGTATACGGAAACAGCTGGAATTGGGGTGCTTTAGGGTGGGATCGATAGAGGGAGGTCTCTTGATGACAAAACAACAAGAATTGAGGCGCGGAAGCCTCTCCCTGGGCGCCCAGGGTCATCCAAACTTTCGTGGCATTTTGTAAAAGGAAAATTCATTTGCTCTCGTGGCATTTCGTAAAAGGAAAATTCATTCGCTCTCATGGCATTTCGTAAAAGGAAAATTCATACGCTCGTGGCATTTTGTAAAAGGAAAATTCATTCGCTCTCGTGGCATTTTGTAAAAGGAAAATTCATTCGCTCTCGTGGCATTTTGTAAAAGGAAAATTCATTCGCTCTCGTGGCATTTCGTAAAAGGAAAATTCATTCGCTCGAGGCATTTTGTAAAAGGAAAATTCATTCGCTCGTGGCATTTTGTAAAAGGAAAATTCATTCGCTCTCGTGGCATTTTCTAAAAGGAAAATTCATTCGCTCTCGTGGCATTTCGTAAAAGGAAAATTCATTCGTTCGTGGCATTTTGTAAAAGGAAAATTCATTCGCTCTCGTTGCATTTAGTAAAAGGAAAATTCATTCGCTCGTGGCATTTTGTAAAAAGAAAATTCATTCGCTCTCGTTGCATTTCGTAAAAGGAAATTTCATTCGCTCGTGGTATTTTGTAAAATTGGAAAATTCATTCGCTCTCGCGCCCCAATTCTTGTTGTTTTGTCATCAGGTGACCTTCTCGCGTCGATTACACCATAAAAAAACACAAAAATTGAAAAAAAAAACAAAATTTGGATGACCCTGGGCGCCCAGGGAGGGGCTTCCGCGCCTCAATTCTTGTTGTTTTGTCATCAGGAGACCTCCCTCTATCGATCCCACCCTCAAGCACCCCAATCCCAGCTGTTTCCGTATACTGCATTTTAGCCGTAAAAATTTCAGGCAAAACTGGACAAGGAGGTGGGCGCTTGTCAAAATGGTAAAAAGTATGTGGATGTGATTATTGAACGGCACCTTGCGTAACGAAACTTGTTATGTGTGCTTTTGGGACCAGTTTCTTAAGATTATTGTTAATCACACATCAACAGTCCCTTTAATAAATTCCAATTTCTAATTCATTTTGTCTTTCTGTAACATCATGTTCGCTCATCCATGACTGTCATTCGAAAATAATTTTCTGCTCTAATCTAAATCCAACGAACACATTCACACATGCCATAATTACACTCAACCCGTTGAATATGTAATTATAAGTCAGTTTATATTCGTCATAATTTGGATCAAGATAATTTTCTGCGTTTATTCATCAGCACTGTAAATCGAATTGTAAAATCATTATGACTTGATATTGTATGCATGTATAACGTGAAAGGCACGAATAAGTTCTAGATGCTTCGAATGAAGCATGTTGAAGTTATCTCCTACAATGAAAATTTTAAAAATAAAAATCAAAAGTGTTTAGCATCATCATGATTTGCTTTTGCTCACAATCTATTTTGAAATAGTAAGTGAGTGACATTGTTGAATTGAATTTGGGTTTAAAAGTCCGCTGTCTTAGTGGCCATCCATATTGATTGTCACATTCGTTTAACAGCGCTATCTAAGACATTTCACCAGGTGGAAACCTTTGCCTGAGGCGCATGAGAAAAAAGTTCTAGCCTTGATAGATTGCAACGACCGACGATTTAGTCTGGTGAAATTGCGAAAAAGAATTCAGGATTCGAAAAGACTGGGTACCTTGATAAACTAGAGCGTAGGGAGATGAGGGTGTACGGAACTTCTTAATCCAAGAATCACCGAAAGCATGATAAGCGATTTAGTGATGTGGAGAAGTGCATTTCAACTGATCAAACAACCGCCAAAGCTAAACCTCATAGAGAACTCTGTCTGTACCTGTGACTACTCTTGTTTTTCCCATCTGAAGTCCAGGATATTGGTTTTTCGTGATTTTGAGAAAATTGTTTTAGATTCAATGGATAGGCACCCTGTATCATTTTGAATACATGTTTTAAATACAAGAAAACATGTCGTTTCACATACATGTCGCATCTCGAATCTGGTGCCTAAAACAACAGCATTTCAACACTTGCTGTGGGTATGGAATTTACTTCACAAAGAGTGAATATACTTATCATACTTATAAACATATCCAAAGACCCGCACGTATCAGAATAGATGTGGCAAACAGAATAGATGTGGCAAACAGAATAGATGTTGCAAAAAGACTCGAACGTATCTAAATATAGAAATGAGCAAAGAATCCAATATTTTATGTTCTTTTGTAACTATAAGAATTTCAAAAATTCATAGAAATCACCCAAGGTCTGAGACCATTGATTTTGATCACTGAAATCTTCTCCTCTGTACCATTTCACAAACAGGACCAACATAGTTTCTCCTAAAAATCCTGAAACTTTTTTCTCTAAAACGTAATTCTCATCAAATTTGCCTTTAGAAGCAGATTTCTTACCGCCAATGTTCTAGAGATATGCGTCATCCCACACAGCCCTAGAAATTGCTTTATCGCGGGATTTGGTAATTTTTCCCTAAAACCTTGATACAAGTGTTCTCTAAAATTGTATTCTCTACAACTTTTCCTTTGGAAGCAGCTTTCTAACTGCCATATATCCAGATATATGAGTCATTCCTCTCAGTTGGAGTCATTCTTTCCTAAAACCCTGAAATGCGTGTTCCTTGAAATTTTATTCTCTACAACTTTACCTCTGGAAGGAACTTTCTGACTCTCATAGTTCTAGAGATATGGGTGATCACTCCCAATTCTAGAAGTGATTGTACGATTTTTCCTTAAAACCCTCAAACACTTGTTCTTTAGAATTTTATTCTCTACAACTTTGCCTTTGGAAGCAACTTTCTAACTCTCATAGTTTTAGATATATGGGTCATCCCTCTCAATTCTAGAAGTTGTCGAATTCCAGGATTGAATCATTTTTCCCTAAAACCCTGAAACAAGTGTTATCTAAAATTTTATTCTGTACAACTTTGCCTTTGGAATGAAACACGTTCTCTCTAAAATTTTATTCTCTACAACTTTTCCTTTGGAAACAACTTCCTAATTGTCATGTTTTGCTAATTTTAAAACTAAAATCATGAAAGTAAGGGAAAAAAGTTCAGGGTGACCGGTCGAGCCGTTTGGAAAGAAAAGTGGAGATGGACGGACGGACATTTTTTTTTATTTCTGATTCGTCATCACTAGACGATAATAAATGTATCCCCCAACTCCCACCTCGATCTACCCCATGTTTCAATAAAGTTGTTTGTAGTTAACGTTTAGAACCTTTGTACTTCGTACGGGTCCAATAAATTGTTAGTCTTTATTTGTAAATTAAATTCTTTGGTGAAATCCATGGCAGTGGGGAATTTGTTTGAAATTATGTTTTTATTAAATGTTTGAATTTTCTCGTAATCCCGTACGCATTCATTAAGAAAATCTAAATAAACATTATTCATTAAATATTGCGGACCGAGCTCTTCACAGGTGTACTTTAGGGGTTTAAGATAAAAATAAGTTTCAAGTTTGTTAAGGTTTTGTGCAAAGCTTGAAGTAAATAAGGCAAATATTTGCCAAACAAATATTTGAAAATTGTTTTGAGTATAACTTCACCAAATATTTGTCATTTATGCACCTTCAATTACGCGTAGCGATTCAATCGCATTATATCCAGTATAAATACACTTTCAGAGTACAGTAACGACAAGACAAGAACTAAAATACTAAAATACAGAATGATTCAGTCATCCATGACTGGCAAAATTTCCACATGGAAATTCTGTATGTTTGTGTATTGAAGCACTGACATAGCTTTTGGTACAACTACTTCAAAATTATGCAAGTGATAAGATTAAAACCGATTTACGTGTTTGTCCATAGGAACGATTTGTATAAATATCGTGAATAGAATTGAGTTAGGCTATCAGTTATATTTGTCCATTGGAACGTGAACGTTACTTCAAACAAAATATTTTAAGTGAAAAATGGGTAAACTAAAATTATACTACGCTGAAGGAGGACCGGCATCACGTGCTGTTGTTTTGGCAATCAAGGCATTGAACTTGGACGTGGAATATATGTAAGCTTTTACCAATAGTCAGTTTTCATGTTCGCTGTCGGTGATGGTCATGTAGCAACAAGTCTTTCGATCCGAGATACCTTTTCACAGTTCATCTTGTCTTAAAAGTTCTGCTGTTTTAGTGTTTGTGTTCTGTGTAGAGTCGTTACCATAACTTTTATTTTTAACAGTGTTACTGACTCACATGCTGGTCAGAATAAAACTCCTGAATACGTAAAAATGAATCCACAATCAACCGTTCCCACTTTGGATGATAATGGAAAAATTGTTTGGGACAGTCATGCAATTACCAGATATTTAGCTTCTGCTTACGGCAAAGACGACTCACTTTTCCCAAATGATCCATACAAGCGAGCAGTTATCGATCAGCGTTTACATTTCGAAGATGGAGTTCTCTTCACTCGTTTCGGTAAAGTAGCTGGTCCAGTTTTCCGTGGAGCTGCCAAAGAATTCAACAAGGAAGATTTAGAGTCTTTGCACGCTGGTCTCGATATTTTGGAGGTGTTCTTAAAAAGTGATCCTTATGTGGCTGGTAGCAACGTGACTGTAGCCGATTTTAGTGTAATTTCAACTGTGACGACCATTCAGAAATTTATAGGCCAATTTGATTCGGGTAGATTCCCCAAGTTAATAGCGTGGATTGAAAGGATGAATGCGCTCCCATATTTTGAGGAGGCTAACAACCAACCATTGGAGAAAATGTATCAAGGATTGAAAGCACGAATGGGTTAAACAGTTTCACGAAAATATATTTATTTAATTAACATTTTTGAGTTTCTTTATTTCTTTAAGTTTCGTTTCTTTCACAACAAAGTGTTTAACAGTAAGCCTCATAGGTAGTCGAAAGAAAGACCCTAAAGTGATCAGCTTCAGAATTCAAATTTTGTAATTTACTAGCACTAGTACCCGGCCTTTGGCCGGTCGTATTGGTACCGGGAGAAATCGTTAAAACCAGATCGCTCAAATTTTCCGAAGTTTTTGCACATTTGCTAGGGATTTTTAATTACAATTACAAGTTAAAGAAGGTAATCAGCACTCAGTTGTTAATCTTGTTGTTAGCCTCAATATAACAGTTTCTAAAGATTATACTGAACCCTGTAACAGTCTGTCTTCGCCCATCCTTTGAACGTGGCCGAACCAGCGCAACCGACTGACACTTGCCACATCTTTCACCGATGAAACTCCTAGAATTTCCCCTTATTACGTCTTCACCTAATAAGACCTCGAACGTCTTTCACTTTGGTACTCAGTCAAATGCAGCTAGGTGCAGTGAGGTTTAATAGAGCCCAAAATGTGGCAAGCATAAGAGTAGCAAGCGCATACCGAACGATATCCCTAGAAGCAGTATGTGACATAGGCGGGACGATGTCCATATGCATAACGCTGACAGAAGACAGTGAAGAGAGGGTCAAACTACCAAAACAGTTAGGATGCAATTAAGAGGACGAATCACTGAGACAGTGGCAGCAAGAGTTTGACTCCACGGGCAAAAAAGGTGGACCCATAGACTCATACCAAACATAACGACATGGGTACAGAGGAAAAATGGAGAGGTTAACTACCAACTAATACACAGTTTCTGTTGGGCCGCGGGTGCTTCAGGAAATACCTGCACCGGTTTGTATTCACAGAGTCACCTTTCTGCACGACATGTGAGAGAGAAGAAAAGACTGCGGAGCACGTACTATTTGTCTGCCCCCGCTTCGAACAAGAGCGAGGTGAGCTGATGACTATGAGTAGGTCAGAGGTAAAGACCGAAAACATAATATCGGCGATGTGCCGTGATGAGGAAAATAGCGGATAACGTAGTTGTTAAAATAATGGGGAAGCTGCAAAGCGCATGGAGAGACGATCAAAGAAGACAGCCAATTGATCTGAGAGGCGGTTCCGGGGAGAAGAGAGCGTGTAGAGTAAGAAAGGAGGTTTTAGTTGGTAGGACATTGAAGAAATCCAGCCACTACTTTGGCCCAGGAGGACCGGGTGTCTATGAAAACTTCCTCACCCTTAAAAAAAAAGGTGCAGTGAAGCGTACCTAGGTGCAGTGTGGTGCGATCAATTTCGTAGATTCGAACAAAGTCTTACCACCTGGTTTTCTTAAGCCTAGGTTTTCGTTTCGAGTCAAGGGCCTTATCTAGGATCCTATAGGATTGTGAAATCTTTTTGGAAATAAATGATTATGTCAGATATCTAAGGCAACTAACTCTGTGTCCTTGGGCTACTTTAGGAACCCAGTACAACAAAACTTCAAGGTGTGTTCTCAGAGCTGAAAAAGTAAAAAATCTTTCAAAAACTCAGTTTTAGAATTTTTAAAAAATGTTACTAAATTTCCAAAACAAAAAATCAGATGGCAGCCTGAAAGTTTCTACGACAATGTTGGATGGGGAAACGAGTACTTAATGAACACTTGGTTCCCACTCGGCTCCAGGCTGCGTACTTGATAGGTATGAGTAGCCTTATAGAATACAGCCAGGTGCCGAAAATCAGTTAAAGTCATTGTAACTGTAGTAACGAATATTATACGTTTTATCAATTGCGCATCAGGCTACTGCTGCCCCCTTTGTGTTCTGCTTACGGCAAAGACGACACACTCTTCCCAAATGATCCATACAAGCGAGCAGTTATCGATCAGCGTTTACACTTCGAAGATGGAGTTCTCTTCACTCGTTTCGGTAAAGTAGCTGGTCCAGTTTTCCGTGGAGCTGCCAAAGAATTCAACAAGGAAGATTTAGAGTCTTTGCACGCTGGTCTCGATATTTTGGAGGTGTTCTTAAAAAGTGATCCTTATGTGGTGTGTCACTGTAGTGACGAATATTATACGTTTTATCAATTGCGCATCAGGCTACTGCTGCCCTCTACATTCGCAGTAGAAATCTTGTGTAGGCAATCTGTTGCCGAGTTCGAATTTATATGACGCATACTGTCGTTACGATGACATTAACATATTTTTGGCACCAAGCTGCGTTCTTTATCGTAACTATTCAAGTCTTGGCAGCCTTGTGTCAAGTTGGAAACGAGTGCATAGTAATGTACTTGTTCCGCACTCCAACATTGTTATAGAAACTTTTTTGGCATTAGGCTACCCAGCTTGAAATGCAGATATCTGTTTGCTGCAATTTTTCTCCATGAAAATGTTCTACACGACGATGACAAAAGGAGTTCATGCACTAGACAAACGACTAGTCGCTGCTACATACTATACCTTTTTCTGTATGCGGTGAAAATCTTTACTGTAAACCTTTTACAAAAAATCAAATAGGAAGTTTTTGAGAAGAAGAAGAAATATTCGGATAGTTCGAATTCCTCAAAATAGTCCCTGGACCCAAGACTTTAACACTTCCAATCTAGGTCTTGCTTAACAAAATTTGATTAAATATGTATACGTTTCATACATAACAAGCCTTTTCCCTTTTTTTTTTTCCTTTGATGAAACAAAACTTTACTAAATCGTTGTGACGTATCCAATTATTCCCTCCATGACAACGAGAAGAAGTTATATAAGCCAATGTCTCAACAAGACAATTCTACAAAATATCAGTAACATGAGCATAAGTTACACTGCGTAACACAGCCATTTTCCCCTTCTGCCGAAAGTCAAACAACTCAACAACGATTTACTAAACATAAAAGAAAAAAAGAAAATTGTTCACACAACAATATTCTATATTTAAATTGTATCTGTTGTTGTTTTTTTGTGTTTTCTTTTCAAATTGCCTTTGTTTTGTTTTCTCGTTAGAGCCACTGCATATATTGTGCTTCAATTTATCCATAATGCTTCTATGGTTCGGTTTTACATCGTTTTTTTTCTACAAATCCATTCGCAGGTAATGTCTCAACACGGGGGATGAGAAAAATTTCGGTGTAAAGTTTCAATATAAAATAAATTATTCAGCAAAAGGTATAACTACATTGTTTTGGAGTAGGAGGTATGGTAGCGTTGAATCAACGATATAACGTTTTTAGAGGTTAGATAAATATTGTTATTTATTGCGATTTCGATGAAATTTATTTGAATTGTTTATCGCAGTCTGGAATATGTTCAAGTCATGTTTACACAACGGTTGAACGTGTATACGTTTTACTCGTTCGACTGTTTGTATTAGAGTGAAGTGGCAGAGACTGGGACTACAACTTCTAAGTCACTTCATGCTATTTACTTTTTTAACAATGAGAAAAAAGTGACTACAGACGAATATTTGTGTTGAGGGTTGTATGTGGGGGAAACGACTCCAAAATATCGTGTACCAGGAATGAAAAGATTTTCAAATTAAAACAATTTGCCCTTTGTGTTCGAGAATTTACTGGAATCTTAGTAAATGAGAGAAATATTTGATACAATTTGCCAGATTGTGTCGGCTTAAAAATCAAAAGACATTTGAATGAATGTTTTATACCAGGATTTTTAGATTTTTAGAAAACATAACCAGAATAGATGTGGCAAAAGAACTCGAATGTATCCATATCCAAATAAAAAATATAATCAAAGACCCGTACGTATCTAAACGTATCTAAATATACAAATAAGCAAACAATCCAACTTTTCTGTTCTTTTCATCCATAGTAATTCCTAGTAATTCCTACCGAAGTAGGTCTTAGACCATTCAAATCTAGAAAAACTTATATCAAGGACTGGGCCATTTTCCCCCAAAACCCTGAAACACATGTTCTTTAAATTTTATTCTCTACAACTTTGCCTTTGAAAGCAACTTTCTACCTCTCATAGTTTTGGAGATCCGGGTCATCCTGCCCAATTATGGAAGTGGCCATATACCAGGATTGGGCCATATTTCACCAAAACCCTGACACACGTGTTCGTTTATATTTAATTCTCTACAACTTTGCCTTTGGAAGCAACTTTCTACCTCTCATAGTTCTGGAGATATGGATCATCCCTCCCAATTCTAGAAGTGGTCATATCCCAGGATTGGGGCATTTCCACCCAAAACCCTGAGACACGTAATCGATAAAATTTTATTCTCCACAACTTTGCTTTTGGAAGCAACTTTCTACCTATTACAGTTCTATCGATATGGGTCATCCTTCCTAATTCTAGAAGTGGTCATATTCCAGGATTATGGCATTTTTACCCAAAACCCTGAAACACGTGGTCTCTACAACTTTATTCTCTACCAATTTTCCATTCAAAGCTACTTTTTAACTGTCATAGTTCTAGAGATATGAATCATAACGCCTAATTCTAGAAGTGGCCATATCCCAGGATTGGGCCATTTTTCGCTAAAACCCTCATACACTTGTTGTCTAAAATTCTATTCTCTACGATTTTGCTTTTGGAAGCAACTTCCATCGTTCTAGACAAATGAGTTATCCCTCCCAATTCTAGAAGTGAGCATATCCCAGGATTGAGCAATTTTTCCCTACAGCGTTTGAGCACGTATTCTCTAAAATTTGATTCTCTACAACTTTGCCTTGGGAAGCAACTTTCTATCTGCCATAGTTCTAGAGATATGAGTTTCTCTCCCAATTCTAGAAGGGATCATATCCCAAGATTGGACAATTTTTTCCCAAAACCCTGAAACACGTGTGATCTAAAATTTTATTCTCTACAGCTTTGCTTTTGACAGCAAATCTCCATTTTTCATAGTTAAGGAAATATAGACTAAAAACCTTCTGCTTTCGTATATGGCCGAGAAACTCAATTTCGTCCATTAGACCCAATTCCCAGACCTGGTCAGGTTCACTTAATCCGGTTAAAACTACGCTGACTCATTCCCACCTTTGTACATGAACTAACTCAACACGAAACAGTTGGAAGATAGTTCGATCCCTGTATTCTCGGCTAGAGATGATCGGGCGGGAAAGAATTTCAAATTATGCCCATTCCCTATCGGCCGGACAGGGCACAAATTTAACGGGCATGTTTCGAGGCGGGCATTTTTTTAAATTTTGATCTAGGGTAGGCCGGGCACGGGCAACAAAAAATTGGTGCTTGCTTATCTCTACTCTACTCTCGGCGATTAACAAACAAAAAGATATTGATAATTTCGGACATGATCAAATCTTACATCTCTGAAGGAGTTAAAAAAGTTCTAGAGTTCGTGGAACAAACTGCTTTCAAAGTCAGTTTTCAACCAGTTATTTTCCCAGAGTGGACCAGCTCATCAAACACGGCTGTTAGTGTCATCTAATAAACTATCTTCTAAGTGACTCTTGGCACTTCCGTCCACCAACTTTATCTCCACTTAGGTAACGACTCGGTGAAGAAGAACGCTCTTGCACTTTGTTTGTAGACCTCTTCGGTGTGTTTGTTGAGAAATATCCATGCTCAAGGCTACCACGGGTTGACATGCAACATATCTAATATAAAGGGAAATATTCGCTTTATGCCGAAATAAATAAGATTTTTTTCCATGGAGTCAGGACAGATCATTATTGTATGACTTCTGCCAATACCACGCCCCACTAATGACATCTTCATTATACAAAAAAGCGAACACAACATAATGGTATGTCCCCAGTCATTAACAGTCGATGGTATTGAGGCTAGACTTTGAGTTCTAATATTAAAATAGCTTAACAGCAGCATGCAAATATCATTTTAATCAAGAGGATTGGAGACATAAATCCTCCATAGATTTTCTCAAGAACGCTTAAGCCTCTTCACTTTTTCTCTTTGCCAGTGTATCGAAGAGTGCTTCTTGAATTGCATTAGCCCCTTCTACGTTCACTTGATAAACTGGTAAAGCTTGCATCAACTCAATCCAAGCCAATAATTTTGGATACTTGGCCACATCGATTGGCGCCACTTTATCCACCGATGAAATGGTTGCAATGCAACAGTAATCGGCAATCGTTATCGTATCTCCACAAACATATTGTCCGTTTGCCAGAAAAGCTTCCATCAAATCCCAACATTTTTGCATGTATTCGATTTTCCATTTCGGTATTTCATTTTCACCATAAAAAAAGATTGGCTCAAACATGTAACGTAAACGAGCGAATAGAAAACCGGTATCGAAATGTAAGCGTGCATTTACATGAGCTCTTGCGACGATATCTTTTGGATAGAGCGAATCATCGGTTGCATATTTATCAACCAGATATCCGCAAATAGCATGACTATCGTAGATTATGACACCATTGTCGTCGATGGTTGGAATGGTATGTTGCGGATTAATCTACAATTGAAATAAAAGGAGATATAACCAACGGAACCCTTTCCACATAGCCAACTTACTTTAAGATATTCCGACTCAAATTGTTCCCCTTTCAAAAAGTTCACATCCCTTAATTCCAACTCAATCCCGAGAGCTTTGGCTGTTAATAAAACTGACCTGACCGGTGGACTCAACGACAAATGATACAAAATAATTTTCGACGACATAATTTTGCAATAACCCGCACCTTTTCAGATGTGAATTGGTACAAAGTTCACCAGCAAAAAGGTATCAAGTGAAATGTTTTTGTAAATAAAACAAATTGCGATGAAGAAAATACTTTTCCCAACCGACGTGTGGAGTTAAACTAAATATTGTATGAAAGTTTTGCGTTGAGCTTAAACGAAACACCACATTGATTGAAGATAAATGTTACAAAAGAAAGAGCTGAGTGCTGGCATAACAACAATATAATCAGAAATTGTTTTTATCGCTGTGATTTTGGAGCTCAGTGTGGTCGTTATCTGGACTAGTGAGATTATGCTGGTAACGTCCATGTTATACGTATTTATTGATATGGAAAATTTATACAAGCATTTTGCTTGGTACAAGGAAAAATTGAATGAAAATAAAGGAACGAATAAGCAAAATTATATATTGAAGTTGGAAAATTGTCTTTTCGTAGGAGTTTGATTGAGACGAAAATATAGGATTCCAGTTTACTGTATGCTTGCCTGAGGCAGTTCCTAGCAAAAATAGATCGCAGCACATTTTACACTTTACATCTGAATCAGATTAACTTATTTGAGGACTCTGACATTTGAAGAGAAAAATAGATGTCGCACCTTTCATTGAGAAGAGAAAAATAGATGTTGTCGCACCTTTCGTTGAGAATGGCCTTATAGTAAAGGCGAGATGGTAGTCCGAATCCTGAACCCAAATACCGTTTTCGTGAGTCAGTTCGAGCTTCGGATATAATCGATCGGACCGAGTCCATATTGAAAGTAGAGTTGTGCGCAGAGTCGCAAATATTCATACAAATTTCCGCTGCTCTCTAGATAAATAATTCAGGTGCGCCCCAGAAATTCGATAAATTCAGTTGGCTTACGACTCGAACAGAATGAAGCAAACTGACACTTTGAAGAACAATTTTAACCACTCAAAATCAACAACATTGCGGACAGTGCCGTAGCCAGAAGATGAGCGTCAGGAAGCGCACACAAGATTATCACACAAGGTTATCAACTGTTATAAAAAATACAATATCGAAATTTTTATAACAGTTGAGACGGTGTTTTTTGCTGATAACTTCATAATCTTGTGTACGACCCCCCTTTTTGACGACCCCTAACTCCAAAAATACGCATTTAAAAACAAATCAAAGAAATAGGTATTTCTCCTCTAAAACCCACGATCATGGACAGGTATCACTCGCCTCGATCGGAGATGCCTAGTAAAACCGGGGTCACCAATTGTGTGGAAACTGATCAAAACGAATTCATGTTATCAGTTTGATTCCATACATTCGAATGTTCAAATTCTATAAAACGCATTGCTTATATTCAAAGGTAACTCGATACAATGTAATTTAATTTAATTTCAATGAATATTTGATTTATGTGTGTACCACAACTTGTTGAAGTTTTCGCGATATCGCTCTTATTATATTCGTTTGACATAAGCCGATGTCGCAAAAATTACTTGGATGGTGTGACTTTTTAGCTGCGCCACCATTCTACCTCAAAGTCAACAAAATGCCGTGGTATGCGCAATACATAGATATTTTATATTACGGCTAATAAAAGTGTGAAAACTTTCATGTATGAGCTATGAAATTACATCCACTACATATTACAATCACTATAATGTTAACTTACACGCAAATTTGTTTCTAATTACAGTTATAAAACCACGAGAAGGTGATCCGTTTGATTCGTTTCCCAAAAATTTTTGGCAAGAATTTTCATCACCTTTTACAGATACACCGGAAAATGAAGATAACGATGATATGGAAGAGACAACAACGCACGAACCGTTTCCATTTTTTGAGGAAACTGGCAGTAGTGTCAATATTACAACACATCTTGGAAACTCTGTGTATCTACATTGTCGTGTAAATGATTTAAATGGAAAAACAGTAAGTTCTTCTTTACATTAAGTTTTCAAACAATATTTACATAGCAAATTACTATTTGATTTGAAATTCGTTTAAAAGGTTTAATTGAAAACATTTTCTTTGAAACTGTTGTGTTTTCAAGTAAATTACATACACCAACAAGAACACATTGATGGTAGTGACCTTGAAATGTTGTTTCCTTCAGACAAATACTATACAAGTCAACTAAATTTTCCAAATATGAAGAACGTTTCGTTTTCCTTGCCATGATAGATCCTTGTGTTTGATAGTTTAGAGATTCATAAAAATACCTCTCATTATTCAATGGCGAGTAACTCGAGTTACACTTTCTCTCTCGACGCTAGATCAAGAAACGATGAGGAATACATTTTATGATTGTTTACAGTGATCTCCTTCACTGGCAACAAAATACTTCGAAAATTGACACTTTTCAAGGAAGAACTGCCAAAAGGTAATACGTCTCGTCGTCACTACGATGAAGAATTATTTTCTCAATAGAGTGATCCTCGCCTTGGGATATGGAGAAAAACCTTTTATCGTATGCATGCTCGGTATGAAGTGCACAACGTGTTTTTGGCGATTTATGTGTGTCATAACCGACGTACAACTACACACATAGAAAATGGAAGCAGTTATGAATTGTGAGTTGGTATGAGAAATAACTGATTCTTTTGTTATATACCCACGCATGAATACGGATATGCGTTCCTATATGCTCCTATTGCATACAGATGTGGGTTGAGATAATGTGCTATCTGCTGCATTCAATTCAATTCAGTTTTAGATGTTTGTTGATGCGTTGACCTCTATAAAAGAATGTTGCGCGCATTTTTTGCCTATTGCAAACTCTCATGCATTTGTTTGGAATAAAATTAATAAAAATTGGTTGTGGATTAATTTCATTGATTGAAATGATGGAATTTTTGTGTTACAATACATTTTCGTCTTGTGATTTTAACCTATAAAATTTAAATATCACAATTGGTGAAATGAAAACCGTTTTACTTCATCAGTTTTTCTACATGTCCTTTCTCTTTTGATAAATTCTCACTCAGATTTCTTTGTTACATCAGCTAAACCATTCATGCCGACAGACACATCAGGCAAAGTCGCAAAATCGATGTCATCGTCGTCACCCTGCACATGTAGCCTAGGGATGCCACAACCATTTGAGATGCCTCTGCTACCGGTAGTTGAGATGCGACTCTCGCTGTCGATTAAATCGATGAGGACAATCGACTTGGGGGTTCCGATATTACCGACTTCGTAGTCGACGTGATCATCTCAACCGATTTGTTTTTGTAATGCAGAGACTCCTCTAAATATCTCTGTGTCACTCCAGCCACCGGTATTTATAGTTTACTCCTTGCTAGCACAAAGATTGACTAGAATTGAGGCCGATGATCGCCGCATTGAATGACCTACGAAACAACAACATTATTGTTCCACAAAACTCACGA
>CM055405.1:39485788-39496731 GCA_029228625.1 Pseudolycoriella hygida | reverse complement strand
AGATTTATATTTTTCCGCAAAATTCGCAACATTTCAGTTTCGCCAGGGGGGGCTCTGAAGACGCTCAGGGGGGGCTCTGAGGACGCTCAGGGGGGGGGGGGCGAGCCCCCCTCTCCTCCCCCAGATACGGGCCTGTAGAGATCCTTTCATTATCGTACAGTTACCGTACGTAAAGTATTGATGTATGCATACTAGGTGCTAAACATTACAACGGACTCCAGTTAAACTCACTTAAAGTTTAGGTATTGTAATTGATGGCGTCAGAACTAATTTGTGTAAGGAGAAGTTACGACTTGAACTTAAGATCGCACGCAAATTACGTTTTCATTACACCAACTACGAATATTGTAATTTTCGCTTCCCAAATGACAACCGAAAATGAAAAAATTCAACTCTTGATTGGTAAGGGAACCGAAAGTATTTTCGGTTCTCTAAATAGGAGCCGAAAATAACAGAGAATCGAAAATACTTTTTTTCGGTTCTCTAAATTCAATTTAATTTGAGCTAACTTTGATCGAAGCGTATGCGCCGCTGCTTAGATTATTTACGAAATAAGGATGTGAGTTTCATTTATAGCTTTTAATTGAATTTATTCCAAAATGATAATTCTTAGAATCGGAGAAATTTTTGTTTATAAGAACAACAATTCAGAAACGATTAGATTTTTTAGAATGGGTAGGGCATTTGGAAGTACAGGCCCCGATTGTTAGGCTAAGTGGTAGACCAAGGAGAAGGTTAATAGATTCAATTAAATTAGATGTAGAAGTTAGGGGACTTTCGATGAGCGAACAAATTATCTCCTTGGCAATTCAGAAAATTTTTTGTTGAGTAAACCCAACTGTGAAAAGTCATTCGATACTTTGCAAATCTCTGAGGATTAAAGCCCACAACTATGAACGTATCAACTCTTATTTGAATTATTTTGTCATAGACATGATGCATAGACATTAACGCATCTAGAACAGTTGCGTTATGGAGTTCATTAGAAGAGATCAACATTTTGGCAGCAGTAATAATTTCGGTGACAGTTCGACAGTCCAATCAATACCTCTAACCGAGACAAATAGATACGTCAACATTTTGTCCATCACGATCATCAGCATATTTAAAGTTGCATGACCACTAGATGCCGAAATGTTGATCTCTTCTAATTATCTCCATAACACAACTGTTCTAGACGTGTTAATGTCTGAGCGTCATGTCAGTGACAAAATAATTCAAAATGCGAGTTTACACGTTCATAGTAAAAGCAATATGTAATGAGTTGCATCGTACGATGGCGGGCGATGGAAGGGCATAAAGGACGATAGCTCACCATTCTGCGGTTTCTACAGAAACACCTCTCACCGAAAGGTACTAATGGTCTATAAAGTTTTATGATTATGATGCTGACTAAGACCTCTATTAGAAGCTGATATTTACAACGGTTGTAATGTTTTCACATTTAAATTTGCTTTTGTTTTTTTAGTTTGGGAAGCGAAAATGACAATATTCGTAGTTGTTGTAATGAAAAATTACGTGAATCACAAGGGACGACGTAAAAATTTCAACCTGTGCGATTGCAGCCCTTGCCTTCGGCGCGGGCAGCAACTCTCGCACACGGTTGAAATTTTTACTTTTCGTCCCTTGTGATCCAAATAACTATAGGATGTGTGTAGGAATAGTTGATTCGTTTCTTTTCATACCGCGCATGTATACGATAAAATATTAAAGAAAAGAGATCACTTATGTAGTTCAATAGGGAAATTGGGCAAATCTACTTATAGCAAAACTTATAACTTATACTTATAACTATACGTTATAAATCATAAGTTATAAGTCGAAAGTTATGAGTAAACTATAAATTATAAGTTCAAAATTATAAGTGAACTATAAGTTATAAGTCATAAATTACAAGTTATAAGTCATAAGTTATAAGTGAACTATAAGTTGTTACAAGTCATAAGTTATGAGTTATAAGTTATAAGTCACAAGTTTCAAGTTATAAGTTGAAAATTATAAGTAAACTATAAGTTATAAGCTATGAGTTAAGTTAATCAAAAAAGCAAGGAGGAAACAGCTCCAGAAAATCTTGTCACAACCTAAAGAAATCTTCAGAAAACCCGTGATTATTTACATTTTTACAACTTATGACCAAGGTTGTGCTCGCTAGTCATTTTTTTCAGCGACGCTAACGCTAATGCTAGTTTCAAAAAATACTAGCGTCGCTAACTGATTCGCTAGTCTTAAAAAAATAGCGGCCGCTGATTTTTCGCTAATAATCCAAAATCTGGAATAGAAAAAACACCAAAAATTTTTGAAGAACTGGCATTCGATCGAAAATAGACTGATGACTTGCGATGAACAGCTCCATATTTTAGCGAATCCATTAGCGATTAGCGAAAAATATTCGCTAATCGGATTTTAGCGGGCGCTAATCGCTACTAGCGAGCAGTCTTGAATTTTAGCGTCGCTATTAGCGGCGCTAGCAGCGACGCTAGTGTTTAGCGACGCTAACCCAACCATGCTTATAACTTATGAATTATAACGTATAGTTATAAGTATAAGTTATAAGTTTTGCCCAATCTCCCTAACACCTCGTTATGTACACACGAACACAATACAAAAGAAATCAAAATTTACTAACACTCGCGCTAAAGCGGTCGTTTGTAAACATCTGATTTCTTTTGTATTGTGTACATTCTTGTGTACATAACTTGGTTATGAACTACGTAATTGATCTGTGTTGTTATATACTATTTTCTCTTAGTGGTATGAATATCTATTATCTCTATTTTCACATATTTTCTTGTATTTTGTGCATGTAAAACTCGATTTTTCGATGATTCTCCTCCTGTATTAACCATTTGCTCATATTTGCATGCACCGCATCTACCACCCACCGCTGCAGAGAGAGAGTACCCAACATGAAATATAATATTTGCTGAGTTTCTTCCTTCTGTTACTAAAAGGCATAATGTATGAACAAAATCAAAATCTGTAGATTAAAAGCACTCTTGAAAGCACTGTCTGCACTCAAGTGTACTTCTGTAATGTAGTACTAAATTGTTGCGAAGAGCACTCACACGGCAATATCCATAATGTTTTCAAAGTTTTACCTCGTCAATTTGATCATCTACAACGCTTACATGAATGTTTTATAACAAAGTGATAGTATGATGAAACTTGAATAGCCTACCTTGCACGGTGATATTTCACCATCGCACTTTTTTGCCATCATACCTTTAAACATGAGGTAGTACCCATAAATCAAAAATGATAAAAATAAAAAAAAATTGCAAAGAAATAAAAATATTTATACAAATATGGAAACCAGGACAAATCACCTCCCACCCTAAACTTAACTCCGTTCCTAAATCCAACTTGAAGCTCTACCAATCTCCCTATCACGTTAATATGTCATCTAATCCCCTTACCAATCCTTGGTCTGATGAAAAATTATACACGCTACAAACGCATTATACACGTCACAAACGTATAATACACGCCACAAACATATTATACACGCCACAGGTACATTATAGACGCAACAAACATATTATGCACGCCACAAACGCATTATACACGCCCGTACGCGTTGCCTAAGCGAAATTTCGCCTACAACATCATATCGCCTGACACCTGTAGTCGTGCTCGATGTAGGAATTCATGGGTGGCGTATCTTTTTCTTAGGTCCATTTGAGAAATTCTACTGAGTGATCACTCTCATCACAGCTTTAATAGTACTAATAATGTCAACATCATAATGATGCAACATCAAGTTACTCTAAATTTAACACAACAAATTCGTCTCATAGAACATAACTACGATGCCCATTAGCATTAATTCGTGTTTCATTTCAAGGTTATACTTGTCTAACGTATGGAGTTATTTCAGTGAAAGCTATATACATGTACACGAATGCTGTAAGTTTCTCCCATCAATAAATCTAAAATTTGTTTACAATATGTTCCTATCCAAATACACAATATTAGTTTTCAACAATCTTTTTAAACATGCTTCGGAAAAAAAACAGACATTCAATTTTTATTTCCACATCGGTAGTGTATAGCTTCGCATCGCATCAATCATAAAAAATCCAGAATTTATCACTCGTTTTCAACACAACAAATACAATAAATTTCGGATTTCATACAAGCACACAGATCATATTCGATAAACTCTCGTCTCTATTGATACATCAATTATTGTTGCAAACTTTTCCACCACAGTACTACAGAGATGACATTACAAAAGCTTTCCGAAATGGGATTACGTCACTACATAAATATGTCTTCTGTGCTTGATTAACAAAAGCTTCACAAAATTTTACTGTGGGACTGACATGAAAATTAATAAATTACCTCGACACTGAATGACTGAATATGAATTATTACAGTTTGAAAACATTTCGGGCATTTTTTTTTCCAATTGTAGCTAGAAATTGATTGAAAAATATTATTTGAAATGAAAACTAAAGTCCTTTTGTAATATTTCTTTTGTTCATGTAACAAACAATATCATGTAAACGGAGGGGTTGCTTTTGAAAATTTACTTTTAGCGACAAGCTGCTGCTATAATTTTCCAAAAGATTATAGAAACAGTTTCGATAACTGATTTTTTTCAAATGTCAAGATGACATTAGAAACGTCACATGAATAATTCTTGGATCTGTGGTTGTCATGCCGAATGTAGTTTGTTTCGGATATTAGACAGTCATAACACTTTTTATTATAATATTGTAGCAGCATTATAACACTATAATTTATAACAATTCGTTTAATTCATGAAACTTTAAACAGAAGACAACGTTAGAACAATAGGCCGTTCATCAGGCAATATTCCTGCTTCAGATGAGTAGCGACATCTACCTTTTTTCATACATTCATACAGTTCAACATAAAAGCTGAGTCGTTTTTATCCAGTAGCGCCACCACTGTTTCATTGATAAATACGGTTCAGTCGAAAACAAATGACATGTCATGACACCATCTATTAGTTGTTTATAGAGCGTGATTTGCATCATTTTACAGCAGGCAATAGTAGCCGCCTGTCAGTGGCGCCATACGATTGTTTTCATAGCTGAATCAATATAGAACTAAAGCACCCCTGTAGGTGGCGCATCCATTTTTTTGAGTTCGAATTTTCGTACTCTATTTTTGGAAGGAGTTGACGTGTTTTACCTCACGTAGACAAAATGAGATGATGATCTATGCGCTGGTCAAATAATTTCGGCGAAAGGTATACCACTTTTTAATCTCTATTGGCGGCGCGTTATAATTGTGTATGAAATGTAGTACTTTTGAAACTTTTTCGCCATAAGTTCTAATATTTCGATAAAACTATTTTAAACTAACTAAAGATTAAAGGTAACTTTAAAAAATTTTTTGACTTTTCGAAAATTCAAGAATCCTACTTCTGTTTTGACGTATTTAGACCAATATGTTAAACGTCAAAAAGTATGTAAAAACGACACTAAAATTGTACTAAATCACCTTTTTACCCCTTTCTGGAGTCATTCTCACCTTGTTCGCCTAGATGAGTTGAGGAGCAAATGTACAGGTTAATGTCATTAGCAAACTTTTCGTACATTTAGAACATTTAGAACAGCTCCATGGTTATTGACATCTTCTTCTTCTTCTTCTTTCTTAGCCCATGTATATCCACTTCTGGACGTGGTCCTCCCCTAGCCCCTTCCACTTCGTACGATTCATCCCCATTTGCTACCAATTTGTTCCTGCCACTCGTTTAATACTGTTGGTCCATCGTTCTGGTGGTCTGCCCTTCGGTCTCGTTGTGGGTGGTCTCCATGATATTATATATTCTTGGTCCATCGTTCAACGGTCGTTCTTGTAATATGTCCTGCCCAGTTCCATTTCAGCTTTGCTATTTGCTCCATGACACCCACGACTTTTGTTTGTTGTTGGCAATGAATGGCGTATCTCAAGTTGAGTTCTCTGATGTAATACATGCACTGAATGTCAATAAATCTCCAGGATATGATGGGATATCTGTGAACTCTGTGAAAGGCTGTTCCTCGGTTGTCTCTCCAATTCTGGCTGTGATTTACAACTTGATGGTATCCACGGGGAAGTACCCTGATTCATTGAAGAAGGCTAATGTCTCACCAATCTTTAAATCAGGTGATTCAAGCGATGTCGCTAATTATAGGCACATATCTGTTCTACCAGTAATAAACAAGATTTTTGAAAAGTTGGTTTTTTCGAATATGGTCCGGTTTCTTGACTCGTCGAACTTCTTTTATGACAAGCAGTATGGGTTTAGGTCCTTCAGTGGTACTCATGTGGCATTGTTTGAGCTTGTGGATTATATTTCTTTCCATATTGATAAGGAGAAAACAGTTACTGGTCTTTTTCTTGACCTCTCTTAGGCGTTCGACACGGTGGATCATGCGCTGTTATTAAACAAATTATCAACTGTCGGCATTAGAGGTGTGGCTCTTGATCTTTTCTCCAGCTACTTGGAGCACAGGTATCAACGCGTTGTGGCGAATGGACACAAAAGTCACTGGGACGAAAAATCTCTATTAACTAGACAGTCTTTTGTTTTGTTCTTTACAAGTAATATTCGACGTGAAGTCAGCTGACCGAAGCTAACTTCATTGCAAACAAAATCAGCTGATTTGATTCATAAATTTACCAAAATCACCTGAATTCATTGAAAAGTTCTAAAATCAGCAGACTTTCTAGCAATGAAGTTAGCCTCGGTCGTAACTGCAGCTAACTTCACGTTGAATATTACTTGCAAAGATCAAAACGAAACACTGTCACGTCCCTGTCACGAATAAAGACTCTAAGTTATGATTTAGTACTTTCTTGAACCCTAATGTTTTGAATTTCTTAGTCTCAACTGACACATTGGAGGCCTAGGTGCTGGGTCAATTCTACTGACTCACCTCCTATAATAATATCCTATACTGGGATTCAAAATTCAATTCTAGAACTTATGTCAAAAAATGTGAAACAGTACTAGATTTATGAACACAAAGACAGCACTTTCCATCACACGCACCTCTTTCCTTCAGCGCACAAGAGTCTCGGCGAGTGAGCATTTCGGGCTAGACGTTATAAGTTTTCGACTGCAGTGTGATTGAGCACATAAAACTTTTTTTTGTCTACGTCGCGGCGCCTTGGCTTACATTTTCAAACCTTCTTTGATTGCGTTTGCGTATCTTAAACACTAGCAATCCATATTTACTTGATGAAATACCTTTCAACAAAAAATAATTCTTGTAATTTGTTGCAAGTTCCCTTCACCAATTATTTCGCTCGGGTACAAAGTATTCGGTACATAAAAATATTCAATGAAAGCGTTATCAACATAAGCTTTTTATTTCAATTTTTTTATTTGGCAAGCTATCGACAACATTTTCCATTGAATTTGTTCCACTTTTGTTGAAAGAGTAAAGTGAATTGAAATGGAATTCAATTAAAAAATTATTTTATTAAAACATTTTTCAAATATTGTAATGGCATAGTAATTTATGGAAGAAATTTAATATCTTCTGTTATGTGTGCCAGAACATAATTTAAGTAAATAACGTTAACATTTCAAGCGTAAACATGTTGAAGATGTCAGTTTGTTTATTATGTTTATTTATAATTCAATCAATGAAAAGTGACAGACTGACAAGCTATTTTCATAACAAGGGGTGTAAGTGATGGAATCAGTTTTTCATTGTTGTTTTGAGAAAATATTTAAAAGCGGCGAGAATTTTTTTTTCTCACGGAATATTTGGAAATTGAAAAGTGAGGGAGAAGACAAATTGCCAGAAATCTGTTCCCGCAACGTGCTTTTGTCTTCACAGACAGACGGACGGACAATTTTTTTTTTACTTCAGAATCTCTATATCATAATCGATAACCTTCTCCTCCCCCCTGTTCCAAGATTCGAATTCGGATTGTTATAAATGTGATTTAACCGCATAAGCCCCTAATAATTAATTATCCCTTTGTGAGTTAAATATGCATATTGCATATGATTCCAGGAACTGCTGAAAGCTTAGAACAATTGGAATGTTATAATAGCCAATACATAGTCATATCTCGTGCATCTAATAGACATTCCAAAAGAGAATACTAGAGAAAGCACTGCAATTCAATTATTGAAAACCAAACCAAGGTAACGAATGCAAAGCAGCGGAGATAATCGAGTTTAATTAAAAAACTGCAATTACGTTGATTAACGAGTGAAAGTTTGTTGTACCAAGGCAAAAAAAGGCAGTTGAAAGGGGAAAAAAGTACATTTATTACGTTCGCTAGGTAACAACAGTTAATAGAATGAAAATATCTCATTATAGCACGTCCCCACTTTGATTTGATCTGAAATTAAAACTCGATATATTTTTATTTATCATTCGCCAAATAATTCAATTTAAAAAAAAAGCTTCTACCATTCCAACATTTTTTTTCTCCGTTCCCAATATATCTCGACATGTACATACAATGCGAGTTACATAGTACAATATAAAAAAAATCGTTTGAGTGTCACATCATCCCCTTCAAATATATCATGCACAATATTGACGTCATTCAAAGTAATATTCCAAATAAAGCTCACACTCCACTCAAATCGGCATATATAATCAAGTAAAACGGTCTGAAGGAGAAAAACGAATGAAGGGCAAAAAAGATAGATACCTCGGAACTGTACGATATTGTCATGTCGCAAACTCCTTTATTTTTGTTAAAATTCGAAAGGATGTTACACAATGTTTCGACATGAACGAAGAAGCAATGGGTGGCATTGAATATATGTGCGCTGATTTTTTTTTTTAAATATGCCATTGAAATTCGCTTTCTGGAGAGACATGGGTTTCCCACATAGCCTAAAAATCAAGATGAAACAAAGTGCCATGAAGAGGAAGAGTACAAGGTTTGTTAAACAATTGGGCCATAAACTGCATTACCACACCGTTTACATCACTAGTTTACACCATAATACAATAGAAAGAGCTTTCGGAGCTTTTAGTTTCAATAGCGGATGTCAGATTCTTTCATTCCCATGAAAAAATAGGCTCACAATTTTTGTCTTAAACATAGGGTAGCCATCATTGCTACTTTTTTATATTAAGATGAGATAAATATTTGTTTGTGACGGATTCCCAGGTCACATCTTAAAAAGTCGTCAGCATGGCTTCCTATTGAAAACGTATGAGGAATTAAGCCCAAAAAATGAACTTAACATATTCAACTCTTTGCATTTTATTATGGTGACGAAATGTCAAATGATGATGGCTATTCGGAGACCCAGCCGCCATATCAGGTCTCTGTCTTTCTGCTTAGATTAAAAAAAAAACAATGAAACCATAGGTACGCTTCAAATTTGAAATATAGCGCAAAATTTACCACTTGAAACGAATTGTTTTTGACACAATATATGCAGAGACGCGCTCAAAAGCGAAAATTTCTCAACTTAACTAATCGCTCAGTGAACTCTTGACATTTCGCGTTTGGAACAGAGAACTGGAAGCGAGGAAAGTTTGTGAGATAAATATGTGAAAGAGGGGTGTATAAACGTTTAATTCCAATTTCGACCCGGGAGTAGGGGGATGACGAATCAGAAAGAAATGTCTGTCCGTCCTTCACCGCGATAACTCGATTAAAACTCAACCAAACTTTTTTACACCTGAAACGTAATTGAAAAAACTTTTTTGGGATTGAATCTGGGCGCTGTCGGCTCCGAACTAGGGCCGTTTAAGTGGTTTTTGGTCTTTTGTACATAACTCGAGTAAATATTTTCTGATTTTCATAAATTTCTTTTTTGTTTGAAAGGTCTGAGCATACCTGAGAATTTATGGAAGAACTTTTTTTTATTTTTAAGCTTTTGGACTTATTTAGGGCCCTAAGACTGAATCTCTACGAGGGCCCAACGTGTTTTTTCTACATAATACGGGTAAATCTTATCCAATTTTCAAAAAATTTTTCTTTTCCTGAAAGATAGTCATAAAATTGATTACGACATTGAATTTGGACAAAATCGGTCAAAAACTTTCGAAGTTACGGTCAAAAACCTGGTTTTTCTAAGGTTAGTGGAACTTTTTCACTTATATCTCAGCGAAATTAGAACGGAAATCGCTTTTCAAGGTCCGAATGAAGGATGTGGATGTAGACATTCCTTTAGTGATTAGGTTTTTTGTGCAGTGTTGTAGAGAAAAAATTAATTAAAAAGAGAGAGAAAACTTTCACACGTTGTAGAGAAAAAAGAGGAAACTTTTTTGTCTATGGAAGTATGTGTCAGAAGCCTCTTCTAAATTCTGGGCTTATTTTACGGCCCGTAACTTGTATGCTATAATATAGTCTACCTTTAGGCGCTCAAATATTATATTTTCGCTGATATCAGTGGACAAAGACGCAGTTTCAAAAAAGTAATTCAGCATTTCCCTTCCTAAAAATGTTGCCTGTTAATAGCAACTAAACTTATTTTTTGGGATCCTACCTACTCTGAAAACGGCGAAAAAATCGTAAAAATTTGCACAAAAACTCGTCGTTCTGAGACAAGGTTCAATCCCAAAAAATAAGTTTAGTTGCTTTTAAAAGGCAACATATTTAGGAAGGGAAATGCTGACTTACTTTTTGAAACTGCGTCTTTGTCCACTGATATCAGCGAAAATATAATATTTGAGCGCCTAAATGTAGACTATATTTTAGCACACAAGTTATGGGCCTTAAGGGCTTGGAGAGGCTTTTAGCGCCGTTACTTCGTACGGGTTTTTCAATATTGCCCTTTCGGCAATTTCTAGTCTAATTTAGTGTGGACGTAATTGCATAAATACGTTCGAGTCTTTTCGTAACATCAACTCTGTTTGCCACATCTATTCTGGTACGTACGGGTCCCTTGCATATATTTTTTGTTTTTTTTTTCTGTTTTTTTGTTCAATTTGTTTTGGTGTTTTTTGTTTTAATTTGTTTTTTATATTCGTTTTTTTGTTTTCGTTCGTTTT
>CM055405.1:39450484-39485288 GCA_029228625.1 Pseudolycoriella hygida | reverse complement strand
GCATTTGTTTCTGTGTTTTTTTTTGTTTCTGTTTATTTTTGTTTTTCAAAAAATTTTTTTTTGTTTTTCTATCTCTTCGAACCTTGTTTATTTTTGTTTATCCACCCCTCGGTTTTGAGCGCATTTATCGCTTCGTAATTCTAGTTTATCAATCTAGAACAATAATCTCTCTAGGGCAATTTTACTTTATCTCGATAGATAAAATAACATATGCACTTTTTGGCAAAGTTGTTACTTTGACGTGTGGGGTATTGTGGCCCTAGCCGAAGGCGTGGGTCATAACGCCTTCGGCTAGGGCCACAATGCCCCATACGTCAAAATTACAATTTTGCCAAGAGATGCATAATCTACTATTGTCTAATTGACTTTGTTCAAAGAATTCTATTAAGTGGCAAAGTGACACGGACACTTTACTAGTCCGCCTTCATTTTTTTTAAATCAACGAACGCACATCTCTCGATGATGTAAAAAGAAAATAAAAGAAGATGAGCGTAAGAAAAAATGCTTTAACCATACGCTTCATGCCATTCATTGCATAACCATATTGTGCTTTCATCATATATTTTATGTTCAATTTTGAAAACAATTTTAACGAATTTTCCATGTCATCATTTATATGTGTTGGATTTATATCACAAAACATAAAATATATTCGGTGTGTTTCACTTTTCAATTTGAGGTGAAGTGTTGCTTTAACCATTAAAACGGTGAATGGTTGAAATCATTTCGGGTTTTTTTATATTTATTCATTTTATTTGATTGATTTTTTTTTAATTTATCTATTTTTTATATTTCCACAAAGCATTGGTTTGCCATTCTGAAATATTTACTTTTTTATTGTTGTTTGTGGGGAAATAACAAGAGTCGTTAATTTGTAATTGAAAACGAGATTTGTTTGTCGAATTAAATGTTTTGTTGCCACAAATAAATTAATTTCGTCTGTATGGTCTTCAGAGTCTACACTTGAATTCGACTGAGTCCTCCTACAGTTGTATTCGTGAGTTGAACTTCTCAAGCGAGTCTCAAATCTTCGTCTCTTCCCCTTGCGGACACAGCAATTACACATAAGGGGCCGTTCATAAATTACATGACACTTTGGGGGAGCGTTACAGAGGGTGGCAGGGCGGGTGGTCTGTAACCGTGTTACGTCACGCGAAATTTTTGAATAAGCTTACAAATACTGAAGCAT
Organism: Pseudolycoriella hygida; assembly: GCA_029228625.1. NCBI lineage: Eukaryota > Metazoa > Arthropoda > Insecta > Diptera > Sciaridae > Pseudolycoriella > Pseudolycoriella hygida. The sequence continues at coordinate 39,484,099 of CM055405.1, read as the reverse complement.
GGGAAACTTTCAAAAATTATCGATAATTGTTATGTTAAAGATTTGATGTCGATATAAATCGAAAAATCAATACGCAAAATTGATTCGTTTGGCTTACGCTAAGATAAGGAACTCGCAAAAGACATACCCCTTGACCTACATAGGTTAGGGATATATTGGAAAACCTGCTCGCATTGTGGTCGGAAATATGATGCAATGACAATTCGAAAGGTCTTCATTACATTTAATGACCATATGAACTCCAAAAACTGGAAAAAAAAGACTGCGCTAGGACGGCATATGGCCCATTCTATGCAAACTGCGACGCCTGTAATGTAAGGAACGGAAATACCGCCTTAACCGTAGGAGATAACGAGATCATTCGTTCGGCAGAAAATTAGATATGACAATTTTGAACAATTTTTTCATAGAACACAAAAATTGGACCCTTGGGTGACTCAGGAGAAATTTGCGTTCCTTACATTACATACATTTGGAATGGCCCATATGTTAAGCTCAAAAAACGAACTGAAAATTATTCAGCATGTTAGACAGATGTAAAAGATCGAATATTATGAAGCAATACACATTTTCCGGCACAAACACGAAAACCTCCTCAACATTGACGCTGGAAATATTAATGCACCTCTTCTCAATTTATTCATAATCTATCGTAAGATCGATGAAAGCAAGTCCTACGTTTTTATTAGGTACTTAACTGTCCTTTTTTAATGAAAACAAGCGCACTTTTATTTAAATGCGTAATCTTATGTTCTTACGTTTGGCAATTTTCTTACGCTTGGCAATTTTCTTCTTGAAACTTTTTGATGCAGACCATGCAGACTTTAGTCAAAGAAGAGCTTTGATAACTTTTGCATAGCAAGTGAAACCGGTAGTCATAATAATAAAGATTGTTTGGCATAATTTAAAAGAAAAGAAATCAAATACATTGGTGTTGCAGCGCAACCCACACAGTAACGTGTGTTAATAAACCAAGAACTTCCAGAACTATCTTTCCAGAAATTTGCAGAGCTTTCGATAACTTTACAGAAATATTCAGAACTTTCGTTAAACTTTGAGAACTTTTATAAATTTTCTAGGACTTTTTCGTAAATCTTCCAGAACTTTCGATAATTATCGTGCATTTTCCAGAACTTCCTACGAACCTAGATAAGAGTTATAAGACTCTCTTCCCTTCGGCCCGTCCCTCTTCGGTCAAGGAACTATTGAATCGTGCAAGCTTAAGATATCTATGTAATCTCAAAGCCGAGATAAGCCTGTTTCATACATGTGAATTACGCAAAGAACTCATAAATATTGGTCAGTAATGAACAACAAATCCTAAAAGTATTGAATATTTCACCTGTATTTGAAAAAAATTCTCTAATTTTTGCGATTAAGTTTCTTTCAGAAATTGTTCGCGTTACGTCACAAATCGGAGCAGGGGGTAACGAGCTTACGTGACCGGAAAATGATTTTTTTGCGTTACGTAATTTATGAACGGCCCTTACCACAAGAACCACATCTCGGTAGAATAAAATATTGGTAATTTGGTGTACCTGCTGTGCAGATAGGTAGGCCTTAAACGCACAAAGAATTTTCAAAAAGCTTCAAATGATTAAATAATGAAAAACTAAAAAAAAATTAAGAAAATTAGTAAGGAAATACAAGGCCAATATTACGGTTGGGGTTGTTCAATGTAAAATCCTGATTTCGGGATTTTCCGAGTTAAAAGTTTATTTTCACAACGATGTATCCATGCCTAAAAAGACGTTATTTGAAATAAAGAATGGGTGAGCACTAAGAAGTCAAGAAAGTTATGATGTAAAAATACTTCCTCAACTGTTATAAAAATAGTTTTCAACTGTTATAACTAAACTTTTTAGGATTTTATAACAGTTGAAGAGCTGTTTTTGCATCATAACTTTGTTAACTTCCAAGTGCTCACCCACTTTTTATTTCAAATAACGTCTTTTTAGGCATGGATACATCATTGTGAAAATAAACTGCCACCCTAAATTCAATATTTTCTAGCTACGGCCCTGTAACTGACTGTCAGAGCCTATGCATGTGCGGAATAACAGAAATCAATTTATTGCAACTAAAGCTTATTTGAGCTTGCATAACTTATGACGTATTAGTGTGTTTTGTTTTTGTATGTAACACATATCCTAACACTACTCCGTTTACTTCACAATTTGTTGAGAGAGGTCTCAAATGTAATTTTACTTTCGTACTATAATGCAATACGAAACGAATGTGTTGCCAAAGTGTATTTTAATAAGGCCATGATTGTGCTGAAACGTGAATATTGTTATAGAATTGAATATTTTATGAACAAAACTTCCGTATAATTTCGTTTCGTTTATTGCCGTTCATACGACTGATATGATTCATAAAGACTGAAATGAAAAACAATTCATAATTTAACAGGAGAAGGTTGTGTTATGTGGTTCAGTAAAATTCATTTTTCATAATTAAATAGTAGCATTGTTGTTGTTGTGTTGTTGTGCGTTCGGACTGAATGTCAATGGACAAAATATCTCCTCAGACAAAATATCCCCTGAAACAGAACATTCTCCATATTGAAGGGAAAAATAGATCGTACATTCACTGAGGCCAGAGAAGTTCAAAAATTTCAAAAATTCAATTATTTGTTGTTATTAGTTCAGAGATGCCATACTCTAACAAGGTTTTTAGCCAATCTGTAAAAATATATGAAAATTCACAAAAAAAGCATTTCCCCCACTTTTTCAAAAAAGGCCCGCCGCTGGTGGAAAAAAAAGAATCCCAATTGTCGATAAAGCTCGATTCAGAAAATTCAGTTCATTTGAAACTTTCCTTTATTAAGTAGCCGTAGCTACTTTATGGGAATGCTCGGGCTGTCTGTCTGTCTGTGCACGTTTTGAACTATGGCCAAATCTGAGCCGACTCAGGCCAAATTTGAGTCAAATTAGGCGAAATTTGAGTCAAATTAAGCGAACTTTGAGTCAAATTAGGCGAAATTTGAGTCAAATTAGGCAAAATTTGAGTCAAATTAGGCGAAATCTGAGTCAAATTAGGTCAAAATTGAGTTAAATTAGGCCAAATTTGAGTAAAAGTAGGCCAAATTCGACTCAATTTTTGTCAAATTAGGGCAAACCGAAGTTAAGTCTGAGTCAAATTACACTGAGACAAGCCTAAGATTGTGCATCTTTTCATAATTTTTGTTTCAGCTGGCAATTTATGAATACAAGTTATACATAGTTTGCAGAATACTTGAGACAGCAAATCGAGGGAAGTCACGTCGATTTAACTTCATATAAAGAATCGAAAATGACTTGAAGTGACCCCTTCACATCTAGCTATCAGCTAAACATCAAACCGAGGGGTAGTCATGTCCATTTAATTTCATATAAGGAGTCGCAGATCGGATGTAGTGATTACCCCTTCACATCGAGCTATGTGTTTGTCTGTCAATGTAAACATTAATTACATGACATGACTGTAGTTGTTTTGATTATAGCAAGCAATGTGTGATTTACAGACACACACGTAGCTAGCTGTGAACGGGTAATCACATCAAGCCATTTTCGATTCTTTATACGAAGTTAAATCGACGTGAAATTCATAAATTGCCAGCTGAAACAAAAATTATGAAAAGCTGCACAATCCTAGGCTTCCCTCACTGTAGGCAAAATCAATGTTGAATTTGGAAAAATCGGAGTCAAATTTGGTCAAATAAAAGTCGAATCTGAGTTAAACATCTGAGCTGAATTCGACCAAACCTAAGCCAAATTTGTCCAAACCTTTGCTACATTTGACCAAACCTGAGCCAAATTTGGCTAAGCTTCATTCAAATTTCCAATCAGGCCGAGTTACTTAAATATATGTCAAACTAATTAAATCTAGGACAAATCCGACAAAATTTGAGCAAAATTTTGTGTAACTCTCTAGTAATTACCAACATTAAGCACGATCGATAAAAACGATATTTTTCAAGAGTAACTTTTGTTAAAAAAATTGTAAAAACGTACCTCCTCGTTAAAAGATAGGTCTACCCTTTCAGCCAGGACATTTGGTGCCGAAAAATTGAAAATGCCTAAATTGATGAAGTAGCGCGTACATTACGTGGCATAAGTTGATAATTCGACACTTGGCTGCGTACTTTGGTCCCTTACCTGGGAATATAAAAGGCAGCCTGGTGCTAGGCATCTGTCTTCACCAAAGTGTACACATTTTAGTGATATCTACGCGTTATATAAGTTTACACTCGGCACTAGGCTGCGTAAGAACTTTCTAATAGAGAGGTCTGCAGCAGCCCGGTGCCGAATTGAAACTTATGTGACGTATACAACTCACTATTGTCTCCAATTTGGCGAAAACAGATTTTCAGCACCAGGCTGCCTTCATTATTCCCAGCTTTAGGGTCTCAAGTACGCAGCATGGTGCCGAAATCGATCATGTTACTAACTGATAACCTCGCTCCTTCTTAAAGAAAGGCGTTGTTAGAATTTCAGCACCAGGCTGCCTTGGTCTGACAAGGTTTTACCAACGAAATGTAAAACCTCATCATGACTGATTATACATTTTTAAAAGTTTTAGTTATACATTTAAAACAGAAATAAATTGAAATTAGAGATCAAGCACCAACGTCTCGTGTAACCAATGATCCACCTGAAACAAAAGGATTAGCGAAAACTAGTCGTCTAGACTAGAGCTGTTTTTGCATAAGTAGACGTGACTTAGAATTACATTGAGTTTCATTTGAGAGTCGTGAAAACCGAATTGACTAATCACCTTCTGATTAGAGTAAGAACCAAAGGTTCAGTTTATGCAATTCTGATCTTACCATTCAGTTTCTACGTAATTTTCAACTTCCTGATAGTCATCTTAAACGATTCACTGGTATGTTTTGAAACCACAGCAAAGCGGTTTAATGCTATGCACATGTTACTGATTGGCTCAAAGAGACCAAATTTTGTCCTGTTTTCGTCATCAGCACGAGTGGGTCGGGAATTTCGAATGACCTTGCTTTTAATTTTACGTGCATCAATACAGTCATTCATCAGATCGGATACAAAAAGTGCGTAGACATTGATTCTGCGTCGGACGACTGTTAGAAGTCTAGAAATCTGGTATTTACCTACTCCCTAGCTCACGTCAGTTTATTAGAGGAGGTAGAAAAAATGTTGCAAAAATGGGACGTCGAAAAATCATGGAAAAAGTGTGAGAAGATGTCCCATTGAGTATGAAGTTTGAAGTTAACTGAACAGATGACGATTTGACTCCAGAGCTTTCATTGTTTTCTTTTTCCTAACGTTAAATTCTTTTGGTTAGAATGTAAGAATTTTGTACCTTGACTCGATCTGAAAAAAGCTCTATGAGGGTGTGATTGATGGTTCGCAAGTTTGTTGTTCATATGTAAACAATGAATTGATGTTAAATTATTATTTTAACGTTCCCCCTATTTGCCATGCAAAAGAAGCAAATTAATGGAACTCTAAATTATAATAACCAAACATCATCATTCAAAAATCCACTTTAGCTTGCCTAATAAATTATTCCACTCATCACTCGAATAATAATCCCGTACGCTAAAGTCACAACACAATGTAAATAAACGAATTGAAAGGTGTTCCAGTCAACATCCACCAACTTATTGCATATTTCCCATAGAGCTTTAAACAATTTTTTTTCGCTATTGCCGATGTAAAATAAAGTGGATTTATCACCCATCCTTAATATATTCGCCTTCATCGATAATATCTAATACCCGTAAAAAATCATCTCAAACCCCGAGCGAGCGTAAAAAAATGTTCACCTCCGAAATTCATTCATTTTTCATTCCTGAGTGACAAGCAATAAAAGAAGCTTTATCAAATGAAAGCAATCGTTTTTCAAAAACAAAATCTAAATATTGGGGATGAGTTCAATTTTCTCCCGTTTCATTCTACTGTATAATGTACGTTTGAAAAAGCATTTCTATAATCGGTGAGAGGATGAGCTACTACACATAACAATTTAACATAAAATTTTGTTTGCACTAACGATTTATGGAAAATTCTAATTTATTTACGTTTGCTTTTTTTTTCCTCCCTTTGTGGATTATATCGTTTCGAATGTTACACTCTTTCCGGTGGAAATTTGAATTCAAGTTGTAATTCTGAATGAAATTGCAAAGTTTTGTGGAAATGATTTCAAAAAGGAAAGACGTTCTAGCGTGTAATTTGAGCGTGAGAAATTTGAGTACAGCCTTTAATTAAAATTGTTTAAAATTGAACTTAAATTCATCTCACAAATAAGTTCTTAACGTGTAATCTGACGAAACTAAAACTTTAACTTTGCTAGTTTGGAAATGAAGAACAACTTTTCCATTTTCATTTCATTCACCATTCTAATTTATTTCTCTCTTCGTAGGTGTCCTGGGTTCGTCGACGAGGCGATGAACTGAATCTTATTACATTTGACAAGGTAAGCTGATAATAAATTGATTGAGGTTGATAATGTATTTTCATTTGAATAAAGAACTAAAACTATTGGTATTGGCTGTGAACGACTGCGAAAAATATTGAGAGTACAAAAAAACCAATTTACTATTTCTTGACACTAAATTAATTCATTTTTAACTTGTCCGAATTTTTAAATTGAAGGAAATTAATTCTAGTTTGATTTAGAACTAACAGTTTTCAATCAAAAAATATAATCAATTTTCAATCAATTTATTTATTACAATTATGTCAAGGTTGCCCTTATACAACGTACGTCGGACATAATTAAGAACTAACTATTGGGAAGATCACAAACATTTAATGACAAACAGTTGAGAATAATTTAGTCTGTGAATTTAAATATATAGACGAAAAAAATTGACAGGATACTGTAGTCAAATACAACAATAAGCGAATAGTATAATCAGTCATTTAAGCAATTCACTTAATAAGCATTTAGTCATAAAGATGACAAAGTATATGCAGTCACTTAAGAAGTCAGAGCACTAGGACAAAGCACAGCAAACTAGTAATGCTAGAGATACTAAGAATCATATGCATCAACAAATTTAAGACGGATTGCTTGCACAAAAAAAAAAGTAAAAGTCATCCAGTTCAACGAACACATGGCTAAGCAAAGTACTCTAATAAGTTTTTCTTAAACGATTCAATCGACACTGCGTTTCTCACTTTTAAAGGCAAAGCATTCCACTCACTAAATCCCCTGGCAAACAAGAATCTGTTATCCCCTACATGAGGTACCACGAGATGTTTAATGCGAGCTGAGCCACCAAAGCTCATAGACTCCCGCAGATAACCCGGCCCCACATTCAAAATCCTGTACAGAGCGATCATTGCCCTAAATTTAAGATGTCCTATCAAGCCCATCCCCATAAGTTTATTTTCTATTTCTGTGATACTCTCATACCTGGATTTACCACAAACATACCGGACCACAGAATTGAAGGCACGTTGAAGAATCTCAATAGCACTCCCATCAAGACCATGAAAATAAACCCCACAACAGTATTCAAAATGTGGTATCAAAAGAGACTTTGCCAAAAGTTGCCTAGTTTTGATATTGGCAAGAGGCCAGAGATACCGTAGTCCAATAAAAACCTTCCCCGCAACCACCTCAGCATGATCCGACCATGAGAGACTGTGATTAATTGTCAGACCCAAGTTCTTTACGACATTTGTATATCCAATTTCAACCCCACCAAGTACGACTTCCGGAACCCTTTCAGATCGTCCATCCTGACCCAGTAACAAAACTTGATAAGAGACCGAACCATCAACCACTTGAGGAATAACCTTCACCGTAGCGGACGAGCCTATCACGATGACCTGAGACTTAACAGCATTAAGAAAAAGTTTATTTACGGCAGCCCAAGCACTCACAGCAGCAAGATCTGTTTCCACCAGCCTGATGCAGTGGCTCACTTCATCAGCACTAAATAGTTTATATAGTTGGACATCATTGCAAATAAAAACCAATACGAAGAAGCATTGTGGAAAATTCGTTTTGGGCCTCCCTGAATCCTCGGATCCATATTTCCATGGACAAAAACGTTCCACTCAATTTTCTCTACAACATAGCAAAACAAAATTGGGCTTAGGCCGACCTTTAGGAATTGACCTAGGGTCCTAAGGAGAGGCCTCGGAGCCATTTCCCCTCAATTTTCTCCACAACTTAGCAAAGAATTAGTTTTTTGGGTTAGAGCCGACCATCAGGACAGACCTAGGGCCTTAGGAGAGGCCTCGGACCCATATCTTCATGGACAAAAATGTTCCCCTCAATTTTCTCCACAACATAGCAAAAAAAAGTTTTGTTTGGTAGGGCTGACCTTTAGGATCGACCTTGGGTCCTAAGGAAAGGCCTCGGAGCCATTGCTATGGACAGAAAAGTTCGCATTAATTTTCTCTACAGCACAACATAATGAAACCTCATCATTAAAGAAATATTCATGAATAAGCACCAATTATCTTGTAGAGTCGCGTAGCGCGAATTACAGCCATACTAAAGGCCCTACATCCGGAACCACTCAAGGGATTTTTATTAAATTTTTTGTGTGATTTCCCGAGGTCCATACCTTTCATTTAAAACCTTGAACCTTGCGAAACTCGCGGAGATATAAGCGAAAAAGTTTCACCAACTTCAAAGAACCCCCCTTTTTGACCGTAACTTCGAAAGTTTTTGAACGATTTTACCCATCTCAGAACTCGACCTCACTTTTTCTTGTCACCTCTCTCACCTCTCACCTGGTGACGCCAACAACGAAGTGGCACAATCTTATGATACCTTAACAGTAGTATGGTATTTATTTCAATTCATTCTACAATAGATGTGATCGTCATGGAAATATTTAAAAGTATTGTAAAAAAAAGGACGACTAAAGACAATTCACGGTATACTGAACGAAAAAGATTTCCTCCATCGGAGCACCCTTCGGTATATTGGAAATCGCACACATCGCATTTCCATGCTGAATGGCCAGTGATACCCTTTGGAACAGATACTGTCTAGACTTCGGTTCACCAGTTATTCGAATCATGTTAGAGCCGATCTTGTACAATAACTCTACTGCTTCTTTCGACCAACTTTCGACTAACGATTCTACTGCAAATGCGACGAAATGGTAGCTTTATTCAATTTTGGTGTATTTGGTGTGCTTCCGAATTGCAGCCTTTACCGAAGCCATACCCGGTTGCTTAATTCTTCCGGTCATGTTCGATGCAGCCAATGAATCGGCGCAAGTCGCGTCCCACACTAAAGCTCTACTTCTTTCCCAAGCGGTGTAGGTGATGCCGTCTGGGCGTTTTTTACCGTCGTCTCGGAATAAGCGGGGGGGGGGGCTCTAGCAAGGAAGTCATGTTGATTGAAGCTAAACTTCTGTTCAGGATACGATTGAGTTCTCCATGTCGGAAATATTTCCTGCCTAGCAAATCCACAGGAATACCACAAGCGCATACGAAAGGGTGGCAGAGTTTAGTTCCAAGGCGTAAACCGACGCAAGTGCGGAAGACGTCGTTGTTCATCAACGTTCCAATGTTGGGGCTCGGAACAACGTTTGGCCAGGCTCCATTTTGTTTTGCAGCAGTTGAAAGCGGAAATGCTCAGTTTCGTTTGGAAATGATAATTGTGTTGATTTGGTCGCAGTGGAATTGTGACCGAGGATCTTCCGGTAATTTCTCATCGTTGATCTCGTTCCATTTTCATAGTGCTTCGGTAAAGTACGGGATTTAGTGGTCCCGTAAATTGATTAATATAGACACGATATCCTTGACGCCAATTACATAAGACAGGAAGCATGGTAGCGACATGTCCGACAATGAGCGGATCCCTAGACCACTAAAATTGACCGGCAAGCTTGATTGAACCCATTGGGAGTGATCCACCTGAACATTGGTTATTGATTCCATGTCTAATTTCCGAAGTAAATCTGGGAATTTCCATAACGGAGTGCATCTGAACAAGTAGACTAGTTTTGGGATCGCCAAGCAATTCTTCAAATTGAAATATGCTGGAGGGAGGTCAGCCGGTTGATAAGAACTTGCATTTTCTCAAATTTTCTCTTAACAAGTTTTTCCATGCCGCTTTCTAGCAAGGGTGCGCCTAATAATTCGAAATCGTCATCGGTGACCACACGGGACTAGAGCTTCGAATTCGCTGACTAAAATTGGGTCTGCTTGACCACTACAAATAAAATAGCTCACATTTTCCACTGTTCAGCTCCAAGCTTAGCTGTTTTCTTTTTTCCCTTATGATTGCGAGAGACGATAGCACAATGTGAGGTAAGTCGCCAACCGCGCCGTCGTCTAGGTTCCAATTATTCAATTCTCTTGTTAATTGCACTATCAAAGGGTGGATCGCAAGGCTGAAGATCAATGGTCCTGCTGGGGCCTGCTGGGCCTTGTTGAGCTCCCACCTGGGATGATATTAACTTGTTCCCAAATGTACTTACTGTATGAAAATCTGTAGCTGTGTCTAATAGTTCCAGATAAATGAGAACATCATGAGATAAAATTCAGCGTTGCACGTTATTTACTTATATCAACGATTGCTTCCAAGACATGTGATTAAGAATTGCCGTTCTCCGGCTCGCAAAGTTAATTGGTCAAACCGTTCAAACAGTCAACATGTGGAGAGTATTACTGTTGACATTTTCATTTTTCATCAACGTAGCTAGTTATTGTTTCTGTAAAGTTTTCCGCTCCTAAATATTTAATTTCAAAGTTTGCTTTTTTTTATTTCACAGCACACGTACAGCAGTGACTCGAGGTATTCGCTGGAATTTGAAGCACCCAATGACTGGCGGCTATTGATACAATACGCTAACGAAAGGGATGAAGGACATTACGAATGTCAAGTATCAGCCCATCCCCGACCCTTGGTGCTATTGGTATATTTAACGGTTGTTGGTGAGTGTTTTGTTTGTTTAGTTGATTAATTTATTTTGATGGAATGTCGCACATGATATGTTTGTTTGAAATATCGCTTTCCATTCGATTTTATTATGAATTGTATGGGGTATTGCGTAAACTGAGACTTATGAGCGGTTGCAATGCTTATCCTCGGTGGGTTCCACACTCTACTCAGAATTCGAATAAGAGATCTAAGCTGTTAAGAGTCACAGAACAATAAGGTGCATGACGTGTAGTGCACAAAAGGACGGACGGACAGGAAGTATGAAAACATAAATCATTGAAACGGGTATATTAAAGTAGCGATAGAGTGAAGTCAAAGAAGTTGATTCACTATGTGCAGCTGGTTACAGGAGGTGCAATGTGAGGACGGACAGGAAGGGTGAAACCATAAAGAAGCTATCGCTACTTAATAAGGATCCCTAACCTTAACGCAGCTATCTTGGCAATAAACGAAACGACATTTTGTTTTTCACTCAAAAAATTTTCCCATCTTTCGAACACAAACATCTTTATCGTGTCAACCCGTAAGAACATTATACACTCTAGGATATCATTACACAAGAGTCGCACACAATCGATTACCTTACAAACCACATTCTCATTTAACCATAACCCCATTCCCTTGACGACCTTCACAATCACACGTTCCCACATTCAATAAAAGCGACGATTAAATGAAATTTATTTTCTGTTGATGATGTTCTAATTCCCTTTACCATCACCGCATATCTAAATGGATGAATGTTTGTATGTTCCACATATAGGGAAAAAACACGCCACCTAAAGTTTTTCTTCAACTTTTATCACCCTTACAGTGCCATACATAGCTATCGATGACGACCGAGGCGTATCAAACTTGGATAAATATTATCGTGAAGGCAGTACCATCGAGCTGAAATGTATTGTCGATAAGATTCCTCATCGTGCCAATTTCGTGACTTGGATGCATGGCACACGGATGCTGAATTACGATACAAGTCGTGGTGGTATAAGGTTAGTAGTATTTCAGAACCTACATTACAATTTAGTGTCGACTTATGTGTAAAAATAATTTTTCGTTCGGCATTTCTTACGAATTAAATCTTCCCGTTTGTGGAGTGTAAACGTAGACCCAGTTTCATTATTTTAAGTTAGTTAAGTTACTGTGACGTCACACGACGTTTACTCAATTTTCTCACATTTCGTGCCTTCTGAAGTAAAGTTGTCGATATACCGACAGTTGATTTTTTAGTTATTTGTGTACCTGTTTTGGGCGATTTTTTTGAGGCAATTTCGCGAGTTGTAGACCGAACGGTCCAAAGCAGGTTCACATACACTTTACATGCGAAGGGGCGAAAAAAAATAAAATTCAAAAAATTCCCCGATTTTCGCCGCGTTGCATGTATAGTATGTTATTAGCCAAGGGATATAAAAGCACGATTATAGTCGATGTGAAGTGAATGTCCTAGGATCCCCGAGGAATATTCACGTATCAATTGAAGAGCTATGTAGAAGAACGGCATAAGCTACAAATTTAAATGTCAAAAAAGTGAGAGAGAGAGGGAGAGACATCCAATATTCAAACATGAGAAAGAGAGAGAAAATTGTGCAGTACCGTATTTAGACCACTTAGTGAACTATACAATCTCAGATGGGAAGGAAAAAATCTCAGGGGCCACCCTCGCCTTCCCTAGATACGGCGCTGAAAATGTGTGCTTTTACGTCCTTCTTCTACCGAACTATTCAATTCCGTTGATTGATACGATAGTTTATGTCATTCGGGCATACAATTAGCCATTCGACTCGTGGCTTTTTTTAAATTTTCGTTGAAATTTGACGTCATGATATTATAGTCGAACTATAATGAAATTTTTAATCGAATCGAAAATTATAGTCGAGTCGGCCATGTTTATTTATTTATTTAGCGTATGGTTTTTATTACATGTTATTTTTACAATTATACATTACATTCTATTCCGTTATAATTGTGAGCGACTGAGAGGTCATTACGATAGGTTCGGTTATAATTCTCTCAATGGAACGTTTCCATTTTCGCAAATAATTTTTAAAAGATGCAAAACATTCTTCTGAGTAAAAAATTGTTCTACGGTATGCACCGATTTTTTTATAAGCTTTCCCAAACGTCAAGTTGTGCAGCCGCCTACATAAATTTGTGAATTGGCCGACCGAATGACTTTTGAGTTGTCCGAAATATTTTTTTGATTGCAATTGTGATAGGGATTTACATTTCTAGCCAAAAACTATCTCAAACATAAGTAAATTCATTGTGCTGTTGCAATGATACACACAGTTAAGCGTGTATCGAAACGATTCTACCACAGAAATAAATTTCTATGGCTAATCAATCATTCATCAATCAATCAGCCACTGTCGCCATGGCCCGATGAGATGGCAGTGAAACATTTTATTAAATTTTCACATAACAATATCTTTTCGGTTCCCAACAGTGTGCGAACCCTCCTTGTAAGGAAGATGCCGTTTCTCGGCATGTTGATTCGTTATCAAGCTGGTTGGTTTCTTCGAAACCCCATTTGCTTTGACGTTGTAGTGACTTCGTCACTCGAAGTCAAGTTGCTTGATTATCCATAGAAATTTGTTTCTGTGGTAGAATCGTTTCGATACACGCTTAACTGTGTGTATCAATGCAATGGAAATTGCTTTGTCACTTTAGACATGAGACCCGCATGTGTTTACGGAAGTTCGGTGGTATTTCATTTCATTTTCGTAATGATTCACTGGAGCTCTACATGCATAGAATGATGACTAGGGGTGTCAGACCAGTCATCATTCAGCCACTGTCGCTATGGCCCGATGAGATGACAGTGAAACATTTTATTAAATTTTCACATAACAATATTTTTTCGGTTCCCAACAGTGTGCGAACCCTCCTTGTAAATTCATTGTGGCTACAAATTGCCTCAGTCAAATTTTTGGCGGCTTTCAAGTGCTGGTCGTACTTTGTAAACAAAATAATTTTTAAAAAAAATTCTATGCATTTTAGAGGCATACTGTCGAACAATTTTTTGTTTAGAATAATGTTTTGCGTCAAAGTTGTCAAAAGTGCCATTGTACACTAGACTTAATACTATTTCTATTTGTCACACTTATCATTCATAGTGAATTTGTTTTTACGATGTGGCTATTGCCGACAGTTCCGGCGACCGGGTGATGACATTTTTTTATCATTGTAGGGTTCATTGTAAGTTAGAATTTTATTAATTGGCTAATTCCGCATAGCGCCGCAGGGTTATTGTAAGTAAAACTTTTATTAATAGACTGCTTCCGTGTAGGGCCGCAGGCAAAAATTTTGAAAATATGAACATTCAAGTTCGTTTTTGTTTTTAGTTTGGGAAGCTCGGGCTCCTCTCGCTCTAATCGCACCAGCGAAATCATGCTGGGAGCGGTAGCGGAGAGCGTGACGTAGTCCCCAAACCCCAAAAAACGACCACAAGCCCAAAAAACTGCATACAAAAACACGATGTATAGGCGAACTTTGGAATTCCCCCCCCCCCCTGCAAATTATTTAAAAAAAAAACTACTTCCTATCCTGATTCCAACGTACTTTGGATTATCAAAATCGGTTGAAAACGAGCCGAGTTATCGTCAGTCAAAGATGACCAATTCCCATATAAAAATAGTAAAAATATGTTTGAAAATAATCAAAATTTTATTCCTGTGGTGTGTCCACGATGTATCTATCTATCTATGTATCTATCTACTTCTTTTTTCTCGAGAACCCAAATGGAAAATTCAGCCGGGGGCTACCCCCAAAAAAATCTTGGAACTGAGTTATTGGCCTTCAAAGTTTTCATACAACTCCCATATATAAAAATCCACCAACGGGAGCACTTCTTCGACTATATCTCGACCGGTAGTGGTCAGATCGCGGTGAATGGGGTATCAAATGAAAGGTATCCATCTCACGAAGCCAACGAAAGCGGTTGGAGGGCTCGTTGCCAGGAGTCGTTCAAAGTCGTCCGAAATGCGCTACGCTGCCGTAGAGCGACTATGAGAAAAATTTTTTTTGAAGTGACCGAAAGTGATGTGTAATGATGTGGAAAGTGCGTAGGATGATGTGGGAAATGTGTGGGATGATGTGGGAAGTGTGTGGAATGATGTGGGAAGTGTGTGGGATGATGTTGGAAGTGTGCTGGAGAACAACTTTTTTCGGAAAAAAAATTTTATTGGAGAAAATTTTTTTTGGAGAAAAATTTTTTTCGGAGAAAATTTTTTTTGGAGAAAAATTTTTTCGCAGAAAAATTTTGTATTAGAAAAATTTTTTTGGAGAAACATTTTTCGGATCAAATTTTTTTTGAAGGACAATTTTTTGAGAAAATTTTTTGGAGAAATTGTTGTTCTCGTTTTTGAAGAAAAATTTTTTTTTTTCGGATCAATTTTTTTTTCGAAGACAATTTTTTTCGGAGAAATTTTTTTCAAAGAAAATTTTCTTTTCTGAGAAAATTTTTTTTCGGAGAAAATTTTTTTCTGCTTCCAAAATTAATGATATCGCTTGAGATGACGCTATCGCTGATAATACGCAGAAGTTTGTTTGAATAAAACCCTGTGTTCAAAGTTTTAATTTCCTGAAAAAATTACAGCGCTTCCTCCCGGCGGCTTCCCTCTTCACGTTGCTTTTTACTTCCCGGTGCTTTTGACTTACCGGTTGCTTTCGACTTCCCGGCGGCTTTCACTTCCCGCTTCCCGGTGCTTTTGACTACCCGTTGGCTTCGACTTCCCGATGGCTTTGACTTCTCGCTTCCCGGTGCTTTTGACTTCCCGGCGGCTTTCACTTCCCGATACTTTTGACTTCCCGGTGTTAACTGCTGTATAGTAAAAAATTTCCTATGGTACAATCCCCCGGTCGAAATGCAAAAAATTTCCCGATCGCGCATAATTTCCATGCACGCCTGTAGTACAGGAACCCTCGACTCGTGGTGGGTAGCTCATCTGAACTTTAGTCTTTTGGTTGAAATAGTTAAAACGAAACGTTGCACTATCTTATGATTCTCTCTACTGTATTTTGTATTCACAAAACTATCTAACAAAGGCCAGACTCCCCCTCGCCTGCTTTGAAATCATTAATTCTAACTTTGGACTACACGTTTAGCCGCCATACATTATTGAACAGAGGCTTTTATCAGTTTCTTCTTCGATTTCGTTAGCAAAAAAGTTTTAATGCGTTTTATTAAGCACCGTCTGTTGAGAGTCACTTGATCGAATTCGTTCAAAGTTTTCCTTTTTCGAACTCCACTTATCTGTAGTGTCTTTATTATAGATAATAGAATTCAATGGAGCAGAAATGTTTCCTTGCTGTGATATTCAAATGCGTGGTAAATTCACTTCGTTGCTTTCATATTTTTCACTTTCAAAGCCCGAACGAAACAAATGAAAATTTAACTTTCCACTATGAAGCGAACTTCAAGGATTTATAATTTTGATAAACGAATTATTTTCTCATTATTTCTTGACTACAATTTGTCCCTAATAAACTCTAAACTGTCGCTTTTGCACATAATCTGAGACAACTTTTTCAAATTTATGCGCAACAACGTTCGACGTGAACTATATATTAACGTTAAATACAATTTCTTCGCTAAATAAGTTCACGTCGCTGCTTCTTATAAAGGTGATCGATTAATTCCTATATCACAGAAAAAATTAAGCTTCTTATTTATAAGCTTGACATTTTACGAAAAAAAAAACTTAATTGAAGTGGGACTACGCTGAAAGTCACAGTCTCGTTCTACGGATTATTTTGCGAAAAATTTACGTCTATAATAACGTGGGTGTAGGTAGATCAATTCAACGCTTTAATTCGATAGAAAATCGTTTCTTTTCTTCTATTTTTTTTAATATTTTCTCTGGAAAATTATGAAAGTATTATCCCAGTCTACAGAAACTAATTCTGTAAAACGCATTAAAGTTCAAGTTGCTATATCAATAAACTATTAACCACAGACGGTTATTCTTTCCTTTCCTTTTTTCGGGTATTAAAACTTTAACGATTTCCACAGAGATTTTTTTATCAAGAAAGTTTGGTACACATTTTAATTTCTAAAAATGGAAAAATACGAAAAACTTTTGTAAGGGGAATTTAATTGTAGATTTGTGTTTGAAATAATAAAGCGAAAATTGCTTCGACAAAAGTTTCAAATGAAGCAGAGCGAAAGACTTTATTGAAAATAATGTCTATATTACAGTTTCGTTAAGTATGCCGTCGTCAATAACAGAACGTTGATCACTGTTTTTTTAATAGAAATGACGCAGTCCCCACACCCAAAAAAAAAAACGTCCACAAACCCAAAAAACTCCATACAAAAACCTGTGGGACAAGACACGATGTATAGGCGAACCTTTGAGTTTTTTCCCCTCGCCCCCTCCCCCTCCAAATTGTTTTAAAAAAAAACTACGTCGCAGCAGCTTTCCAACGAGCCCACACTCATCAAAATCGGTTGAAAACGAGTCGAGATATCGCCAATCAAAGATGACCAATTTCCATATATTAATGGTAAAAATATCCTTGAAAATAATCAAAATTTTATTCCTGTGTTGTGTGTCCACGATGTATCTATCTATGTATCTATCTACTTTTTTTCTCGAGAACCGCCCGTGCGATTTCCTTAAAATTTTCAGGGAACGTCAGTTTCGGCCCCAAATGAAAAATTTCGTATGCCGCTTTTCCGGGAAAATTCTGGAAAAGCCGTGGCATGTGGAAGAGTGGTCAGGAAGAGGGTTTTTAAGGTAATGCTCGGAGTTTTCGAATTTTAGCTCCCGAAAGACAATAGCTAGAGAGTTGGTTTCTTCGAAAAAGTTATAGAGTTTGGTCAGGAGAATTTTTTGGGATCTTAAGAAAATGGTTGCCAGCTGTCAAACCGGCGCCATCTTGAATTTTCCCAAGCAATAAATTAGGTTTTTTTGGTTTTCGAATTTTAGCTTCGGAATGACAATACTTAGAGAGTTGGTTTCTTGAAGAAAGTTATAGAGTTTGATCAGGAGAATCTTTTGGGACTTTCAGAAATCTGCCACAGTGACGCCATCTTGGATTTTTGTGAGGTATAAATTATGCTTCTTTGGGTTTTCGAATTTTAGCTCCGGAATGATAACACTTGCAGAGTTGGTTTCTTCTAGAAAGTTATAGTTTCATCAGAAGCATTTTTTGGTATCATTGGAAAATGGCTGCCAGCTGTCGTAGCGGCGCCAACTTGGATTTTCGTTTATGCTTTTTCGGTTTTCGAATTTTAGCTCCGGAATGACACTACTTAGAGAGATGGCTTCTTCTAGAAAGTTATAGAGTTTCATCAAGAGAATTGAATTCTGAATAAGAATACCTAGACAGTTGGTTTCTTCAGGAAAGTTATATGAAGAGAGAGAGAGAGAGAGAGAGAGAGAATTGGTGACACGAAGTGTTCCGAAGGTAGCCGAAGGTGACACAAAGTATTCCGAATGTAGCCGAAAGTGATACGAAGTGTTCCGATGGTAGCCTAAGGTGTTTGAGAACAATTATTTCGGAGTAAATTTTTTTTGGAGAAAAAATTTTTTTGGAGATAAATTTTTTCGGAGAATTATCGAGAATTTATCGCAGAAATTTTTTTTTGGAGAAACTTTTTTTCGGAGAAAATTTTTTTTAGGGAAAAATTTTTTTGGAGAAAAGTTTTTCGGAGAAATGTTTTTTGGAGAAAAAATTTTTTTTTGTTTTGGAGAAAATTTTTTTAAAAAATTTTTTTTCGAAAAAAAATTTTTTGAAGAAAAAAATTTTTTTTTCGGAGTCAATTTTTTTTCGAAGACAATTTTCTTTCGGAGAAATTAGCGTCACCTCAAGCGAAATCATTAATTTTGGAAGCAAACTTACGGACTGCGTCACACTCTTCCTTTAAAGAGGTTTTTGTTGTTAGAAACTAGACGTCATAGTTACAAATATTCCACGCGAATTAGCTAGTTCAATCTATTAACTTGCTAAGTCGTATTAAAAATCCATGATAACAAAGCCGTTCAATCCGCGCGTTTAAAGCGACATCAGCTTCTGTCAAAGTATCTCCTGATGAAATTCTCTATACTTTAACAGAAGCCAATGACCGCCTTAATATCTGAATATAAGATATTTTTCGTTATTTTTCGAAAGCACCGCAGGTTCATTTCCTTATCTTCTAGCCTACAGATTCTTGGACATCAGAAATCGAATTTTTGAGTGCACCATTTTTAGTTTCTTACGTTTCTTACGTCGTTCAGCAATCTGGTCTGAACTTTTGCATTGTATACATTTTTTTACGACAAACATTTTGCGATTGTGGAAACATTACATAAATTTTACGAATGCGCCCTAGAGACCAAACTCTGTTCTATACGTGCTGTCGTAAATAGAAAACTTAAAAAATTATTCTCTACAACACGTAAATTTTTCTTTTCTCTTCATAAATAATAAATGAAATTTTTCTATTAAGTGTATTTTCTACACCATTTGGTTTCAAAATGAAGTGACACTTTTGCATAAAAATGTTGTTATTGTTTAAGTGAATTGTCCAAATTAATTTTTAAATTCTTTCGTTCATGCTTTTTCCTGTCGTATCGCTTCAAACCAGTTGAATTTCAAATGCATGATATTCACGAATTAGTTTATGACATTATTAGAACTATTGTCAAGTAGAAATGGATAATTTGAGGTATTCGAAGCCTTTAATTGTTTGTACTGTATCGCCATGGGCGAGAAATACCAATTCCATTTTAATCGTTTTAGTCCGTATAGTGAGCAGTGATTTAGGTTGGGGGTTAATTACATCTGACGTAAACCAAATGAATGGATTGGAGAGGTCATTTTCTTCTCTTCAAAGTTCTATTTGACAAATTATAATTGAAACTTTTTCACAATCAGTTTTATAAATCTCTTAACGATGATTTAGAGAGAACCGACTAAATGATTCATCATAATCATAATCAAAGCAGAATTGTCAAGAATATACCTGATGACCGTACAAACATATGGAACATCGTAGTGTCGCTTAAGACCATATGAGCCAGAGACGCATTAAATAATTTTTTTAAAGCAAACAAATAATTTCGCATCTTTGAGAACTCTTTCTGGACGAGGGTAGAGTTTATATTCTGCACCATTGTGAGCAGTACGCTTTATAAATAATCGAATAACAATAATTGTACATTACGTACATGATTCCAAATTGTTTGTTTTGACTCGTAGGAAGTTTGCCGCGTGAGCTGAATGCTGTAATCCTATGAGTAAAAACAATGATTTGGAAGCACTTACGTAGTCATGCCAATATGCCCCCTACGAAAGTGACCCATTTCATGAGGGCTATTTTGGGTTATTTTAATTTTACAGTATTGCTATGAAAAGTACATTGCGAAGATTTTCGTTGACATTCCATTAGTCTTTGACTTAAAACTTTTTCATTTTTCATAAATTCTTGGATCTTTTTTTCTACTGAAGAAGTAATTTGTTCATCATATCACATATACAAAATTTTGAGGAGCAAAACAAATTGCAAATTACCTGAATGTCGACATTTGACATGCCACAATGTTACCATTATAATGAAAAATGATGATATAATAGCGATTTTCAGCATTCAGTTCAGTATCATTTTTCGAGATATGAGTCGATAGTTTTTGCAAACCAGCAAACAAATTTTTTCATATGGTAAGTTGTTGTGAAGGTTGTAAACGAAATTCGATTTAGTAAAACTTTCGACTATTTTGTTATCATGCTCAATGAATGTTAAGTGTACCATTTTTCGTAGAGGGCAGGTAACAAATATGTTTCCGGATTGTAGACAATAATAATAAAAATTTTTCCGGTAAACTAGTGATTCTTATGAATTATGAAAGCATTAAATAGATTAGGTTGCAAAATGTAATATTTTGAATGTTTTCGACTTCATACAAGTAATTATTGCAAACAAAAGTTCAAAGAAAATTTGTATTTACGTTCACTCTTTTCTGAATTTTTGTACTTTTTCGATGATTCCTTAACCTTGAGTTAATTTCGGTTGGAATGGTCCATAAGAAATTTAATTTATCTTTGTAGAACTTTCGCAGGGGCAGGCAACAAAACTTTATACAGTAGGGGGTGCTTAGTAATTCATTGCACTCGGAATCAATTTTGTGAACTCGCGAGCTCAGTCGTATGGATATGCTCATTCGGCTCGGATATGCAAACTCTGCACTTGTCAAAAACCATTTCCGAAGCTTGTTACTTAAAACTACACTTCAAGTTCGGCTCGTATCACAAATTAATTCCTCACGAAATGTATTACTTTCGCACCCCCTAACTGTTATATACTATTGATGCTCACTAAATGGGTTTTCCGAGTCGTTTGCGACGAGGTAATGACGCATTTACCAAGCAGAAACATGTTAAAAAAATCTACAAATGAAATTTCACAATTCACTTCTTTTTTTAACATCATTCTATAAAACATATCTTCACAAAGACATTTTGCTATCTGGATTTTATTCGTAACAAAGCACGTCGTTGTCCGTTATAGTGAGTATTGATATAATTTAACATGATGTAATTAAAGTTATAATTTGTTGTTATTGGCAAGCAACAACTATAATTTCCTATTAATTTCCTTGAATAATTGACCTATATTGCGACCGATAAATACACTATACAGGCCGCTTTCAGATAATAGTTTTTTATACTTCAAGAACTGTAAAGGGTATTTTCTTTTTGAGAAATCATAAATCGAGTCGAAAACCTATTTCGTAAAGGATGTAAGTACAACTGTCAACTTCTGTACAACTTCACAACTGTCAGATTTGAATTTCAGCAACAAGTTTATCAATAATTATTTGAGTCCTTAAAATTCTTTGTATTTATGTCAGTGTGAGGAGTCGCTATTAAAACTTTGAGTCAAACTTCAAATCTGACAGCTGCCAAAAGTTGACGGTTGTACTTGCATCCTTTACGAATGGAAACGACGATTTGCCATTTCAAGAACATAAAATACCCTTCTTTATACATACATATATCGACTTTTTCGCTCAAATAAAGAGCATTTTGATATCTTCAATCAACAACCGCGCTTTGCTACCACTGTTAAGACAGTTATTTAAAGTAAGAAGATTAATTGTTATCATTAAATACTTCTCACTTTGTTATTCATCCATAAAGGACGTTTTTATATTTTGCTGCGTAAAATCTCTGGATTTCCTAAAGTATACATACATACAAACAGAGAAGGTAATGCGGATCCACAGTTATTCTTATTTTCTGTGATCCGGTGACGTTCTGCATTACCTTCTCTTCTTCTATTTACTTTGGGATTTCCAACAGGTTATGGGCCCAGAAACGCAAAATAAGAATTTTATTAGGTGAAGCAGAATTTAAAATTAATTTTTGAATGCCGATAATTGAATAATTTAGTGAATTTTCTCTGATTAAATTTGCATAAAATAAACATGTCGTCTGAAAATGTCGTTCGTTTTTCCAAATTGAAAGGACGAGAAAATATCTTCTTATTAGAAAGGTTTGGAAGTGTGTGACTACTACATTATCACCTGAAGCTATGAATGACTATGACTCAGACTCAGACTTTACATCACAAGCTTGGGGCTAGGTCCCAGAACCAGAAAGACAGTTTCAAAACGCTACCTCAAAAAATTCGATTAGTCAAATTTGATGGCATTGATGTCTATCCTAGTTCCCAACAGACGGTTACATACACGTAAATGCTCTGTAACCTCCTGCCGCGAACAGCGCTGGACCACTACTTGCGATTCGTTGCACTTATATACTACTGTATTCCTACCTCGCACCTCTCTACTGCACTCGTCATTCGTACACAACATACGTCTCATTTGTCTCTCCTGCCTACCAAACAGTCTGCATATATTCATTTCATCACGTTCACGTGTGAATACGATTGATTTAAAATCTTGCATGCTGGCTTCCACACGACAACAGAACGCATTATTCCATGCCAAGTGCCCACGGGGACCTTCAACGGTTTCTCCACAAATAAATCGGCAACATTATATATTAGACAATCTAGTTTCCCAACATTCCCAACCATAAATTCGCTTTGATATATCCATTCTCCATACAGAGAGCGAAAGGAAAAAATTCGATAAAGGCTCCCTCGATAAATTCTTGTACTCAAACTTATCATTTTCACAATTTCGTCCCGATCAATTTGTGGAAACAGTAACACAAACTCAAAGGTCTTGTGTTCGGACCCCCCACACATTCCGCTAACTAAATATTGCCTATTTCGCTATCATACAACTTTTGACCGAAATTATTTATATTTCCAAACATTTTTTAACGGAGCAAATCTTTTTCGCGTCTTTACAATTCAACACACCGCCTTTCTCTCCATCATCTGAAGATACGACAGAAGGAAAAAACGTCCTTTATGGATGAATAACAAAGTGAGAAGTATTTAATGACAGGAATTAATCTTCTTACATTAAATAACTACCGTCGGTACGAACCTATCCGAACATATGCGATATTCTCGATATTCCATTTATTTTAACAGTTTTATATACGCGCAACATATAATATAGGATTATCGATTCATTTGAGATAACTTGACGGTTACGTCTAATTGTAATATATAGCAAGTGCGTGTAATATGTGTCGATACATTTTTTTAATGTAATTGTGAAGATATGTCAAGCATTAGACATGAATACGGTTGTGCTAGGTTGTGTTATGACCGTTGGTTTACGAAATGAAAATGAATGAAATGAAATTGAAATAAAAAATTTTAGTACAGTCGGGGAGTTGAACCACCGCACCAAGCACCTATCGCTTACCGGGCGAGTGTTCTACCCCTAGAGCTATCTGTACCTCTCTTCCATTTCGAAAACTTCGTTCTTCGTACGGGTCTAAAAATTGCGGTTAATGTGAGACTTATCGTCACATATACAATACAACATTTCAATTCGAATAAATTCAACACTCAACATGAGTCGCTGTTCCACAAATTAAATCCCAAGAGTACATTTGTAACGATTCTTTAAGAAAACTAGGAAAATACTTGAAATTAATTGGGTGCTCACATTCGCTTCAATAAAAATGCAAAACGAAACCGCGGGTAAAATAAGGACACCAACTTCAATTTTCATCTTCAATTCTCAACTTGCATAACGCATTTTGACTTCAATTTAAAAAAAATGTTTAGTTCCTCTCTCATTACTATTTCACATTTTTTTATGAGATGATGATTTTCCGGTTCGACTGTTTCTTATTTTAATAATTGCAAAAAATTGTAGTAATCACTGGTAGCAATTGAGAATTGTAAGCTAGCGGATATAAAGGACATGACATTTAAAAAAATAGATAAATTGATGATAGTTGAAAGTTTTGTATCAGCTTTCAGCGATTTTGTTGTTAAGAGAAAACAGAACATTGATTCGAATGCCTGCCATTAATTAATGGGGATGAATGAGCAAAAAAAAAAAAACGGTTGTTATGAGTCTCAAAAATTCGATTGTCTGTTTTAAGCAACTCTCTCTGGAAACTGTTTTTTTTGACTAGTGTAGTTTCATAGCCCACTCAAAATTATTCCGTAACGATCCAGAAGGGCGAAGAGGTCGCCCAAAAATTAGATAGATCGATGGTGTCGAACAAGATCTTCGGACGCTCGGAATAAGAAATTGGCAATACGCTGCAAGGAACAGACGCAATTGGTTCAGAATCCTCGAGCAGGCCAAGGCCCACAAGTGGCTGCAGCGCCGAAAAAGTAAAGTAAGTTGCATACCTCACCTTCGGCTCGGATTATGCAAACTCTACACGTCTACACTTATCAAAATAACAGTTTCCAAAGCTCTTTGCTTAAATACACACTCGTGAGTTCAACTCGTGTCACAAAATTCATCCCTCTCGCATATACAGTAAGACAGTATACAATACTTTGAAGTATATGGCTAATTCCAACGGTACCGTCACCTGGGTAACGAATTTTATTCTCTTTCAATGTGATTTATGATAACATCAGACAAAACACATTCGCTCCGCCGATGATATAGTAGCGACAATGTATGTTATCGATAGAATTAGCCATATTTATTCTGTAGAATTGTAGTGTACTAATCGACGAACAAAATTTGCTAGTTGTTGTGTTTTTGAATATAGACACAAAACATTCAACATTAAATTCGATTTTATTTACATAAAATGTTCATTACAAGTGCCTCTCTTCGAGGTATGATCTTGACTGAATTCATTAACGAAATGATGCAATGCTCTGCATTGCTTTTATCAAATTACATATGTGTGTATATATCCAACACTAGTGACGTCCTCCGGAAGAGCAAAGTCCCATATTCTTTGCAATTCATTTATTTAGCGTATGTGTTTAACGATTTACTACATTACATTCGTCAAACTTTAACAGAGACTAACATTTAACATTTCGGATCACAGTTGCGAGTCTAAACATTTCTGCCAGTTTTCAGTCGGGTAACGAGTTCATGTATATCATTGATGTTTCCATTGGTCAAAAATTTGTACCGAAAATTCCAAGGAATTCCAGAAATTCCACAAAATTTCCGAAATTCAGAAGTTCCGAAAATTCCAGAAATTCCAAAAATTCAAGAAATTCCACAGAAATTCCAAAAAT
The DNA here is from genome assembly GCA_029228625.1 of Pseudolycoriella hygida. Taxonomy (NCBI): domain Eukaryota; kingdom Metazoa; phylum Arthropoda; class Insecta; order Diptera; family Sciaridae; genus Pseudolycoriella; species Pseudolycoriella hygida. The sequence goes on along the minus strand of CM055405.1, from coordinate 39,458,637 downwards.
TCCACAGAAATTCCGGAAATTCCAAAAACTCCAAAACTTCCATCGAAATTCCAATAATTCCAGAAATACCATTTTAATTCCGAAAATTCCATCAGCCTGTACCAAAAAAAAATGAAGTGGATTACCCCTCGGGCTTGTTGCTGTTTTCAGCGATGGTTTTTTAGACAACAGTCAGTGACACCCGTTCAGCCCCATGTCCCGGTGAATGGGGATCTGAGGGTTTTGTTGTATTAGCTATATTAGCTAATAAGCCATTCCGTGGGCGTTGACTTGACTACTCCAATTATAGCTGGATAGCAATCTTTTCGGTGTGTGCACTACTTAGCCAAGCGGGAAAGCAGTTGAGGGCAGCCTTGACCTTGGCTGCCGTATTCTCGCAGTGTTTTCTGTTTGGAAACGACCGGTCAGCTTTGAAACCGAGATTAAATTTATCAGTTTGGGACGACTTGGCGGAATTTAGGGCAATCACATATCACGTGTATTCCTGTTTCCTCTTCTAATCCCCAAGAACATCCTGGGGTCTCCGACAACCGTAACTTATTCAGGTGTCGGTTCAGCCCACAGTGCCCAGTGGTCGCCCTTACTACCCTTCTGATACGATCCCGGTCCATTTTCCATCAGGTTTCGGGAAGAAGCGCTTCGTATGCGCGCCTCCTTCATACGCTTCCCATCGTTTTGCGTGTCTCCGTCGCACCCGGTTGCTTAATGCATCATTGCATAATGCCTAGGGTATTGGTAGACGTGGCTCCACTCCGATTGTTGTGGTAGCGGAGCCTAACCTAGCAAACTCATCTGACCTTTCGTTTCCCTCCACGCCAGAGTGTCCAGGTACCCAAACCAAGGTAATCTGATTACTCAGTCCCTCTTTCATCAGCTTGGAGGTCGAGGTGGGTGACATGAGCACCCAAATCATCTCTTTAGTGTCCGAACAGATAAAGATCTCTCTTCCCTGCGTCCCCTCCGGCAGTGATTCTTGAGCTCCCATGAGAGCTGCGTAGACCTCTGCCTGGAGGACATTGGAAGTTTTGCCCAAATGGAACCAACTGGCATGTGCAGTGTCTGGATCGTATATTCCAGCCCCTGCTCTTTCCACAGCCTTAGATCCATCAGTGAAAAACACTTTCGCATTTCTAGGAAAACAGGTTGGCCACCCACCCAGCCATTTTTGCCTGCTCGGAAATATCGCTTCAAAACGCCTAGTGAAGTCAGTTACTGGCGCCATCCGGTCTCTTGGCATGTGAAAAATCGGATCCGAAATAAAGTCTCTAATTCTGCCATGCCTTAAACGGAAGTACGGGGCCCATAAACCTGACTGCTCTATCCTATTCGCAGTGGTGAAAGCTCTGACCTTAATTACTAAGTCCAAAGGCGGTATCGCTAGCAGCGTCTTCAAGGCCGCGGTCTTCATAGCTCCAAACCGAGATACTTCGGGTGGCTGTTGTGTTTTACTGGTTGTCTATGTTCACAGAACAAACGGTTTTTCAGGTGGAAGCGGATCGATTCAGTTTTTAGCGGATTCGGCTTCGAGTCCCATTTTTGAAATATTTTCCGAGGACCAGCAGGTCCTTATTGAGCGTTTCTTCGCACTCCTGGAAGCTATTGGATTGTGTTGCTATCGGGCTATCGTCAGCGTATCCAAATTTTCTGTTGACGCTGGTGTGTCGCTGATATATAAGTGAAGTTGTACAGGAGTGGGGCGGGAACCGACCAGTGATAGGAGTGTGTTGCATTGGATCGCTCTGTTTTTTGCACAATTCGAAACCGTTCTCAATGTGCGTCGATAAGGCTAGTATCTGCTCACAGCAAATTCGGTTTTCTCGGAATCCGGCCTGTTCGCCCGGTAGTTTAATGTCAACATTATCTTTCATTCGATTGTATATAAGAGTCGTTCTATAGTAACTTTCATGGGTCTAGTATCGTACGTTGTTTGAAATCATTAATCTCAAATGTTTTAAAACATTTCCTTCTGAGCCCTTTGCAAACTCATAAATACAACATTCTTGTCGTTAAATAATAAAAAGTGTTATTAACTTACATAACCCAAGAAGTTGTCGTAACATCTGCTGGAAAAAAAAATCAATAAAAAAATGTCCATTAAATTTTCTTTGGATTTTTATGCCTCCGATTGTCAATAAGACTCACTTCAGTAGTCTATTGGTTTCGACAATAAACATTCCTTTTACGATAGATTATTACGATGCACATAAAAAGGGAAAAGTAAAAAAGCAAATAATAAATTGACGAAGAGAGTGTTAAAGACTTCTACGAAATGGTTTTCAATTTTCATTCCTTATTTAGCATCTTAAATTGACTTTAATTGGCAATTGAGAAGTTAAATTCACCCAATGTAAAAGCTTTTATCAAATGCATTCCAAAGAGAAAGAAAAGAGTTTAATTATTTCATTTATTACATCTAACAATTACGAACATCTGTTGCGTGTGAAAAACTTTAATTTAAATGGCAAAATTGTTCATTTTAATGGAATGGTGATGGGTTCTTCCATCAAATACATACCACAATCATTGGTTTGTATTTTACACGCCAGCGTGTAGTTAATCGCATTTAGTGTTTGAGACAGTGAAACAGCAATTGGAGATGAAACTAGACACTCAAATTCCTGAAACCAGAGGTATAATGAACAAAATAAATTGAGTTTCATACAAACTGCTAGAGCAATAATCGATATTATAATTACTGTGGTCAAAACACCGGGTCAATTTTAGTGTCTTGTTCCATAGTGAAAATTACGTAACAAATGCGAGTTGAACTCTATGTTGTACAAATCATACAAACCTCGAAGTTTTTTGCGTTGTATTTGTTATCGCTTTTCGGTTCTTTTGACAATAATAATTTGAACTTATTTTATAGAGTGTTGAAGGAGAGAAACATGAACAACAAAAAATTTACTTCGGGGCTACTTGTCAAAATAATACATAGAAATTACTCTCATTTTGATTTGTGACTTCGAAATGGACAATACATTTTAAATTCTCATTTCTCTCCTTTAAGAGGGAGTCCTGTTCTAGCCGGTAAAGAACTTATAACTTTTTCTACTTTCGGCTTTAAAGTAAAGTAAAGTGTAAAAGTAAAGTGATTTCGGCTTTATGTGGAAGTTTTTCATACTCGTTGATATTTTGAAACCGCCCATTCAGAAAGTTAAAAATCCGCGACCGGCTGGAGCGTTTTTCTCGAAAAATAACGCGTTTCATAAAATGCTCTAGCCGGTAGTGAGCTTAAAACTTCTTCAATGGGCGGTCTCGACTTTGTATTGAAACTTTTCACTCTCGTTGATATTCTGGAACCGTCGTCGTGCGATGCGATTTTTTTCGTTTGCAAATCCGCACATTCTGACACGCTAAAGAATTTGAAATGTACAGCATATGGCAGTCAATAACAAAGTATCTCTGGGCGAGTTTTTTATAACAATTTTTTCAAATAAATCTAAATCCATGTAGCTTCAATAACTGAAAAAGCTGAAAATCGAATGAAAATTTTAAAAAGACTCTCCGGAACAAAATGGGGAACTTCGAAGGACACGATGATCTTAACATACAAGGCATATATTTTACCAATACTAACGTACGGTCACGAAATCTTGATATGTGCTAGCCCAACAATACTAAAGAAACTTGAAATAGTTCAGAACAAAGCTCTAAGAATAATTACAGGAGGGGTCAAATTAACACCGATTGCTGCCATGGAAATGTTTTCTGGTATCAAACCAATCAAACTCGCTTGTGAGGAAGCAGCTATGAAAATGTTCGAACGCATTCAAAGAACACCAAATAGTTTATGGAATGTGTTCCCTACAGTGGAACAACGTCTCAAGTCAAAACCCTCATTCATACACAAAATCAAATCAATTTACGACTCATACAATTTGAATTATCCGGAAAAGGTCAGACGGTTTACGTCGAAAAAAGGGAAATCCAGCAACAATAAAAAATTTTCCAGCGCTAAAAGAATAATTGAAAAGAAAACTTTAGAATCGCTAAATCTACGTCATGCCATAATTTCCGAAAATAAGTCATGGTCGAATATAAACCTACAATCAGTCAAATCGAATAAACGCAAAGTTTATGTAGCAAATTTCAGAAGACTTACCGAACACGATTTATTATATAAACATTTAGCTCGGATTGGTGTAGTAACTTCTCCAAAATGCATCTTCTGCAATGTTAACGATCAAACATCCGAACATATACTGAAATGCCATGGTTTAGACAACGTTAAAGCGAACATACTTGCAAAAACATCTAACGAAGAAGAAGTATTTTCTGAGCTATACTGGCATATCCGTAATATACAAAAATTTTTCATGTTTAATTTTTTTGCTGCATTAGAAATAAAAAAAAAAAAAAAAGAATTGTCAAACGTAAAACTTCAACGAATTAAAATGGGAAAAGAAAAAGGTAATTGCCCCTTAATTGTTCGCAGAAAAAAATTGAAACACGATGTTTTGCCCAGCAAAAGGGACATTTTACGGTACTTGCTGTATTTACTCCCAGACAGTAAAAGCGCTTTATCTAAAATTGAGAAAGAGGTCATGGAGATTTGGTTTTATGCTGGAGTTCCCACAACAACTACCGCCACAGCTGCGGTATTCTTTGAGAAGTTTCTGCAAATATTTTCGAGTACGTAGCCGTAACAAATGTTACAAAAAGGATTTTCATCAACATTTTTACAGTAAAAATAAAATAATTAACAATATTTCCGATGTTCCACTAAATTAGAACAGATCAAATTAAAGTCGTTAGAAATTGAAACTTGTATGTTCATCAGAACAATCTAAATATGACGTGAAAACCGACGTAGTTTTGAGAAGATGATGAAGAAGTCAGTTACTCGAGCGCTTACCTTATCAGAAGTGATAATCGTCAAACGGGAAAAAGCTGTGTACAGTAAAAAAAAAAAACGATTTTTTCAAAATTGAATATTTATTGTTACAATTAGATTATAGATTTGCTAAAGCGTCAATGGACCAAGATTGTGAAAATTTTATATTTTTTTAAAAAACTGTGTCCACATCCGATAGTCTTCCCCCATTATTAAGAGCAACAAGATTAAAATCGTCCGAACAAATTCACCCACCGCACACAGAATATAAATAAGCAGATATGTGGTAGGCCAAGTGCAAAATTGACTATACTCGACCGATTCTTAAATTACTGGAAACTTTTTACTCTCAATCATTCAATGTATTTGTGAAAATAGTTATTTGTGTGTCTGTTTTTGACGACTGATTTTAGGCAATTTCGCGTGTTGTAGACCGAGCAGAGCGAGGTCTACATGCAAAAGTGCCTAAAATAAGTTGTCCAAAACAGATACACAAAAAATTTTTCATGCAGAGGTCCAAAATCGAGAGAAATTTATGAAATTTCCTTCGATTTTGGCCCCGAGGCATGAAAAATCAAACAGTAGACTGTCCATTTTCTTATATTCAGATATTATTCGGATGTCTCACTCACACGCGTGTGTAAAATTGTATTATTCTACGAATACACAAAAACATAGAGCATGTAAGCACTATAATTCTTTGAACATCCAAAAATGTTTTTATTTCTATCGCACTGAATTTATGTAAAACTATGTATGTGTGTGTATGGTATTTGTTGTCGATTATTTGAAACTTTCTTTAATGAAATCGCTTCAGAGAAAAGCCAAAACATTTGTCATTTTGTAACGTGATGAAAATCGCATCGCTGCATGCGCTGAAAAGTATTTTAAAAACAAATTGCAATTACACAACAAGTTACAAAATGACAAATGTTTTGGCTTTTCTCTGAAGCGATTTCATTAAAGAAAGTTTCAAATAATCGACAACAAATACCATACACACACATACATAGTTTTACATAAATTCAGTGCGATAGAAATGAAAACATTTTTGGATGTTCAAAGAATTATAGTGTTTACATGCTCTATGTTTTTGTGTGTTCGTAGAATAATACAATTTTTCAGCGCATGCAGCGATGCGATTTTCATCACGTAAACGAGTTTTAGTTAGTGGTGTTTGAATTAGATGTAGTAAATAGTCGCTCAACATTAGTAACGATTATCACATGCAGTTGCTTCATATTTTCAGTCAATTTATTTTCTAACTGGTCGCACCGTACAATAATTTCTCGAATTTCCGAATCTTTGCTCAAAACGCCCGATTTACTTCGTAAAACGTTAAACTTTATTTTTTTTAAGTCACTAATTTGTTTTTGTATTGCTTCAATTTTGAGTTGGATTATTTCTTCGTCGATTTCTTCTTCTTTTGCACCCAATTCGTTAACCAATTCCATTTGGGAGATTACGAATCGTACCGCAATCAGCTCCATGTTTCACTATTTGACACGACAAAAAATGAATAAATTAATGTCTTGGTGACAACCGTGACAACAGAGTGCCGCGTGTTGCACACAAGTCAGGAAATATGTTACAAAATGTCAAAGTATGTTCGTTTCCGTCCGACCCAGTGACATGATAATGTTACTGCGGCCACCACGTTACTAAACTAACATTTCTTTGATTCGTACCATGCAAAAAAACATATTCAAGAGACCCGTACGCAACAGAATAGATGTGACAAACAGAATCAATGTTGAAAAAAGACTCGAACCTTTCTAAGTGAATATTGCCTTAACTCTTTAAGTATATCAAATTACGTCCACCCTCAATTGTGAAAACCTCTACAAGTCCGCACAAAAACCCTCAGAAATTAAAAATAAATTCAATAAATTTTTTTTGTACTTCGGCCGACCTTAAAACAAACATAGACAGAGTTGATTACCCCAAGTCCTAATATCACTAAATTTACACGAAGTTGTGGGTGTGCGCCGATTTTAAAACAGTCGACGGCGGTGCGCCGAGCATTGAGATGTCAGCGGCGGCGCGACGAAAGCCATTTAGAGTCGGCGGTGGCAGCGTTTTTGGTACGCCGAAATTTTCAAGCTTGTATTCTAAAGTTTTACACGAAAATTTTGTATAATAAAACCGATTTAACCTTAGCACCGACCTGAGGCCTACTTGCGCCCTAAGCACAGGCCCAAATTTGTTTTTTAATATAATTCGGTATCTCTCAAGTCAACAAAATCGGTTAGGATTTGCCCGATTATGTAAACAAACACGTTTCAGGATTCTGGCTGAGTCTAAGGGATTCTAATAAAAAAATTTTCTTCCATAAAATGCGAGACATTCCTAGACCTTTCGATTAAACAAATTTTTTTGAAAATTGGAAGAGATTTATTCAAGTTTTGTACAAAAAATATAGGGCCCTAACTCGTTTTTATTGCCCTAGCTAAGGGCTCAAAATCCAAAAAGTTTTTTTTACAAGTTTTTGGCCATACCCAGGCAAAAAACAATAAAAACAAAAAAATTTTATGAAAATCAGAAAAGATTTACTCGAGTTATGTACAAAAGACCAAAAATCACTTAAACGGTCCTCACTCGGCTGCGTTTGGATCGACAGTGCCCAGATTCAATCCCATAAAATATTTTTTGATTACCTTTCAGGGAAAAAAGTTTTTGGAAATCGGACGGATAGATTGACGGACGAACGGACAGACGGATGGACATTTTTTTATTGCTGATTCGTCTTCCAAGGACCATGATCGATGCTCGCCCCCTACTACCGGGTCGAAATTTGACTGGTTACAAACGTCGTGGTAAACGCAATAGACCCCTTTTCGAAGGACTTCGTTCTTCTTACGGGTCTAATAAATATTTTCCGTATTGTTTGAGCTTGTTGAGAAATTATTTAATAAATCTCAGGAAATAGTTTACGTAGTCCCCATCCCACCATCACTTTACGAAAAAGCACTGTAGGACTCGGTGGAAGTTTTTCTAAATTCATCCTATTGGGATGGTCCCTGAGTGAACCACGAAACACAGATCTAGGGGTCCTTCGTTGCTTCTCCCTCATCATCATCATCATCATCATCACACTTTATAGACCGTTGTTAGTACCTTCCGGTGTGAGGTCTTTCTGTCGCAACCCCAGATTGGTGAACTATCGTCCTCCATGCCCTCCTATCGCCCGCCAAGGAGATTGTTTGTTCGCCCAGAGAAAGTCCCCTAACTTCTAAATCTGATTTAACTAAATCGATAAACCTTCTCCTTGGTCTACCCCTTGGCCTAACACCCGGGACTTGTGCATCCAAGCTCC
>CM055405.1:39439757-39450108 GCA_029228625.1 Pseudolycoriella hygida | reverse complement strand
TCAGAAACCTGCTCCAGCTCCTCCCCATTTAAATTGCAAGCTATCTCCTTCCGAGCTTTGCCGACATGCATAACCTTAGTTTTCCCTACACTTATCTTCATCCCATACTCCTCACATGCAGCATTTAGGCAGTCAATCCCACCCTTCTCCCTTTCATCACGTAAATCTGGTCGATATCGCGAGGCCAACTAGGAACTGTCTTAACCGTTTGGTCCTATTCTGGGTCCTCTTGAGGGTGAAAGCCTAAAGACTACGTTTTAGTGTGCTCTGAGTTCACTTGTGACCAAATTTAGTTTTAGTGCATCTGTTCGGATGTTCTCAATAAATTCCCCTGTTAACTGTGCTTCTTCTAGTCTTTATTGGAATCTGCAAAACCAATAGGATTATCAGAGAATCTCATCTTCGACAGATGCTAACCCACTTCTCATCGGGCATCGGGCCGCACTTTTCATCCGTATATGATCTAATGACCAGGGAGCGACCCTATCCATCTTTCATGTTGGTAGTGTCTGAAAGGCTCCGGATCGCAGCTTACTGATGCAGAGCCTTTTATAGCCAACTCATCAGCCTTCGCGTTATCTATGGTAGAATGTCCAGGAACCACTTAAAATCCTTATCCATGCTAGAGGAAACAGGCGACATGTTCGCCTTGATCATCTCTTCATTACCCCTCAGAGCATTTGTGACTACTGCTTATCACGCGCAGAACAACCACCTGACGAGAGTAAGGCCTGACTGTTTTTGTATCATCGTAGGCTAAATTTTCTCCAAGCTGAGGCATCGACTGTTTAACTTAAGGGGAAATATCATATTGTTGCTTTGTGCTGCTTCTTTTTTGAGACACAGTCCAAAATTCTATTGAACAACAAAAACTCACAAACAACATTTTCTACGCATTGAACCTCAGACACATTGTGAAAAATAAACTTATTAAAAAAATTACATTGCGTAGAAAATCGAAAATTTTCTCGTTAACTTAGACAGTCGATAGCATCCTGAGCGATTGGAGTAATTGAATAAAATAAAATGATATTAAAGACCTCAAATCAAATTATAGATACTAAAGCGAGTACACAGTTTTGGAGATGCAAAAATGCCTGCTAAATGAGTTTACGTCGAGTTAACACTAGGCTTGAAAAATATTTGGCATTTTTGCAGATATTTTTGCGCATCTGTATCTTTAAAGCTAAAAGAATCACTCCATATTTTCTACTGTATGTCCAATACAAAATATTAGGAACGGAATCATGAAAATGTGCAGCTTTTCATAGAAACTGTTTAATCTGGTGATACATGAGTACATAGCTTGTAGAGGGGAGTGAGATAACGCAGAATTCGTCTAACTCCCTTCTTCAGACACGTTGTTTTCGGGTGAGTCCAAGGGCTTAAAAAAACTATAGACAAAAAATTTCCGCTCAATTTACTCCACAACATAGCAAAAGAAATTTTTCGGGCAATAAGATGTGAAACAAATGTGAAAATTCGAAACACAGAACGACACATTTGGAGTTGCTGCTTTTCCAATGATCAGTTCACTTTTAAGTGGTTTTTATCGGAAAATGTGTGGTGAAAATTTCCGAAATGTAGGAATTACTTTTTTTATATGTTACAGAATGAGTAAATAAATAAAAATTTCTTTGATTTAAACCCCAGAACAAAAAACCCACCAACTTCCGGGTCCCAATCCGGCTGGTTACAAACGTCGTGGTAAGCGCACTTCGTACGGGTCTAAAAATTAAAACCAAACGTCAAGTCTCTGTAGGGAACATTCCCCTGCGATAACACTTTGATGTGTCAATTTTTAATTCTTATTCACTCTGACTAAAGTGACATAAAGTGTGTGTCTCTCGTTTACTCACACCAGCACATGAAACTGATTCATTTAAAAGGCCCAGCCATCACTGTCATGACAGGGTCTCACATGCTTTTGACATTTTCATACAAAAAATTTCGTTCTCCATGAAAATTTTTAGCTGGAGGGGAAAAAATGGAGAATTTCGCTATATAGAAAAATTCGATCGAAGTTAGGTCAATATAATTTGACATGGTTAAAAAGTACAAATTGACGCAAATTGATGTCAAAACCAATAAATCGTGTTTTAACTTATCACAACTTGTCGTTTATCGTTCAAAAATTGTTTTTTGTGGTTGAAACAATTGTTTCTTGTGATTAAATGTAAAATATTACTTAGGTTATGTTGTTCCTTTTAAAATCAATTTACTTGCAACACATTCGCACAGACGCACAGACGTTCTTGGTAAGAAAAAGGAGGGTACAGCCTACATGGCAACACTAATGAAAATGGGAAGCGCATGATTTTCTTTGCGGCTGAAAGGAACCTAGTGGTGAATAGTACGGTACAAGAGTAGGCGTCTGGTTACCTGGAACCATCCCAATGACAACTTACCGTCTAGTCAGATTGACCATCTTCTGATTAGCGGAATGCACCTCACTGACAAGTAGCTCCCTTGAATTGTTTATTGACATATTGTAGCTACATAGATTTATGTACATTGGTCCGACTTGATGGAAATAAACTAAACTAAACTGACATCATAGATGTCAAATCATGTTGGAGAGCAAATGCCGACTCTGATCACTATCTTGTGGTGTCCACACTAAGAGCACATCTGGCCTGGTTTCTCATTCGCAAAAACGAAACTGTGAGGTGTTTCGTGGTGGACAAATTGAAAAACCCACGGATAGCAAGGGCATTTGCGGAGAACATTAGCACAGAGCTTCAACTGAAACAACAAGCACAACCAAACAATACTCCTCTTGACTGGCAATCGGTGAGTGTAATGTAATCAAAGAAGAAGCGTCGAAGACCTTAGGATATCAGAGTCTTAACGACAATATGTTGGCATCTGCTACAACACATGGTTTGATGAGGGATGTGCTGATGTAAGAACACTGCACGACTAGAGAAGGAAAATGCAAGAACGAGAGAACAGAAGAAGGTGGCAAATGCGCGCTACAAAAACCTGCGGAGAGAGGAGAAATGCTTGCACCGGCGTAAAAAGAAAGAGCACGAAGACAGGACGCTGTCGGAGCTAGAACGTTAAAGAAGCGCAAATGAGTCCCGAAAGTTCTACAAGCCCATCAATAACCAAAGAGGAGACTACACATCCCGATCGACCATGCGCAGAGCTGTAGACGGCACATTATTTACAGCAAAACATGATGTCCTTGAGAGATTCAATGGGACAAGTGGAGCCGCCAGTGACCAGGGCTTTTCCTTCCTTAACGACGACGGCCGTGTCGTGGCAGAACAAATATATGAGAAAGTCTCGACGGCAGTTACCTCATTCAAGAACAACAAAGCTTCTGGTCTTGACAATATACCCGAAGAATTGTTGAAAATGGCTGGTGAGGAATTGACGAACGCGCTGTATGAGATAGTGTTGCAGATATGGAACGAGGAAACATTACCTGCCGAGTGGTTGGAGGGTGTCATTATACTTCTACACAAAAAGGCGATAAAATGCTTTGCGAAAACTGCTGCTGAACACCGCATATAAGGTTTTTGCTCTTGTGTTATTCGCAAGGTTACATCCGCATTCCGAGACTGTCATTGATGAATATCAAGGCGGATTCGGACGAAGCAGATCGACAACTAACCAGATATTATACCTTTGTTTGATTCTGCAAAAAGGCAGAGAATTTCAAGTCCAGACATACCATCTTTTCATCGACTACAAACAAACGTACGAAAGGGCAAAAGTGCCGATAAAGTAAAGTAAGTGTTGCTCTGGATCTCGGAAACGACTCGATCGATTTTGCTGAAATTTTTTTGTTTGCAGACTCAGTCAGGATGACTCAATAGCTCTAAAACTATAAGAGTTAGAAGGTTGCTTGAAAAGGCAAAGTTGTAGAAAATTAAATTTTAGCGAAAACGTGTCTCTCGATTTCGGGGAAATATGACTCAATCATTGGGATATGGCCACTTCTAGAATTTGGATGGATGACCTTCATTTCAACTTCCATCAGGTGTTCCATAGGTTGTTACGGTCTTCCTAGGCTTGTAGGATTATTGAGCATTTCTCTAGCACTTTTGAACTTCTATCAGGTTTTCTGATATTTTCCGGTTATTCTCAGTCATCCAATGGGACTTCCTACGATTTTGGGATGAATCTGGATTCCTCTAGCACTTTTCATCTTCCTTTGGGTTTTTTCATATTTTCGGTCATTCTCGACATTGACAATTGAGCAAAATTTGTTGGGGTTTTTGACTAAAGATAAACTTACAAAAGTACTGATATCCGCACAAAAGAGTCTACTTACAAAAGTTCTGAAATCAGAGAAGGGTGACACATTAAGCTGCTAACGTAAAACGATTTTCTTCCAGTTTCAAAAGTTCTGAAATCAGAGGAGGGTGACGCATTCAGCTTCGATACGAAAAAAAATATTAAACCAAAGGTTCGTCGCGCTTTTAAAAAAATTGCGTCACAAATGCCAGACCCAACAACGAAATAAATTTTCAACACTTTCAGTTTTCACACGCAAAAATTCACATTTGCTTGCACTTCGTCACGTATTTCTCACGTCGTCTAGGAAAAACGTTGTTCCTAACTTATACCAAAAGGCTTTTTTAGCAAATTTGATTCAAGAACTCGACTCCGGCTCGTGTTGGAAACCTCTCATTCGCTAAATATTACAGTTCTTGTAGTATAAAATACTATAATTTTCGGCGCATAAATGTTATCCATGTCCAGCGCAGAATATGTACGAATTCAATTAATTTGAACACTTAAAACAACTTCCACTCCCTCACGCTAGCTCTAAGTTTCAAAGATTATCTGCAGAGTTCAAAAGAATGACATGAAACCATTTTAATTGCATTGACGAAACGATATTGTGTGCTGCAAGCGACGAGAAAAGTCGCAACTTGTATACAGTACAACTCTATTTTAAATCTCCATCTTATTTTGTTCTCCTGTGAAACAGTTTTACATCCTTTTCAAAGTAACTAATTAAAGTATTTATTTTTTAATTATCTGCATCCGTTATGAGCGTATCCTATTATAACCTCAGTGTTTTCAATGTTTTTGAACAGTTACGTAATCCATGTTAATTAAACTAGGATTATGCAATAACTTTGTTGACAAAACGTGAAATGAATTTAGCATAGAAAATTACGACAAAGATTATAAAGGCATTAAAAATAACGCTTGCAAGTAAACAAACATGCTTTTTTCGTGAAAACTAAGGGAGGGAGCAACGACGAACAGGAGGGCCATGTATCATAAAAACAAACAAATCGTAAAACACAGATCGCATAACAAATCAGTTTGCAATTTTTATACGTTTGCCATATTTCTGTTCCTGTAACTTTAAAATTTTATGGTTATAAAAGCATGCGGTTCAGTCGTGTGTCTGTGCTTTTATGGTATGATTGCAGTCAAGGAAACAAAACAAAAACTTTTTTTTTAAATCACAAGCGAGAAAAAGTTTAAATCGACTTTTTAAATGTTATGAAGGGCACACTTACAACTTTTAGGTATGCGAGAAACGCTCAGTAAGGTTTACGTTTACAATCGAAATTAAGCTGCCTAACGGACTTTGTTTGTTGGTTGGGTGGGTGGGTTGATTAATTTGTTGACGGGAGAGTTGCGGGAAATGTGTCATTATTTGACTCCACTCAAAACACTTATTGACTTAAAAGTTACACGACTTTGATTTCTTTTGTCGCTATGGCTCTGAAAAAGTTATTAGGCTGAGTTTTTTTGTTGTTTTTTTTGTTGCAATCGGTGGCACAAGGTTATTCTATTTTTTTTTTTTTTTAATCAAAGATATTTTAAGGTATGGTAATAATGACGATTCTGGTATTGTCGTTTGAGTTTCAAGACTATTCTATTATCATGCTTTTTTTCCAACACCATTCTTTTACTATCAATGCGATTTGTGCGACATCGGCTTATGCCAAATGAGCGGACAAAATACATGATCTGACAAGCGCAAAGTTTTTCATCGTTGTTTCTTTGAACTGAGAAAATCGTAAAAGAAAACACACGGCGTTTATAGCAAAACGATGTAGATGCTTCGAACGCACCCATTTCAACTAAGAAAAAATTTACAACGCTTGCAGCGGTCGTTGTTTTTTCACATTAAACTTTCGAGAAGTCGAGTGTTTGCATGGAAACAAGTTGTGAGTCTTCATTTCTTTACTAAACATTTTATATTTTACGAAAACGTAGACAAAACAAATTAATTTTTCCGCTATTTAATTTTTTAATTTTACGTTAACATTTAAAATGAGTGAGTTCTATGTTTAAACTTGACTCACGTCTTTTAATAGTAGATTACAGTGGGGGGTGCGGAAGTAAGTCATTACATGATGGATCAATTTTGTGAAATGAGCCAAACTCAAGAGGGTGTTTTTAAGCAAAGAGCTCGTGCGGTTGTAAACCTCGCCTTCGGCTCGGGATACAAACTCGATACTCGTCAAAAAACAGTTTTTAAAGCGATTTTCCTGTTTTGATCGGTGTCCCATCCGAAAACGCGTCATTACAAGCAGATGTACAAGTAATGAGAAGTTTCCGGTGGGGGCCCTCACATACATGTAATGAATAATTTCCGTGGGGTGCACATATGCATGTAATGACAAGTTTTCGGTGGGACATCGATTAAAAGAATATGACCGAAATTCACCGAGATACGGTGTTTATGATTGACTCGGTAGAAATTGGAGTGGTAAACGGCACCCTAATTTTAAAGCTGCGACTTCAAGGCTTAAAAAAATTAGTTTCCAAATGAATTGAAAAAAGTTTCACATATTTTCCTCGCATTCGCTTCGACGACAATGTTTTTTCGATTAGTACGATGAGAGCGTTTCATTCCTTACATAGTTTCATGCATTTTTGTGATATTTACCGTCCTGCAATGTTGCGTTTTCGATTATATTAGTGGTTTTACAACATAGGACTAGAAAATAGAGCGCATTTATGTTGTGCATGTGTATAAAACATCCGAGAAGACCTGCTGTTAGCTGTATGGTTGATAATCAAATGATGTTTTTCCACAGATTTCGATTATCATTGTAACATCTATCGCTTATACTGAGCAATCGAGAGGGTTGGTCTGGGTCGATTACTATGATGTGAATGAAACAAAGAAAATTTTTTAATGAAAGTTTTTCTTCTCCATGCAAACATGTCATTGTCGTCGATCCTATACAGAATGTTAAATTCACTGGGTATATAATATTATGTAATAAGAATTTTTATATTTTCATGTCTCATATTGTTTGCAACATAAAGTTTTATTTTGTTTGTTCTTAACGTCCATAAAAGTATATCTACTTGTGTTTGTGTACGGGAATTCGTGCGAAAATTGAACAAAGTAAAACCAGATCTGACATCTTTTCCGTGAAAGTCAACATTGCGGGCTTCATTATTGTAGGTTGTGTACGTTGCATAGTAAATCGAATAATATTTTCGGATTTCTTAGACGTTAATACGGAACTTATGGTAACCTGAGTTTTCTTTTGCTAACGTATAAACTCTTTGTATTAGGGACATGGTCGAGGTTAACCTCAAAACAGGTTCACGGTAAAACTTTAGCAGTTTTCTCTTCGTTATTCGCTTTAATATAGTTGGAACATTCACATTTGTAATACTTCGGTCTGGTCTGTTCGGTCCACCTTCCTATCCCGTGCTGCACCGTTAGTTAACTAATTTGTTTATATCATTCGGGCATATAATTAGCCATTTTTATCTCTGAAAATAGGGGTATAATGACTATAGTCGTGTTTCATACAAACTGGGAGATATATAATAGGCATTTTATGGTCGACTGGTCGACTCGACTATAATTTTCAAATAGTCTGACTATACATTTCATTATGACGTCAAATCTAAATGAAAATATAGAAAAAGCCACGAGTCGAATTTCTAATTAAATGCCCAAATTATATTACCTATTGTATTGACCATGGGATAAATAGCTTGATTATAGTCTCGGTACGTGAATATTACTCGAGGCAGAGCCATTCGGGCACTCACTTTACCTTGTATATAACGGCGCCATTAGCCATTATATCCCTTGGCCAATAATATACTATTATTGTCATCATAGGAACAGAACAAGTCAATACGTAAACTATAAAACTAAGCGAGAGCAAGCAATTTAAGTGAAAGATAAAATGTTTTGTCCAGTTTTGTTCATAGATTTAATACGACGGACGCTATCACTCCATCGTATTTTTGGACGACCAAATGCTCTTCGTCCTTCTCCTTTTACCATGCGCGATCTGTGAACTTCATGTATCGAAACAATTGATAATGACTATTCAACCGGATCAGTTATAAGGGGCTGTTCATAAATGACGTCACGCTTGCTATAAAATCCACAAAGCTCATAACTCCAAATTGGTCAGACATTTTGTTTATAGTACTCCGGCTACCCCCCCCCCGCCCAAACACATCCCCTATTTGGGGGTTTAGCCAGAGTCCTATAAACAAAGTTTGCTGTACTGCAGGAGTTATGACCTTTTTATGGATATACTAATTTTTTAAAGCAAGCGTGACGTCATTTGTGAAGGGGCCCTAAGAGCGATTTGAGGGGTTAGCAACTTGACACAATAGTGTCCCACACAATTCCATTTTTTTAAATTATGCAATAGTCAACTATAGCCTACTTTACCTACAATTTGACCTACGTTGCAAATATTTTTCACTGACTTATCGATCTTTAAATCAAACATTCGAAAAATCTATTTCCTATTTGATCAATTAACGGACCGTTCATCATCAATCATTGCCTGTCGGTCCAATCCTCTTCGGAGAGATTCCCAGCCAATCAAAATGATTTTGTTGTAGGTACTGTCAAACTTTTTTGCGGTAGTGTTGACACTGCTTGACCAGTTAATTTAACTAGTTTTTTGCGCGTAAGTTGGTCAGGTGAAACAGTCAATGCGAAGTGGTCAACAATATATCATTCCAATATCACTTATACGCGATCTGACGTAATATTTTCTCGTCTATGAGGTGTTCTTTTCTATCAGTGACTCTTATTCCAACTGACATTGTGTGAAACTGAAGTTGGCCCACCAGAAAACCGAGATCATGCTAGTGAGTAACTGCAAAAAAACTGAGCGGATCGCAATGAAAATCACATCCACTCTCTAATTAAAGTACTTTGGAGTTATGCTGGACGACTGCAGAAACTTTAATAGCCATATGGACTGCACGTGCGAGCTCCCCGAAGTAATGCTGTGAGGCAGTTCTGGGTAGAAAAGAGCATGGAGAGTAAGGAAGGAGGTTTTAGTTGGTAGGTCATTGAAGAATGGAATCGAACACTACCTTGGTCCAGGAGACACCCGGTCTATGAAGATTTCCTCACTCTTATAAAAAAAATGTGTGATTTTACCGATTTTTATAGCTAAATTTAAAGGAGTTACGAAGAGGGAGGATTCATTTTAATAGTATGGGTTAAAATCAATTTTTGTTTGTTGTATATACCATTGGCAACTCGATGTTGCTGCTAAACACAATCCTCATCATTTATACAGCCTTTACATAATATCCATAAAATGTTGAATTTAATTTTACAAAAATGATGTTACGACAATAAAATTATATTTTATATTTTTTATGTTGTCGTTACAGCGTGAAAACTGATTTGCATACTGGTGGAGCCCTAAGCAGATTATACATTGCAAATGCAAACCGCCAAGATTCAGGAAATTATACTTGCGCGCTGGGTGACTCTGCTAAAACAACTGTGAATATACACGTAATAAATGGTAAGTTTGATGGAAGGAAATGTTTATTTTAATTTTTTCTTCGTCTCTTCTTCAAATGGCAACAGTATGTTGTTTTGCATTTATAAAATACGTGGCAAGTGTACATCATTTTGTGTCCCTTGTGATGGTTGAGTTGTGTATATGTGTGGTTATCTAAATGAATATCTCAAGCTTTGTATTTAGATGTGTTGGATGAGCTACACCGAAAAAATGATTCTTTTCACATGACCGCTTTCAAGAATGAAAATTCTTTCACAGTGTTTCGTTAAGTTTACACTACTAAAGTCAAACCAACTGAAAAGAATAATCGAGTACAGTTGAGTGAGATGCAGCTAGGTGCAGTGAGGTGCAGATAGGTGCAGTGAAGTGCAGCTAGGTGCAGTGAAGTGCAGCTAGGTGCAGTGAAGTGCAGCTAGATGCAGTGAAGTGCAGCTAGGTGCGGTGAAGTGCAGCTAGGTGCAGTGAAGTGCAGCTAGGTGCAGTGAAGTGCAGCTAGGTGCGGTGAAGTGCAGCTAGGTGCGGTGAAGTGCAGCTAGGTGCAGTGAAGTGCAGCTAGGTGCAGTGAAGTGCAGCTAGGTGCAGTGAAGTGCAGCTAGGTGCAGTGA
>CM055405.1:39371711-39439257 GCA_029228625.1 Pseudolycoriella hygida | reverse complement strand
CTAGGTGCAGTGATGTGCAGCTAGGTGCAGTGATGTGCAGCTAGGTGCAGTGATGTGCAGCTAGGTGCAGTGATGTGCAGCTAGGTGCAGTGATGTGCAGCTAGGTGCAGTGATGTGCAGCTAGGTGCAGTGATGTGCAGCTAGGTGCAGTGATGTGCAGCTATGTACAGTGAGATGCAGTTTGTTTGAAATGAAACAGATTTCTGAGTGTCAATAATCAGGATTTGAGAATAATAGCAAAATGGCCAACAAGAAGGAATAAAGTAGCGACACAAAGTCAGCTATGACTTAGACATTTCCAATATAAGGGTTCTAAGGGGCGTAGCCGAAAGTTTGTCGTCAATGGTTGGTGGAAATGAATGGACACGTTCAGAGAATGGCGAATGATGGATGTGCAAAGGTGATGGGTGAACATTTTTATAGATTCATTCAAATCGGATCTATAAGTTAGAGGGTTTCTATTAGACAGTCAAACCATTTTTTGGCAGGCGATACAGAAGAGTGGAGGGGATTCATGATGACAAGCTTACACTGAAAGGGACCATGATCTATAAAGTGTGATGATCATGAGGAAATCAAACCTTGCGCCTGTAGCGCATGAAAATCTTACAGTCTACTTCTCAATTCAGAATATTTTTAAAACCGAGAAAATTATATATTTGAGGTTATTTCGTCCAGGGCTACTCTCTGCCTATATGCCAGATGAAATTTTATACAAAACATGCACAATGATCATTTTTACATTACCATATACATGATTTTTTCGCAAAGAAACGGTGTGTCGCTACCTCTACCACTTGCTACAAACTGTAGACGCAGATTTCCGTCGATAAGTGTTTGTATGTACGTAATGTTTACTCATCTCTTGTAATTCTCAAGTGGTAAATGTGACACATAAGAGCTTTACATGAAACTGTTGAAATTTTTCTGTCAGTGTGTAAAGTCTTCAAACAAGCTTTCTGCTCGAAATATGTTTCATTTAGCATTCGGTACGGAAATAATACAACATCATTTATATCATGCATAGCGTTTCACAACAGGATATAATTCCTGGTTGGTGTATTATTACATTAGAGATGGCTGTACAATATGTTTACCTTTGTCATAATGGGTTAAGTTAAAGGGATGCTGTGTAACGCTCTTATTAAAACAAGGTTTTAGCAGTCGATTTGGTTTTATTGTTATTTTGATGAGCTAACAGAAGGTGTCCATGGGTCGCCTGTCATGTGTACCATTTTCCACATAAACCTGAGGAATTTAAAATTGATTAAATAAATAAAAATTAATTTTCTACGGTTAGTTGAGGGTAGAAAATTAGGATAAAGGTTGAAATTGAATACGAAATATAATTATGTGAAGTTGATTCCTCCAGCACACACTTGAATAACGTCACAGAATTCATCCGAAGTTTAATGGTTTTCATGATAAATGCTAACCGAATTTCCTCTCAGCTATATTTTGATAAATACAAAAAACTTTTACTCGAAAAATGTGCCACTAAAATATAACAATTGTATGGACCATAGTTTGCTGCTGAAATATAATCCGGTTTTTGTGTATTGTATGTCGTCATAAAGTTGAGAATGATAAGCAATTTAGAAAGGGAGTGAGTTAATTTGTTTTGCAAATGGTTATCAACTTGACAGTAAACGAGTTTAGCTGTCACCGGAGATTTTATTTTGTATTGTTAGCCTCTAATGATTTTTCCATTTCTGCTAGAGTAATAGAATGAAATAAATGTCATCTTCAACATTTACAGCTTCGTTTTGAATGAAAGGATTACCTTTATTTCTACCCGGGCCGTAGCTAGAACGCTTTTTCAGGGCGGGCTCAAGCCCATATTTATTTATTTAGCATATGGTTTCTTACATCATATTCTACAATTATTTTTATATTACAATCTATTTTTATTACAATTGTGAGTCACCGAGAGGTCATTATGACAGGTTCGGTAATAATTCCTCAATTGAACATTTAGACTTAATACTATTTTCTATTTTTCACACTTCTTCATTCATAGGCGATTTGTTTTTTCGATGCTATTGCCGGGGAGGTTTGCTAGCCAACAGTTCCGATGACCGGGTTATGACATTATTGTCTGCTGGGACCTCACGAACCCATTGTGTGACCTGGGTGCCATCTTTTCGTTTCTTTTGTTTTTGGTGAATGTGGTGTCATCTGTGATACAGCAGCGGTACTATTGGACCATTTATGATGACCATTCACTGTGCATTGTTATTTGAGTGACGTCATTAAGAGTGCACACTGCCTATAAAAGAGCCATCTGTCGGAATCTTTTCAACTAATGAAAATTTGTATGGAAAAAGTCGCAATTTTCTGTAACGTTTTTCTCTTGAAGCCTTAAATGAAAACGAATGCTTATGTCGACATTACATACCTATTCCGAAACCAAATTGCGGAAACACTTTTGGAGATTCTTGGCCATATACGAAAACAGTTTTTCGTCTATATTTCCTTGACTATGCAATATGGAGATTTACTGTCAAAGGCAAAGTTGTAAAGAATTAAATTTAAGCGAACACGTGTTTCAGGGTTTTGGGGAAATGTTACACAATCCTGGTATATGGCCACTTCCATAATTGGGCAGGATGAGCCAGATCTCCAGATCTGTGATAGTTAGAAAGTTGGTTCCAAAGACGAATTTGCAGAGAATTATATTTAAGCGAACACGTGTTTCAGGGTTTTAAGGAAATATGGCCCAATCGTGGTATATGGGCACTTCCATAATTGGCCAGGATGACCCGAATCTCCAGAACTATGAGAGTTAGAAAGTTGGTTCCAAAGGCGGAGTTGTACAGAATTATATTTAAGTGAACACGTGTTTCAGGGTTTTGGCGAAATATGGCCACTTCCATAATTGGGCAGAACGACCCGAATCTCCAGAACTATGAGAGGTAGACAGTTGCTTCCAAAGGCAAAGTTGTAGAGAATAAAATTTTAGATAACACGTATTTCAGGGTTTTAGGGGCTTAGTCCTTGGATATAAGCTTTTCTAGATTTGAATGGTCTGAGACGTACTTCGGTAGGGCCCTTGACATTACCTTGGGTAATTTCTATGGATCTTTGAAATCTACAGTTATAAAAGTACAGAAAACGTTGGATTGTTTGCTTATTTGTATATTTAGGTACGTTCTAGTCACTTTGCCATATCTATTCTCTTTGTCACATCTATTCTGATACGTACGGGTCTTTGGTTATGTTTTAATGTAAAGCTTCAAAAAGTTGGGAAATAACCTTCCAGGTGTAGAATTCTAACACTTTTCCAAAGAGCGGTTCCGGATTGTTCGAATATTTTTCAACCTTTTTCAATGTTGCTTTTCGTGAAATTTCGAAGGACAGTAATTTGACACCACTCCTTGAAATCGACCAAAATCATTAAATTTTATGAAGAATTAGAGTTTGAAACGTTTTAGGGGATCTTATGGGTCTTAGCTTATATTTCTGTTAATTCCTTGCTGTTCAGATTTTCGACACGGCTCGTTACTACTGTCATAATGGACTATGATTCAATAAACCCAATTAACTCTACGTACTTCATTAATTTGAATGGAAATCAATTTCACTTTTGCGGAAATTCTACAAAATAATTAGAAATCATTCTACTGAAAGAAAAGCATACCATTCGCTTCGCTTGCTCAAAACAACATCCAATTTCAAAAAGATAAATGGATCCCCGAATGGCATCTTTGGAGTGATGTCTACAGAAAAAACGTATAAAATTACAGTCTAGTCGTGTCCACAAAAGGACTCTTTAACCAACCGAGTTTCAGAATTCAGCAACAACTCTGTTGATTAATTAAGTATGAAATTCCACTTAATTATATGATTCAATTTTTGCAATCGTGTCCACTGGTCGTGTCGTGTTTAGGACGAAAATAATGACATAATAGGCCTATTAATCCTAGCACGCAAAACTGAACATTGTTCTCATAATTACAACAAGGAAACGTACACCCGACATCACCAAAATATTCAAGCAATTTGTAAAAATTATGTAGCACACGTGTGCGTGTCGACAAATTATTCAACCCACAATCCCAATTACACATTCTTGAACCTACGTCTTAACTTAATCAGGAAATTCTTTCACTTTTTTTCATCATCAGCTCCAGAAGATAATTTACTCGCTTTAAGTACGTTATATGTCTTGATGGACCAATTAATATTAACAATGACGTGCGAATAAAAATAACCAACGAAATGTGCTTTCATAAAGCGTAACTGTAATAAATCACATTTTCTTTATATGTTTTTGCTCCAAGTTTTTGACTAATTTATGAGTGGCGAAGGAGAAACTTTTCATCCATGAACGAAAATACACACAATATGTTTTTTGTATGGAGTTTTATCGTTAGATCCGTTGGTAGTAGACACAATGAAGTACAACATGTAAATTTAAAACTTTCGAGCGTATACACAGTAACTGGGATTTGTTTTCATATTTTTCTAGCTCATACTCCACGTCTCACCATGTTTTTCTTTAACATGCGTTATCTTCCTCCAGTACTGTAAAAAGGCTTGTCCCTCTGCGTACATTCCAATCAAGACAAAAAAAGATTTGACTAGAACTGTGTGCCGATCGTTGAAGCATAAGTACAAACATATTCAGTCGCCTGGCTTGGCCGACCTTTATAATAGTTTGTGCAGGGAAATTGGGAATTTCAATTAACTGTCACACAAGAGCATATATAATTTCAATAGATCTTGTTCGGGTTGTTAGTTTTCAGATGCTGTCATGACGTTGACTTACTTTGTTTGTTTGTTTTGAGAACTCACTAACAGCCTTTTTACTGCAAATAACAAGATCAATCTGGACCACAGGGTCCACGTAACTTTCGAGCCGCGCCTTGAAGTATCCAAATATTTTCATAGAATATTTGATCCGCGTAGCTAATATCTCGCCTAAAGATACATCGTCGCAGCCACTGCAACTACGCAAATTATTAAGCTTGAGTGAACTTTAGGAGATTAGTCGCTAGAAAAATTCAATGAAGGCAACAGCAGCCCTATGGCAATGCAGGAACGCTTATGAGAAATCATGGGGACTCTCCCCAGAAGTTTTGGATCTACACGACGGTCATTAGACCCAAACCATTGATTAGACCGAAAGAAAGGATCGCTAGATCTGCGTTTCATGGACTTATCAAGGTACGACCCAAACTGATAAATCTAAAATAAAAAGTGATTCGACCCATGACTACATATTCCTTCTTTGTGTGGAATAACAAATGCGATAATCCACAAGAAGAAACTAGAGAAGTTCCAGAGAATGGCATGCATATCAGCTCATGGAAATCTACACCAACTGCTGCGTGCTGCCATGGAGGCGATGCTACATCTTCCACCACTAAACTCTTTTGCCAAACCGAAGCGATTAAGTCACTTCAAAGATCGCCAGTAGGTAGTTTTTTTTTCGAGGTAAGGTCGGGAATTTAGTTCTTCCGGTGTTTACGTGGAACGGAAGTAAAAATATTAGACACGTAATTTTTTATAGACTTTTAAAACTGATTTCTGGGAGGGAAACATATATTCATACAAATATACAAAAGCGATGATAGAGGCGATGATAGTCTGTCTCACTCCAATCAACGTATTTGTACAATGAATTTGAATGAATTTTTTTCCCTTTTTCCCAAAATAAATTTCAGAAGTCTATCAAAAACCATATGCAATGGCCCCGTGAAAAGGTCCGGCATTTGTGACGCATTTCTTTAATCAAAAATGAAAATATTTCAAAAGAATTTCTTGCGTTTCGAAGCTGTAAGCGTCACCCCAATTGATATCAGTTGTTTTGGAAGAAGAGAAACATCTATCTTCAACAAAAAAAAATTATAAAAAATTAATTTTCCCCTAAATCCGTCCCATACCACCGTCGGCCATTTTGTTGGTCACCCTGTCACACTACACAGTCAACCCAACAACTTCTCCTTTGGCACCAAACATCTATCTCCAACTCAAAAAAAAATTATTTTCCCCCTAAGTTCGTCTCATACGACCCTCGGCCATTTTGTTGGTCACCCTGACACACTACACACTCAACCCAATAACTATTCTTTTTGACCACTTTTTCGAACGTAACTTCGAAAGTCGTTGGCCGATTTTGCCCAAATTCAATTCCGTAATCAATTTATCTTTCAGGAAAAAAAAGTTCTCGAAAATCGGATAAGATTTACCGGATTTATGTGGAAAAAACACGTTTGGCCATAGTATAGACTCAGTTTTTAGGCTCTGACTGAGTCCAAAAGCTCAAAATCAAGAAAGTTTCTGCCGTAAATTTTCAGGAATGCCCAAACCTTTTAAACAAAAAAAAGTATGAAAATCGAAAAACGTATGCAAGGGACCCGTACGCATCAGAATAGATGTGGCAAACAGAATAGATGTCGCAAAAAGACTCGATCGCATCTAAGAAAATATTGCTCTGAAGGGTATGAAATGACGTCCACATTAAATAAGATTGGAAACTGTCGAAAGGGAAATATTGAAAAACCCGTCCGAAGAAACGGTGTAAAAGTCTCTCCAAATAGTCAAGAAACCACCAAAATCAAAAAAATCAAACGGATATATTTTCAAAAAAAGTTATTTGTACTACGGCCGATCTTAGAACCGACCTAGAGCACTTAGAAGAGGCCTCTGACTTATACTCATCCATAGACAAAAAAGTTTGCCATTGACACCGATCTTCTATCACTTATACTTCTCAAAATGTTCGAATTTTTCGAAAATATATTGTCTAGATCGATTTACCCTAACATTAGCGGTCATATTAGGAGGCATCATGACATGCGCCTCACCGAAACCAACAACTTTGCCTTTGACACCGATCTTCTTTTCAAAATATTTGAATTTTTCCAAAATATTTCGTCGAGATCGATCCATCCTAACATTAGCGACCTTCTAAAGCTCGGCGCGGCCCAAATCTTTTCTTGGGTGCTCTTAAGGCTTTGATTACCTATCGAATAGAAAAAGAGTCACGAAAATCGGATAGAATTGACTCGATTTGTGTATAAAAAACAAGTAGTGCCCTAGTCGGTCTGCCAGGGACCCAAAGTAAAAAAAATTCTTCCGTAAATTGTTGGACATTCGCAGACCTTTCGTTTAAAAATGTTGTTTAGATAGATTTACTCAAGCTATGCACAAAAACACATTTGGCCCTAGCAGAGACTCGTTTTTAGTGCCCTAGATAACTCCAAGGGCTCAAGATCAAAAAAGTTTCTTTCATTGTCGGCCATGCCCAGACCTTTGAAAAAAAAAAATTTTTGAAAATCGGAAAAGATTCACTCGAGATGTATACAAAAGACCAAAAATCACTTAAACGGCCCTAGCTCGGCGGCCATTGGGTCGACAGTGCCCAGATTCAATTCCAAAAAAGATTTTTCAATTACCCTTCGGGGAAAGGAAAGTTTTTGGAAATTGGTTGAGTTTTACTCGAGTTATCGTATTGACGGACGGACGGATATTTTTTTTATTGCCAAAAACCACTTAAACGGACCTAGCCCGGCCCAGATTCAGTCCCATAAAAACTTTTTCGATTATCTTTCAGGGGAAAAAAAAGATTTTGAAAATCAGTCAAGTTTTACTCAAGTTATCGTGGTGACTGATTCGTCATCTATCTAAGGACCATGATCGATGCTCCACCACCCCCCTACTTAAGGGTCCAAAGTAGAGTGGTTACAATCGTCACGTAGTGGTAAACGCATAAGACCCCTTACGGGTGTAAAAATTTCATCATAAATATTGCGTGCTCCACTACCTCCATCTAATGTTCTTGGTTGTGGCAATCATTGTATGTTTGTAAGAAACACAATATCATGATTATGTCAGAATATATCAAACATATGTTCAATAGAACCATTCTTCATGTTTCATTCTATTCAACAATTGTAGGTTTGAGTACCTATTGTAACTATCACCGCCAATTTCTTTTTGCTGCACATTCCAGTTCGTATATATATATAAGGGTTCATCGGCGCACACGTCTATGTAATGAGTGTATTTAATGGTCATTAGAGCGGCTGTATGGTATACTAGCCGGTGCTCAGGTCTCATATAAAAAAATTTGTCCTTATTCGTCGACTGATTTTAAACCCGATTTTTTTCATTTCTCTTTTTACATTTACTTTTCACTTTAAACGTTACGCTTTCACAATTCCCAAAAATATTATTCAACAAGAAAAACAAACAAAAGCTTCCTTGCCTCAAATTCAAAACCAAAAACCCATTATTCAGAAAGAGCTTTGCTCTTCGCTCAATGTACCACACACCAGCTTAAACCCATAAAAATATCCTGGAATATTTGTAATAGTATCCGTCGAGCGAGAAAAAAAACATTACCACACATAAAACATATCAAATGGGTACATAAAATGTGTAATATGCAACACAAAAATATTGTTCACCGAAAAAGATAATGCCCAGGAAAACCCTTTTAATTTTTTTTGTTTTTTGTTGTTTCACCCTAGAAATAAATTATTGTCCATTTTCGGTCATTTCTGGACTTTTACTTTATATGGTTGCGGTGTACACATTGTAACCGAATGTTATATTTAGCCAGAACACACTTTATAGTCTGGTTGGTTGAGCCAATCTGCATTTGGATTTAATTAACAACAGAAAATTATGTCATTATTACGGAATGTTTCTTAACTATTTGTACAGCGTCCAGTAGTAATCTTAGCTTCTAATGAGTAATTGAAGCAGTTCTCGTATACATAAGCGTCCTTGTGCACACTGTCGGATGTTGTATAAACAATACGGCACATTTCATACACCCAGCCGCTACCTCCCATTTTTTCAGAAGGCACTTTCTAGAGTATGAGGTCATTTATCAACGGCTCGTCAAAATGTTTGTCAAGTTTCAAAAAAATCACTGCATCCTTGAATTAGACGGTGAAGCAATAAAATGTCAGGGCAAGTTTTAATGGAAAAATTTCAGAGATATATTATGGGTTTTAGTTCTGTACGGAGCCGTCCCTAAATTACGTAACGCTCGAGGGGGGAGCGGGGGTATGCTGCTAGCTTAACGGAACGAACGAATCTTAACATTTTTCTTCCAAAATTGAAATATGAAACATAAAACTGTCAGCGTTTAAATTTATTTTATCTGCCTAGAACGATAATCTCGCATTTTTCTCCCTAGGGCAAAATTGTTTTTCTCGGCAGATAAAATAGCACATGCACCGCTGTCCAGGATGGTTTATTTTGACGATTTGGACGTTATTTCCCCAGCCGATAGATCATCCTAGACAGCGGTGCATAATCTACTATTGCGCCGCAGATGTTGTGAGAAATGAAACTTATAATTTCGTTTACATTTAGACGAAAATTTTAATTAATAAAAATGTAAGTCATGAAATTACCTAACTTCAGTTTTTCCCTAGCCGTCAGTTTGAATTTCTGCGAAAAAAAATTTTATTTTTTCGTTTAAAAAAATTTTCCTAGCGTTACGTAACGGAGCGGAGGGAGGGGGTGCGGTCATCGCTACGGTACGTTACGACAGGGGTGGGGTGGGGGGGGGGGGGTAAAAACTGGAAAATCAGCGTTATGTAATTTATGGACGGCCCCTACGAAGTTATTGAAAGTTATGCGATGATAAGAACTTCTACTTGAACTTTGTTGTGTTGCTTTTTGGTCAGGACCTTCTGGTCGATTCCGGTGCCAAAAAATCCCTAGGCAATGTTGGATGATGAAACAAGTACATAAATGTTAACTTGGTTCCGACTCGGCACCAGGCTGCGTACTTGAAAATTATTAGCAGCCTTATAGAAGTTAGCCTGAAGCCGAAAATCTCTTAAAGTCATTGTTGCGGCAATATGGAATGTTATACGTCATATAAATTTCAATTCGGCACCAGGTTGCTACTGCCCTCTATGTTGACAATTGGGTAGACAGCCTGGTGCCGCGTTGAAATTAATGTGACTGAGGTTTCGATGACATTAACAGATTTTTAGCACCAGGCTGCATTCTTTATGGCCACTTAAACGTCTCAAGTAGCCATAGCAATGTACTCGTTTTCCACTCCAGCATTGTCATAGGAACGTTTTTGGCAGCAGGCTGCCCAGCTTGAAATGCTTCTGTTTGTTGCAATTTTTCTCCATGAAAATGTTCTAGACGACGATATGATAAGGAGTTCAGGCACTAGACAAAGGACCGGTCTAGTACCTGGACTCCTTATTTCATCGTCGCTTAGAACATTTTCATATTGTAGAATTGCAACAAACAAAAGCCTTTTTTAAAAGACACCACTTTAGAACTTCTAGATCATCTATTGTTTCATTTTTCCTCATAGTGAACTACATTATTTTGTAGCTCTTTCGAATTGCCCTATGGCATACTAGAGCTATGCAGATGATATTGTTCTAACTTTATGTATTGAATAAATGAAATGAAATGAAACATTCATAGATTCTTCCAAAGACATGCTAACTACAGACTGGCAATAGCAAACAAAAAATTAACACAAAGTGAAGCGAACATGAAGAACGAAATGTTTGGTAGCGTTAGTGCGTCCAACTAAATTTGTGTGATTTACGTATATTTTCAGTAGAACAAATCAGCGTAAATTGTGTATGTGATGGTGCATACCACATTCAAATTACATATGTTCATGCTTGTTTGAGCTGATTGTTAGTAAACCTGGTCATTGGATTCTCCTATGCCGAAAACCGATTGAATGAGCTCATTTCACTGTTAGCAATTATCATTATCAGTTGCATCAAATCTAGTGCAAAGGCCTAATATCGTGTGAAATCAAGCCATCCGGGTGACAGTTTATCGTAGAAATGTTTTGGAATAGCTACGACGTCATATTCATGCTAAACAAATTCAAGTGTCTCAGGAGCTCTACTCCAATATTTGAAATCTTTGTGTGCTCCCTTAAAACTATAACGTGTTTTTTCATTCTTTCTTATTTAATCTAATTTGATGAAAGGATGTCAAGCAAGAGGGGGAAAGGATGTGGGATGTGGGATATGGGAAGAGTTCTAACAAAAGCGTGTCAAAATTGACCCTTTTAGCGTGACAGAGCTGCCCCAATTTGCATAAGAAACTTAGTGTGAAAGAGACAAAAAATTTTGTATGGACTTTTGCATAGATTTTTTTTTCTCTCTTTCGCACTAAGTTTCTTATGCAAATTACGGCAGAGAGGGAATTGGGGGGGATCTGAAAAATCAGATATTTGCGTGACATCGTTTATGAAGGGCCCCTATTTGATGTGGAACGAAAAGCATTCACACCAATAGCTATTGACCGTACACCCTAGACTGGGAAAAAAGATCTCTATTCCAGCAAGTATTTTTCCAAAATTGAGCGTTTCAGATTTGGGATTCAAAAGCAAGGGTCCATCTTTCTAATGATTTTTCACACTTTTTCCATCACTGAAGTCACACAACACGGCCATCACTTATCACATCTCCTTTCTCCTCTGAACCGATTAAAAAAACGTTCGTCCTTAGAATTTTGGTTCTTCATCACTGAAAAGTTTCATGCCTGTCCAGAGAACTTATTGAATTTTTCTTACACAAATAGCTAAGATTAAAATATTAAACACAAATTCGAAAAACTTTCCAAAATGAGAACGTAAGACCAATAAATCCACTACAAATACAACAACCTGACTACATTGCCAGACGTTGCCAGACAAAGACTTCCCAAATACATTTCGGTTAAATGTTTATCCATTTTTCATTGAACGTACAACCGTATCTCATACATTCTTTTTCATTTTTCAGGAGAAAATCCAGCAGCAATGCAACATGCAAACAGCGCAAGATGGACACCAATTACATTGGTGGTATTTTTGCTGACCTTAATCGTTTTTGGCCATAACAATTGGCGGTGACTATAATTCTGTGACTAGAATTTTGCTTTTGTATGGTTTTCAATTTAGGAATTTTCTTTGAAACCCAATTAAATGCGAGAAGAAAAAAATTGTTGTTATTAGTGACAAATTATAAAAAGAATATGGAATACATAAAATACAATAAAAACAAAAACAAACAGTTGATAGTAACGACTAAATGATATTTTTAATATTCATATTTGATACGATTTTTTATAAAATGTTTTCATTCAATTTTCAATTGGATTACATTTATTCAGTAAAAAGTGTATAAAAACTAGAGACAACACAAAAGAAATATGGAAAAATGTTGAAAGTTTACTCTGACCATTTTGTCAATCATCCAATCCAAGTTATAATTTTGGATGATTCTTATTTACTTTGCGACGGTGCAGTGGTAATCAAAGGCAGTGATCCGTTGGCAACACGATTCGGATTTTGAATAAATCTTTTAAACGTTTCAGTCTTTATTGTTCTAAATATCTGCTGCAGTTCAAAGATATGATGTGGCAGATTCAAAATTGGTAACAACTTTTCGAAATCGGAACGAATGAAAGAGTGTTAGGCGGGAGATGCAATTAATAATAATAATAATCTGCCTTACAACCCATGGAGGGTTAGAGGCTAGATCATTATTTACTAGTTTCGCTGTTTGAGGTTCTACTTTTTGAGATCCTTTCATTACCGGAAAGTTTTACTGTGCCAGTGGTAAGCTGTGCGACAAACCCAGTGCCATCTATGAGATGTAACTAGGAGCGAAACTAGTAGGAGTAAAATACCGGTTCTCCCAACAATGCCTTTTTCCGGTAAGCCGTACGATGGCACCACACTCAACTTCACTTGACTTGAACGATTCAATCAGTTTTGTTTTGTTTACAAATCTAACAATCTTTGCATCAATTTTACACAAGTCTTATATGCAGCGGCGCCGACTTGTTTACCGTCCATGCGGGGGCAAGCAAAATTTTTTAATTTGATGATGTGTATTTGGCAAACATGCCAAAGTAAGCAATGAAACGGTAGCTAACGTTTGCTTTTAAAGCGAAAGCTATAAGAAAATTTTTGAAGTAATAGATTCCGAATGAAGCTGCGGTGTTTGACGTTTATGTTACAGAAGTAAGTGTGCACGCGAGCGAAGCGAGTGAAAATGTTTCTATTTTTGTTATTCAATGGAACCCACAGCAATTATAGATTTTACAAGGAATATTCTTAAGTCCTAAGATACCCTATAATTTGAGTCTCTCAATTTGTGAAACGAGTTTTATTTTAAATTATTGGAAACTTTCGAAAAACGAGTCTGTTCTGGCCATTAGTGTGAGACATTCTCATGAAAAATTCAGGCCCATTTCGTTGAAAACTCTACAGATATATGCTGCTTGTCGTGGTTTGCAAGTATAGGTTAAGCACAACAGGCCCAAAAGCGGTCTAGGTGCTGAACATCGGTTCACTCACGTAACCTATACATCAAGAAATGACTTCAAAAATGTATGGGCTAGAAGTTTAGAACAACACTTCGTTGATACAAAGATTCCAACATATTAAAAAAAATTTGTCGGTCCTAAAAAAACGTCAAATGTAAAATGGTTTGATAATCCTGTAGGATGGAATATGCCTTGAATGTACTATTTCTGTTCATAAAGTGATTAAATTTACCATCCGTTTAATTTGTTATGTTTATTTGTCATGGGGGGCCCTGCCCCCCTATACTCGGCGCCGCTGCTTATATGGTTCGAAACAGGTCGAAATCAGTTCAAAACATAAAATACGTCTTTTTCACTATTTGATTTAAGGTTGTGTTTCTTAACAAAGGCCTCTGTTTGTTTCAATTTTACTACATGAAAATGTTCTAAGCGACGATGAAATAATGAGTTCAGACCAGTCCTTTGTCTGGTGCCTGAACTCCTTCTTTCATCGTCATCGAGAACATTTTCATGGAGAAAAATTGCAACAAACAGAGGTCTGCATTTCAAGCTGGGCAGCCTGGTGCCAAAAAAGTTTCTATCACAATGCTGGAGTGGAAAACGAGTACGTTACTAAGCACTTGGTTCCAACCAGGGGCGTGACAGTCTTTTGTTGTGACATTTACAAATAATATTCAACGTGAAGTTAGCTGCAGTTGCGACCGAAGCTAACTTCATTGCAAAAGAAATCAGCTGATTTCACTCATAAATTCACCAAAGTCAGCTGAAGTCATTGAAAAGTTCAAAAATCAGCTGATTTTTTTACAATGAAGTTAGTCTCGGTCGAAACTGCAGCTCACTTCTCGTTGAATATTACTTGCAAGAATCAAAGCAAAAGACTGTCACGTCCCTGGTTCCAACTCGGCACCAGGCTGCCTACTTGAGAAGTTTAAGTAAACATAGAGAACTCAGCCTGATGCCAAAAATCTGTTAATGTCATTGAAAACGCAGATACGATTATTATACGTAACATAAATTTCAACGCGGCACCAGGCTGCCTACTCAACATATTCTATTGTCAACATAGAGGGCAGTCGAGTCGGAACCAAGTGAACATTTAAGCAGAAAACAAACGATAAATTATGAATTGCTGGGATGAGCAATTTTGTTGTATTTCGATCAATGTTCAGAATCGACAACTGTCAACACAGATTACGGAAAATTAGAAATTTTTCTAATTCGCGTCAATTAATTGCGATTCTCCTGTCAAAGCACACATGTATGCATTTTCATCAAAATTGCAAATTCGTCGTATTTCAATGATTCTTATGTCACAGACTTGCTGAGATCGACAATTCAAATTGCTCGTTTGTGTTCTCCTTTAAGTACTCGTTTCATCATCCAACATTGTGAAAGGAATGTTTTTGACACAAGGCTGCCTTCCGCAATCGACCAGAGGGAGTTGACCTAAAATTTTGTAAAGATAATGACTTTTTAAGAAAAAAAATTATTGACCTGAATCCGGTCAACCTGCCAATTTTACACTAAATTTTGGCCTGATAGTGATCTACATATCTTACACATACTCACAATAAAATATATTTTTTGTATAAATGATGGATAATTTATATTACCTTTATGAAAAACTTGTGTAAAATTGATGTAAATATCATGTGAAAGTTGTGGAGAAATAATGTAACAATCATGAACGACAAACACTTAAATTTTACGTGGAGTTAAGATAAATTATCCACCACTTTTACATAACGCAAATCATTTCGACGGAGAAAGTATTTTGGTGTATGTGTAAGACTTGTGTAAAATTAATGTAAAAGTCATGTACAAATTATGGGCAAATGATGTAACAATTATGAACAATTATAACTCTTCAATTTTACATATAATTAACATCACTTGCCCCATATTTTTTACATCAGCACACATACATTTCACATTGATCTTACATAAATTTCACATCATTGTTACATCAATTTCACACAAAATTTACACTATTTGTACATGATTTTTTGGATTTTAAAATGTACGCGCTTGAAATCGGATGGAAACTTATTTACTTTTGACAGCAAAAATTATGTTTTTTTTTTTAGCTGCAGCCGACTGTTTTTTTTTGTCAGTAGCCACCGACATTTCATAAACGGCTCTCATGTCTGAATCACACAAATCTAAAAAATGTTTAAAAATACTTAAAATATCATGTCTCTCGCTCAAGAGATTATAGCTCATGTCGTATTGTCAGTAGCGTCATAGCTGAATACGTACAATTTCCTCCCTCAATTTTCATCCCTCAGTATAAACGGGTTTTGATGGAACTCTAGTTTAGAGGTAGCTTTTGGGGGGACAGCCGACATATTTCGCTAGTGGAGGGGGCTTTAAAAATTTGAAAAAATTTTATGACAGTTACGAGAATTTAAGTTTAACATGCGATAACAATGGAATTCAGTGGAACGTGTTGAACTTATATTCCATTCTCTGTAAAATATTTCACTCTAAAATTAAGAATGTTTCACCACTTTGCCGCGATGCTTCAGAATAAAATTTGACGCTTTCTTTACGTAAATTTTCTCTAGGTACACATTTACACAGGACGCAGTCTGCATGGCTTGATAAAAGCCACTTTCAATACTGTCTGTTCATCGATTCTATAGTATTTAGTGGCCCTCCAGTATCGTGTTTTTACCTAAGCCTCAACAAGCAGTTGTACTGTGTAGCTCATTGCGCTATCGCCCATCCAGACAATTGTTACAGCAAGAGCCTTTGCTTCGTCAGAAGGGCTGAATCAAAATGGTCTTTAGATTAGGAATTTCGAATCTGGCCATGGGAAGATCCTGAAAGTGACATGATTCCACATGTCGACTTTGAGAGGCGATACCAGATCGTCATACCGGACAGGGCGGATTGGCTAGGAAACTGGCCGACCTGTCTGCCGACTGATGAATGGGTGAGCTTTACAGATGAGTCGTAAACTGAGGAAGTAGCGGGAGCCGGAATCTATTCGGAGGATCCGGCGAACTACGACGGTCTCTATTTGGGAAAGTTAGTGAGCGTCCTCCAAGCAGACACGTTTGCGACGTTGATGGGAGTGATGAATTTAGTTCCAGAAGGAATGACGGGTGGCAGAGCGACCATTTGCTTAGACAGTGAGTCGATGGCAAAGGCGATCGCGTTGCCTGTGACAACGTCGAAACTGGTTAAAGAGCTAAAAGGGACCCTAAACCGATTGGGGCTGAGAAATCGGATCACGATCACCTGGGTCCTGGGGCACATTGGTGTAGACGGTAATGAGAAAGCAGACGATCTGGCGAAACAGGGTTCAGCATCTTTGATCGAGGGTCCAGAACCCCACATCCCGATCCCACACTCTTTGTGTGAAAGTGTGATAGAAGACTGGGTGCGGGCTGAGTCCGCAAAGAGTTAACTCGCGTACGGCGGAGGAAAGCACACGAATCTCTTCTTCCCGGCGCCTGACGAGAAGTTGGACAAGGAGCTTCTCAGAATGGACCGTAGTGGCATTAGAAGAGTAGTATGAGCCATTACGGCTCACTGTGGGTTGAACAAGCACTTGGCCAAAATGACCATCTTGGCTGATCCAAAATACGACCGCGGCCTGAAGGAGGAAAAGCACGTCCACATAACATTTGAATGCCCGAAGTTCCACCTGCTAAGGAGCATGACATCAGGTTATGTGATTCAACCCTCCGATATCTTAGACCTAGGACCTATCGCTCTAGACAGTTTCTTGGGAAAAAAACAAAGGATCAAGAGATCTGTGTTTTAGGAGCCAGAAATGGCTCATCCGACCCTGATAAATCTAAATCTAGAAATAATTCACTTGAATGAAGCGATGAAAATTTTTTTATTAGACACCAGTGCCACCTTTCGACTAGATTTTTAGCATCCTATTCATTTCCATCAACCAAACAAACGTTCAGCCATTTTTTGTCACTTCATTAATCGGAAAAATATTAACATTTTCTCCCTACTCCCCACAACCGGGTAGCTAGTCTCACCTGTCGAAAGCATAATTATGAAGTGTAGGTGGTTACCTACCCTCCACTAACCTCATTTTCCCAGATGTTATGGCTAAATTGAAAATGTTGCAAAATATTTGCTGAATCGCCGCGGTATCAGAGGGAACTCTGTAGCGAAAATAAAAATTTTTGTGGATTTTTTACGTCGAGCATACCCGGGATTTTTTTTCTGCGTTGAATAAAATGTAATCAAATTCACACAAAGTGATAACAATACAAAGCAATAAATGAATTTTATTTAAAAAATTAATTGCATTTTCAAATGTATTTGATGATTTCAGTTGAAAATTCCAATAATAATGAAATACCTTCGATAAATTTTTTAAAGCCATTTTTCGCTTACACATTACACTGGTACGAATTAGACTGTAGTTGGTAAAATCTATAAGGACAGTGCAAAAAGGTAGACGCAGGGAAAATATATGGATAATAAATTACACATGCGCTATTTTAAAAATGCACATTCTTTCATTTCAAACATTAAGCATGTTTGATGAAATTCACATACAAAACCTGTTCTGTAAACAATGAAACTGGCTATTCTGTAAAAAGTGCAGTTTTTAATTATTGCATGTGTACGAAAATTGTACTCACTTTACTTCACGATAAGCTTAAAGAAAAGGACATACGACTCAATTAAAAATTTTACGATTATCCATTCTTAAAATTCTCCATAATGCATGTAATTTGACAGACTGTTAGAACTGTCACTTACTGTCAAATACTTTCCTTTCCGTACGTGGAAAAGTTTTTCAACTTAAAAAAAATGGATAAACAGTCAAAAATGTCCTTAGCTTCACAATCAAATCAAAGTCAGTAGCTGAATATTTATTCTTAAAATGTTCCGTTTTTCGTGCATGAATCCGTGGCCCATGACTTCCCATTGACAATGCGGCCCTGATGTTACGTTCATTTATTACATTAACACATAACCTGTGCATAGATTCGATTACTGCTGGTAGAATGGATCTGAATATCACACACCGTCGCAATTACATAAATAGTTATTTGTTCCGTCCGGTGGAATAATTTAGTTAATAATAATTATATTCAATGAACTTGGTTGATGATTCCGAAAGTCACTGAGTGTGCATTTTAAATTAACTACAGAGTTTATTAAAATTGTTGTTTGAAATTTATTCTATTTTTGCTAATATTTTATGTACATTATGCTAGACAAGCGGAAAAACGCTCATATCAGTGGAAATGTTGTTAAAATTTGCCCAAATTGATAGTAACACCCCCACCATTGGGAATGGAGTTTTCTACCTGAAACGCACATCGTTTCCTGAATATTCTATGTACAATGTGAGTGTGGGGGCATGTTTCTTAAAAGCGTCACGGTTTCTATTCCCACTCCAAAAAGGAGTGGACATTGATTTATGGTCTAATTTTTTTATTTTCTCATGATATTGAGATTAATTAAATAACAAGCAAAGCAACTTACCAATGTATAGCTCTATAATTCGTTTACGCGGTATAACAAAGCAATAAGCACAAACAATCAGCCCATAAATTACTTAAATACTCACTTAGTCGTCTCCTGTAAGATTCACACCCGCCACAAAATACGTTATGGTGTAACTTCTTAAAAATCATTTTTCTGAAAAGGGATAGCGTTATGAAAAAAGTTAAGTAAAGTCCTCCCAAAATAAATAATTAACGATGGAAGAAAATAGTATTGGCAAAGGTGTTCTCATTTATTTTGGGGCTACACTTCTTACAGTTTTCCATCACTATTCCCATAATTTTTCATCACTGGGTGGGAATACCAATTGTTTCATTATAAAGAATTTCTTATGCCACGATGATACACCTTTTCTCAACTTTGCTACAATTTTCACCTTTTTAGAAACTTTTACTATACTTTTTCCTACAATTTATTAAACTTTTCTCACCACTTTTCAATAATTTTCCAGTACATCGGTCGTTGTATTTTTAAGAACTACATTTTCAATGTCACTAACAATGCACATCCCTATTTAATTAAATCAGATTTAAAAGTTAGGGAGCTTCCTAGCCTCGCTAGGTAAGGAACTTTTCTAATTTTTCCGGGCAATTGCGGGAATTCAGATTCAATCGGGCAGAGGTTTAAGTGTGTACACTGCAGATAGGCCACAGTAGTTTTTTTTCTATAAACCTGGGCACATGTTTCCTCATTAAGATGCTCGTGTCCGCAGTGCTCAATCTAAATTCACTCCTTTCGAAATTATCATGAGGTCGACGAAAACTACACAGAATCGCAAAAAATTGAGTATCTGTGGCCGAAATTCAAAATGTAAGAATTATAAATATTGCTAATGAAATTATTCTGCCGCTCCACACAGATGAGCGAAATCTGGAGCCATCATAGCTCAGAACTTTAGACACACTTCATATTGTTCTTCCATCACAGTGCACAGTGCCAAATTCACCCAATAGGGGGTAAAATCTATAAGATAATTTCAATGGAGGGAGTGGTCGAAAATTAGAATTCGTGTGCCAAACATATAATGCGTGTGCCAACACGAAAACTTGGATTTTGTGTGTCAAAAATAGAATGCGTGTGCCAACTACCAAAAAGTGTTTACAAAGTATCAGAAAGTGTGCAGCAGTCCACTTTAGGGGTCTGGAAACACGAAATATAAGAATTCGTATGCCGCCCCTCGACCCCACATTTTTATTGGCCTGCGACACTAACTTTTCGATCAACGTTTATTTTGAATATTCAAATAACTTCAATACATTTAGGGGGCTCTGTCCCCTCACCCCCGCGCCTGCGGCGAGCTTAGTTTTTCAGCCTACAGGCGGCCTTACGTGCATGGGGCTCCGCTTCCTAGACACCGCAAGGGGGATACTCCCCCTTGACCCCTTCGCAGGGGCTGCCGCCACTTGATCCCACTTTTTTATTGGCGCATTATTTTCATGGCCTGCGGCGCTGACTTTTCGGTCAACGTTTATTTGAATATTCAAATAGCTTCAAAACATTTATGCCCCCTCACTCCCGCGCCTGCGGCGAGCTTTACTTTTCACCCTGCAGGCGGCCTTACGTGCCCCAAACCCCGCTACGGGCTCCGCCACTTAGACCCCGCAAGGGGTGATACTCCCCCATTGACCCCCTTGGTGGATGCTGCCGCCCCTCGACCCCACTTTTTTATTGACGCATTATTTTCATGGCCTGCGGCGCTGACTTTTCGATTAACGTTTATTTTGAATATAGATGTAACTTCATTACATTTAGAGGGGCTCTGCCACACACGCATTACAATTTTTCATATTCCCATACCCCCAAAGTATACCAAACTCACTTTTCCACGCTTGGCACACAACTTTTACTGATTGGCACACGGATTCTACTTTTGGTACGCTAACGCGTGTGCGAGATTCCCCGAACTCTTCTTCTTACAGATCCTTTCATTACATTTTTTTTACTGTGTCAGTGGTGAATTGCACACAAACCTAGTGCCATCTACGATGAACTAGGGCTCATTCTATACAGAAAAAGAAAAAAATGTAATGTAAGGAACAAAAGAGCGAGAAGAATATATACGGTCAAATGAAGAGAGAAAGAGATAGCTATATTGTTCGTTCCTTACATTACATGGAATGAGCCCTAGGTGCGGAAACTAGTTGGGCTTAGAATTCCAATCTGTTTTACCGGCATTCATTTTTGTACCACATGGTAGTCAAGGGCTGCTTTCATGGGGGAAAATTATCTCGTCTGCTGCGATGCATGGTCGCATGTACTCCCTCGTCCGGAGGCTGAACGACGAGAGGATTTTCGCCCTAGGGTACTCGGACGATTAGACAATCTGATCAGAGGTAAGTTCGAGAGCACACTGGGCGATAGGATGAGGTAATCGCTGGAGGTAGTGGAGGAATGGTGTCGGAACAACGGCCTTAGAGTTATCCCGGACAAGACGGACATAGTTCTCTTTAGCAAGAGAACATCGGATCAAGAACTTGTAGGTGAACTGGGGCTGTTCGATAAAGACATTACCCCTGGAGAGAAGGTAAAATATCTGAGAGTTATTCTCTATCGCAATCTCAACGACAAAGCACAGAAGGCTCCAGCAGCTTTCTGGATTTGCAGGAACTCTTATGGGAGGAACTGGGGTTTCAAGTCCAAGGCTATACTTTGGATTTATGGTGGCCGAGGCTCGACACAGGGAGTGCGAGGAAAGAGCTGAACGAGATTCAAAGGCTGGTATGAATTTGTGTTACCGGTGCTATGAGGTCGACAGCTACGGCTGCCATTGAGACGTTGATTAACCTGCCACCGGTCTACGTGGAATTAAAGGCGAAAGCTTTTGCCACGGCAGATAGGTTATCACAGAATGATCTTTGGACTCCGAATTTCACTTCGAATAATGGGAAAATCAAGAAGGCTATCACTAATGAGATCTTTGAGATGCTTAGGGACCGAATGAGACCGGAAGCAGACTTTGCGAGGCGTTTTGAGACTGTCGGAATGGCTGGCCAAGTCACATTTCGGGTGAAGAAGTTGTGAGCTCCACTGACGGCTCTTAAACTTCGGAAGGCACGGGAGCCGGGGTATTTTCTCCAGGAAAGGTTGTTGAGAGTTGGTATAACCCACGGAGGTTAGCCAACGTGACTCAGGCTGAGACGTTTGCGGCAGTGATGGGAGTGCAGGAGCCAATCCCAACAGAGGCATGTGGAAGAAATGTCTGTTCTGACATTTAGGCATTGATTAGGGCGCTCATGTCGCCTGTCGTGACATCCAAGTTGGTGAAAGAGTTAAAGGAGACCCTGATGGAAAGTGGGCTAGAGAATTGCTAATCATGGACAGGTGGCAGCATCAAGCGGGTGGTGGGTGCAATCATCGGGCACTGAGGACTAAGCAAGCATCTAGCTAAAATGGGATTCACCAATGATCCCAATTGTGCAATTCAGTGAAGAGACGGGCGTTCACGTAATATGTGAATGTCCGAAGTTTTCCTCACTTTGGTCCAATCCGCAACAGTGCGCAGCATAGGGCCTGCCGCTCTGGATAGGTTATTGGTTGGGACTGGTAGGTTTTAGAGATTTACGTGATGAACATGATAAAAGGATCAAAGGATCCGTGTTTAATAGACCAGAAATGGACCTCCCCAACCTGATATATCTAATAAAACGGTAGCGCAGCTAGCATTTTACCATTAGGATTTCTTCTGGTGATAATTTTATCTCCGCCTAAAGTTAGACTCAGGAGATAAAATTCATCGAATATGGGAGAAGCCATATTTGTCATTCTTCTGTGTACGATTCATCGCAGCATCAAATTCACAAGTACACAAATTGTGAAGCCTGAGTAAGCCTAGGAATGCACTTTCATGCTAGACATTGAAGAAAAATCCTATACAAAATTTGTCCCCACCAGGATTTGAACCCGGATATTCTTGGTGGAAAACCAGGAGTACGTTACCACTGAGCTAACCCGTCGTATCACGCTCTACAGCTCATTAATGTCATTAAATTTTCATTAGGCGATTGCATATTGAAAAACTGACAAAGAAATCGGTGATCTAAAAGTTTTTTATGGGCTGTTCATATTTCTGTTCGTTAGTAGCAGAAAACAGAAACTTTACTTTACATAAAACATTCCACTGCAGATTTACGTAAACTCATCGTACGTAATAAATGATTTGTAGGGTATAGGGATACAAAGTTTTCTCCAAGTTTCCTTTGAACTATTGAATTGGGTGATCGAATTTCGAAATGAACCGATGGAACATTGTAAATAGTACGTTGGAGTTTAGTTATTTTCCGGTCATATTAAAATATTGCAGTCTATGATGTAATGTAAATTTCAAAAACTTATATAATGAAACTAACAATAAACTAATCAAAATAGTAAAAAAAAATGATGATAATGTAAAATCAAATTTCTACACTACTCGTACTCTTTGTGTATAGCATTTATGTAATAAATTATTGTAAATAAACTTAGAATATAGAGACAACATATAGATTCTAATAATATTAAATTTACCATGTTTATAGAAACTTTCCATTAAAATCATATCAAAATCACTGATGTTTACAGAACGTTAATTTTGATGAGTCAATATGGTTGAAAGGGTTTAATTTCCATTAAATTACATTGGTGCTAAGAGGGCGTTAGATTCTATTTTAGATTTAATTCGGAACGAAAGTCATGTCATTTCACTTCATTTGGAAAATTTGGTATTGTTGTTCTGTTGTTTGAAAAGAAATGACGAAAAAAATGCTCGAATCATGGAGTTGTTGCTTGATCGTTGTGCGTGCAATATAATTTCTGATGCGGAAAGCACATGCTACCGAATTATTTTTCGTTATCGGATTAACTCAAATTTAGCTTCCGAGTGAAAATATTTTTAGACAAAGGAGGAAAATTAAATTTATCTCTCTGAATTGAATGGGTGATTCGATGCAAAAATAATTACCTCGACTGTTGAAAAAAAGTTATGGGTTTGTTACGCGATTTAGTATTCAAATTTCATTTTTTATAGATGGGGACTTCGCACTGCATACAATTTTTTTCATAATTTTTTTTATTGAAAATTGTGTCGTCCTCGAGAAAATTACAACTTTGAACCATAACAGTGGAATCAATAGTAGAATTTATTGGTGTTATGACATTTACGTACATAGCTAGAGAGAAAAACAGCAGTTTTTGCAGCATCTTTTGTGTTGATCTTTACAAGTAATACTCAACGTGAAGTTAGCTGAAGTTGCGACCGAAGCTAAATTCATTGCAAAAAAAATCAGCTGATTTCATTCATAAATTTATCAACATCAGCTGACTTCATTGCAAAGTTCAAAAATCAGCTGATTTTGTTCGCTATGAAGTTAGATTTGGTAGCAACTGCAGCTAACTTTACGTTGAGTATTACTTAAAAAGATTGAAACACAAAACTCTGTCACGTCCCTGCAATATATTCTACTGTTGCTACAACGAGCGACATCTTTCGTCAGAAATAAACATGAAAAAGAAGCATAGAATCATCAGAATTCGTCTTACCTATGGGGATCCCATACAAATAAGTAATTGTAAGTTGCACAATTTTATGATCCTTCACTGTCGCTGACTTCATGAGATTATTGGTCACAAAATGTTTAGTGCGCCATGAGTCCGCAAATTTTTGTAACTTTCATATTATAATAAGCGAATTATGAGCGATACACACAAGTTATGGTAGCCATCAACATGAGAAATAGTACTTTTTGATACAAGTTACGTATGTGATAGTTTATCGCACTAGATGTGAGATTGCCAACGCGAGCACATCGTATGCGTTAAACCACCAGCATACGTAACGTGTATCAGACAATAATTATTTATGTTTTTATAGTTATTTTTGCAACTAGAGGTGAAGTTATCAAATGAGCGAAGCGAGTTGGATAACCACATCGTGTGACATAAACAACCAATTTTGTAACGTGTTTCATGCAACAACTTGTGAGACGTAAACTTTTTAATGAACTTTGCTGTTGAGATCCGGTGTTGAAATCAATTTTCCATATATTTTTTTCAGCACTAGTGTTGAAATGAAACTGAATGCAAGTTTTTGTTTTCCAGTTGTTGGCAAATAGTTATTTATGAAATGGAGTTGTTTTTGTCACTAGATGTAAAGTTATCAAACGAGCGAAGCGAGTTGGATAACCACATCGTGTGACAAAAACAACCAATTTCGCAACGTGTTTCATACAAGACTTTATTCAACAACTTGTGAAACGTGAAATTTTGAATGAACTTTGAATGAACACCCAAATGGGTAATAATAAGTTACTTTTTATCACTAGTGACAAAATGTAACTTTTTATCACCCAAATGAGTGATAAAAAGTTACTTTTTACCACTAGTGACAAAATGTAACGAAAAAGTTCACTAAGTAATGTTCCTAACACGTGCCTGATGGTTGTTTTGAGCAGTCGATATGTTTTGCCAAACTCGCCTCGTGTTGGCAAATATGCATCTCGTCCTGAAAATGACCGGTCAGGCACTAGTTAGGAAAACAACTATTTTATCACTAGCGACAAAAACTAACTTTTTATCACGCAAATAAGTTATAAAACGTTACTTTTTATCACTAGTGACAAAAAGTAAAACCAGTTGTAAAACGACCTCTCTAACATCATCGAAACGATGCATGAAAAAGTTCACTTTTCACAACGGCGTTGCATAAAAAGTTGTGTCGCACTAGTGCGAAAAGTAACCTCATGCGACACCGAAATGACGCACGAAAAAGCGAGTTTTTGTCGGTGAATTACGTTATTTTCTCATTATACTGGTGCAAGTTACTTGACATTATTTCAGCCTAACCTCGTAATAAGACAACCGCGAGACTACTCATTCCACAGTTTACGTCTTTTCTACTGGAATTCCATTTCAATAGAATTTCAGGGAAGTCCATCATACCCCATCATATTTCGACGCCTTCGTGTTTTCAACAATCACAAATACATACACGTTCGAGCATATTGGAAGCTTTAGTGATATGTAACAACATTATCTTAAAAGAACGTTTTTCTTTTCGAATGCTTTACTTATTTCTAAAGGCGCAATATGTGGGGTATTTGTATGCAGCGAAATTTGATTCAACATATCCAGACGAGTCTGTGATCCTCACTACTTGCAGCGCGACTGAAATGCCAATAAAGAAATCCATTCGCTTGGATACGTTCTAAAATCTCCGCACAATTGCACTCACATAAACTATCGTTAAAAAAATGAAATTTAAAGTTATTG
This sequence comes from Pseudolycoriella hygida, assembly GCA_029228625.1. Lineage (NCBI taxonomy): Eukaryota > Metazoa > Arthropoda > Insecta > Diptera > Sciaridae > Pseudolycoriella > Pseudolycoriella hygida. The sequence goes on along the minus strand of CM055405.1, from coordinate 39,413,241 downwards.
CTTTCAAGATATTTTTTTTGTGTAGGCAGCTCCACCAACATTATACGCTAGAGATAAAACTGCCAGACTATTATATGGTCGCATACAAAATATGGAATGTTCAAAAAAAAAAGAGCCAAAATCGATGCTTTGCATTGAAATAATTAGGTCGCACGTATTATATACGACCGTACAGTGGGAATATCATAGATTATTGATGGCTTCCGAACCACTCTTCTATCTTTAGTAATTTACTGGCCAAGGGCCAAATAGACAATATTGCTTAAAAGGAATTTAGATTAACTCACTCTCTCTCTTTGCTTTAGGTTTTCGCACAAGTTTTACCGTATTTTTAAATAACAGCCTTTAAAACTTTAATTTCACCGGCTGCTGCAGAAATTACAATTAATAATTAATTATATTAACACTTTAATAGAGTAAATACTCACAAAAATCTAATTTTTGCCACACCTATATTTAATATTTAAAAATAACTGTTTCCTCTACATATTCAGAGTAAACATATTATGTTTGCAACAAACACATCGTGAACTACAGCACAGAAATTTAACTACCTTCTTCCAATGATAATTTTTGTAGTAATCCAATGTTGTAGTCCAAACATAAAACGATTGCTGCAAATGTGTGTCGGACCGAGGCTTGTGGAGTTGTTTTTCTGGTAGATAATAGAGTCTAGATCAACGTTTACGAAGATCATTTTTCGAAAAAATGGTGTCTATGCAGCCGCGGATGACTTTTGTTCTTCTATTTAAAAGCGTTGGTTAGAAAGAGACAGATATAATTGGTTAGAAAGAGACCATAGACCAGCTTATAAATAGAAGAACAAAAGTCATCCGCGGCTGGCTAGACACCATTTTTTCGAAAAATGATCTGCCTAAACGTTGATCTAGGCTGGATCATCTACCAGAAAAACAGCTATACAAGCTGAAAAAAGAACTCAATCTGATATGAGAAGGACTGTCGGTTCATGTCATAGCCTACTAATGTTTGGCAAACATGTTTTGTGTATAATTATCGCTTGTATCTTTTTCGATCCATATGTTTCATCGTTGATCCATTGTTTCATTTGGATCCAACTGCTTCCATCTACTTCCATTTTCGTTACAAAAAGATTAATTTCCGTCTATTTTACATCTTTTTCTATCTATGAAACTGTGATGATAGAAATGGAAATAGATGGATCCTAGATGAATCAACTACAGAAACAGATGAATCGAATGGAAAAAGATGGAAAACGGAAGTAAAAAGATGGAAAACGGATCTAAAAAGATGTAAAACGGATGTAAAAACGTATTGAAAAATTTAGTCATATAAAATTCAGCAGAGTGATAGATTTCCCTAAATATAAGTGTTTTTTTGTTCAGCACTTTTCAACGAACGGAAATCTCCAACGAAAACGGAAATTTTGAATTTTTGTTTAAACTTTCTTTTTGTTAATTTTGCTAAAGTTCTACAATAAAACAAGCATAACAAGCAACTCGTATCACACTTTTAGTCCGCCCGATATTTGAATTTTAATTGAAACTTGAATAATTTCACACAAGCCACTATGGCACTGTGTGCTGATTTTGCGCATATACCGTACGCAATTACGCATATATCGTACGAAATTCGATTGTAACGCAGTGAAAAATTCAAAATTGAACCGCCCTAAAAGCGTCAATTAAAACATTCAGTAGATGCCAATTAAAGAAAGGTTAGTGTCAACGGATTTTATAAAATTTTCACCAATACAAAATGAAAGCGGACGTATATGTCTCATGTTCTCGTATCCCTCTTCCCCTAACCCCGTCTGCTTCTGTCACGTAATCATCATCAACCCCTTGGGCGTGATTTTTGAAAAAATTAATTCGATGACGTGAATCAGATCTCAGAGAGACTTCATTAGTTCTTCTTTATTTAAATGGAGAAAATTTCAGACTTTCTCGAAAGAACCTTACGCTTGTCAACCAATTGCTAGTAATCAGAATTAATGTTCAAAAGCATCAACAAAATATATTCCATTACTAAATCCAATCTATTGAAATATGTGAAAACTCCGCGAGAAACGGCGGAAAAAATCTGATCGTTGATATTTCACAGTAGCGTTAACAGTAAAAGCTACGGTTCTTTAATTCCATTGTGCAGAAACAATGAAAACTTCAATTTTTTGCATAGATCGTGGAAAATTAAATTGTATTTTCATCTATTACAGAAAGGAAAATCCGACAAGTAGGTAACGGGTCAAAATTTTCTAAAAATGATATGCAAATTTATACAAAAATTGATTGAAATGAAACCTTGCAACGATTTTGCTATGATCGTCATTTTGTGTGAATGTATTAAAGTTATGCATTTTAAATGAAAATTATAAATCAAATAAAGGTATAATATTTACTATGATATCTACATTAGATATAGCTAGGTAATAAAATTAAATGAAATGATGTTATTAATAAGGCGATATTAAATTGAAATAATCTGGCAAATAGTTCTTTTAATTAAAATATACTTTCGTTGTGTTGTGAGACATTTATGCAGTTTTCACTAACATATTTTTCATCAAAATTCACCTCGTTGTTTAATTTGGAAAAATTTCTTCTGTTTGTGCAACGAAATATACAAAAGCGTAGCGAAAAAAAAAAAATGAAAAACAACACCTTTCTCTTTGCTTCTCTTTGTTTTACAAATTCACATTGCAAGCATACACAGCCGACCGAATTTATGTGCATCTTATTTGCATAGGCTGTTTCGTCATCATTCGTACCACATAATGAGATTTGATGACTGTAGCGCGCTTATCCTTAAATTCCGTGATGAATATGAAACTTTGTAAAGCAACGGTTGTTGTGCCAGAAACGATGGATGTGGTTGCTAGATGAATGGTAAAGGCACAACCGCTATGGACTGAGAATTATATGGGTGATACGAGGGGCACTAAAAAAGTTTTTAGACTGACTTCTGATGTTTTTAGATGAAAGTCTTGAAAAGTTTGACATTTCTTAGGAAGTTTGAGGCAATCTGTTCGTAAGAATTGACCACCTAGGGTAAGTGCATCGATTGCGAGCCCCGTGCTCGTTACGAGCCTTTCTTTTGTTCTTTTACGAGAACAAAGGAAAAGGCAATAGGGGCTCGTAACTAAATCAATTTCTAAACACGCTTGTAACCGGTGTTTTCACCCTACGTCACGACAAGCTTGGAAAGAGAACACCGTTTTTTTCTTGAATTTCCAATAATTTTATGTTTGATCGTGACTTTCTGAGTTGACCAAGTATTGTTTTTCGGAAATTTTATTTATTTTAAGGTGGGTCAAAGGTGGTCAAAATTTTTACGAACAGATCATCTAAAACTTCCTGAAAAATTTCAAACTTTTCGACTGACATGAAGATCTTCATTCTAAAAACACCAGGAGTGCCTCAGTAAAAAACTTTCTTAGTGCCCCTCGTATTGGCACTAAGTGTGAATATTGTTTATTGACAACCGACAGCGGACACAATTTTACAAGGAACAATCAATATGGCTCTTGTAATAGAGAATTTGTTAAGAATTAATATTATCACTTAGTGCTAATACTTCATGAATTTGACATCAGTTTTCATAATTTCCATTTTAAGTGCTTTTGATTCGTTTCTGAGATGTTCGTTTCGCACTTTTGGTTATTACAGCTGAGAGAATATAAACCACTACACTCTCCTGTATTTTGTGGGTTTCTTGTGGAGTATTTTACATTGATTTTTTACATTGAAAATATGGGTTCCACACGAAACGAACGAAAACGTCAAAGTGTAGTTTTACATTTTCTCTTAGCTGTATGACACGAGCTGACAAGCGAGTAATATCGTTATTTTGGCACCTCATGCATTGTGTCATGGAACTCACTTTTCACTAAACTTTGACATATATGCCGTGGATTATGTATTAGGACGACATCAATCCATACTTTTTGTGAAACGCAATATCGGCTTCTTATTACAATGTTCTCATTTTACTCATTCTAAAAAAAGTCATATGAAGCGAGGGACAGATAAATATAGAAAATCCTTTTGCACTCGAAAGAAAAACCTCAAAATCGTTGGAAATCCTCAAAAAAATCCTTTAAATTACAAGAAAATCATTGAAAATCTCCTTGAAAATCAAAAGTTGAAAATTTGTCATAGTGGAGTTAACGTCTCAACATAGAATTAGTCCCTTTTCTCAAGTGACGTCATCCATGTACAGGTACAGCTGAATACGGAAAAACATCAAACTAATGACACAATGCGGTAAAATCACGCTACGAAAATATTTCCATCATTAATGTTCAGAACACCAGCGTAACGGTAAGTTTGAAATAATTTTTTTTTAACAAGAATATATGAACCTGGATGTACCAAGTTAGGGGCCGTTCATAAAGTATGTCGCGGGGGGGGGGGCGTTCGCGTCCGCGTGACACTGTGTGACAGGGGGGCCGAGGCAGTGTTATGTTACAACATACATCGAAAAATAAAAGAGAAACATAACCAAAGACCCGTACGTATCAGAATAAATGTGGCAACCAGAAAGGATATGGCAAACAGAACAGATGTTACAAAAAGACTCGAACGCATCTAAATATACAAATAAGCAAACAATCCAACGTTTTATGTTTTTTCATAACTGTAAGAGTTTCAAAGATCTATAGAAATTACACAAGGTAATGTCAAAGGCCCTACCGAAGTACGTCTCAGACCATTCAAATCTAGAAAAGATTATATCCGACGATTGAGCTATTTTCTCCTAAAACCGTGAAACACGTGTTCCCTTAAATTTTATTCTCTACAACTTTGCCTTTGGAAGCAACTTTCTACCTCTCATAGTTCTAAAGATATGGGTCATCCCTCCCAATTCTAGACGTGGTCATATCCCAGGATTGAGCCATTTTTACCCAAAACCCTGAGTCACATGTTCTCTAAAATTTTCAACTTTCTAACTCTCATAGTTCTATGGAAAATGGGTCATCCTGCCCAATTCTGGAAGTGGCCATATACCAGGATTGGACCATATTTCCCCAAAACCCTGAAACACGTGTTCGCAAATTTAATTCTCTACAACTTTGCCTTCGACAGTAAATCTCCATATGGCATAGTTAAGATTATATAGAGAAAAAACTGTTTTCGTATATGGACAAGAAGCTTAATTTCGTCCATTCCATTGGTCCCAGTGCCCAGACCCCTGACCCGATTCCCACAAAAATGTTTTCCCAGTTTTGTGACATCAAATGCTTTCATTTGACACCAAAATGAGGAATTTCCGTGCTCTACTTGCTGAGATATTTGCGAAAAAGTTTCATCGGCTCTCCACTTTCACGTCCGACCTCCACTTCTTCGACCATATCTCCGGAAATACTTAGCCGATTTTGCTCATCTTCGAACTTGAATCATGGGAGGCATGTACCTTTAGTTTAGGCTGATCGGTTGAGCCGTTTGGAAAAAAAGTAGAGACGGACGGACGGACATTTTTTTTATTGTTGATTCGTCATATTTAGACGATAATAAATGCATCTCTCCCCCTTCGATAAAAACATTGCTATGTTCGGACCTGAATTTGGGTTTTTCTGGGAACCCAAAGCCCATTAAACAACCATTAAAAATTTGTATTTATTTAGCGTTCATGCACAAAATGTCGAATTAAGAAAACTTTACACTAAATAAGAAATTGACTGAATGTAAATTCCAAAGAATCGTCCGAAGTACTGCCCTAACGACGAAAAGAACTGATCTGCACTCTGCATGGACAAAATTGTTCGTCTAAATTATCTCTACAACTTTTTCTTCAAAATTTTTGGAGGTGAGGGTGGACAGACGTAATCGATATATTCTTGAACATTTCTCTCCCTTAAAACTCAAAACGGAAAACCTAATTCGAAAGGTTCAAAAGCAGCGACCTACACTATAGACCTCCTTCGTACGAATCGGAACATTTCCACCGAAATGCGTTTTCAGCTCTAGGGGCCACCCATCTTGTGACTTTGAAATCGGTCGTCATATTACTATTTGGTAAGTAGTAAGAGTGAAAGAGGGCAAATTAGGTCATTGCATCAAAAGGCCCATCCAATTTTTTTCAGTCACAATGCGAATTCAAATGTTAGAGAATGAGCCGATCATTAAGTAATGTTAAATAATTGTTTGCCTTCTATACTCCATGAAACATCGGTAAAGAAGTAATCTCTCAAATTAATGTGAATAAGAATTTGAGTTCCTCATCACAAGAAGTAAATTGCTGAGCAAACCTTACAATGGAACACTCAATCGCCCTCACTATCTTAACAAAATAACAGAAATAAATCATTCCCTTAGTTTCCCTGTTGAACATCTCTTTTAGTTGATTGATTGACTTATGAACGCCTGTAGCAAACCAATTTTTCAATGGTAAATTGAAAAGCCAAACGAGAAAATTAATAAAAGAATGTTGGCTCCAACAGTTCTAACGTTTTCCGTTTCACCCTGTTATCATAACTGAATGTACGGCAATTGTGTATGATAAAATGTAACGAGAAAAGCAATAAATTTGAAACTCATTTCGAAACGCTCGGAAAACCAAACCCACAGGGAGATGTGCTCAGAAAATTACTCACAGCAGCTTGCATACAGAAAATAACATGCAAAAATATTCACATTCAACCTGTGTGCAATTTTGTAATTTTAGTTTTCAACAAATTTTGGTCATAATAAAATTTTGAGTAACATTCGTAAGGGCTTGGTGTGTCAAATGGCACAAGTAGTAGTCATGTAAAACGGATGCTAAGTGAAACGTTACCGTGATAGTTGGAAAGATGAAGTTTATTTGAAACCAGGGCATATTTTCTTAAAATAATGACAAGCTTAAAGCTTTGGGTTCAATTGTATTTTGTGTTGACGTCAAAAAATGACAATGGTTAGGTTCTTTATTTTATTAGGGATGAAAAGTTGAAACTTACAGTGTGAAGTGTGAAGTGTGTTCATCCGATGCGAGACCGAGGTCTATCATCACATTGAAACGTAACATTTCACTTTCGTCCCGAGTTATTTAAAGCACTTTAAATGCTATGATTCTGGAAGATTAGTAAAGTTCTTTGAAAAGAACGATTTTCAATCCACGTGCATGTAAAACAAAGGTGTGAGCAAACGCAACAGTTGACTTCGCTCAACACAGAGAGCAAAAAATTACGCTCTTTGAAAAGCTCAAACGATAGATCGCATAATGCCGTACAAAGCATAAAAATCTCAGAAAGTAAATTTTGAGAGAGAAAATATATGAAATTCTCTCACCCGATGACGTCATTAAGGTTTTTATGCTTTGTACGGCACTTTGACAATCTCGGCCTTTAGAGCAAAATTGACAAATTTCGACAGAAAAAATGATGCAAAACTTAGAACGTCTGAATTGAAAGAAGGAATTTGTATATAAAATTGTGCTGACTGTTCATTTTCGCTCCCCGAAAGTGTCGATTCTACTTTAAACGGAATTCAAATTCAGTAAAAAGCTGAATTCTATCAGTATTCCTGAGGGACTCCATAATCTCAGACACTAATATATTCTTCCTAGAACACATTTGGCATTCTTAATAATTATAACAAGCCCTGCCTTGCATGAACTGCACACCACATATTTTCATGCAGTAGCTCCATCCTACGAAGAATCTGCCTGTGTTAATGGCAAACATTTAGTTAATTAACTTTGTTATAAATGAGACAAGATCCGGCTTTTATAATCCCTAAGTGCTTCGTCGCCTTTAAAGTTTTCGTGAAAAACATTTAACAGACACAACGAATTTTGACTTTTCATATTTTCTCTAAGAACGTTATTTCAGGTGAGAAAATATAAATAAAATGTAGTTTTCAATCGCAATATTGAACAGAAGCATTTAGAACGAAGCGAAGAAAAAGTGGAAAGGGGATATCCCCACTATTCAACGGTGTGAAAAAAACTCAAAATACACATTTGCAATGAGAACATACTTTTTGGTTCGCAACTGCAAAGAGTGAAGTTTGTATAACTAGCAGCTCGAGACTGACGGCGACTCACTGAAGGTGCAATGCTCTAAGAAAATTAATAGTTATTTACACTACAAGTGAGAGGTACGAAAGTACCTCCGAGTGGTGTATTATATTTTACATGCGACGGGGCCGAAAATGAGGGCATTTTTTAAATTTTTTTGGGATTTCGCCCCTTTGCATGTAAAGTTGTATGTGTACCTGTTTTGGACGATTGTTTTTAGGCACTTTCGCTTCGTTCGGTCTACAACTCGCGAAATTGCCGAAATTGCTAAAGCCCACGGGGTGAAAATAAAATTTTCGTCCCATGGGATGAAGTTTTTACTTTCGCACCGCATATGAAGCTTGAAAAAATTCATTCATTTCTCAATTACTCGAACTGTAGTAGTAGATCACAGTGCTTCATTGGTGCCCAAATCACCAGATTATATTTTTGATATCTGAAGAAAAGAAAACACTATGTTGCAATAGATTCCGTTAAAATTGAAGCTTCTTTCCATTCTCGACTCGTGACACTTGTGAGTTGTATCTCCGCCCTGTCAACCCTTGCTTTCTGGAACAAAGAATCTTCTGGCGTTATGTAGTAATCTTTAAACAAGATTTCTCTACACCGGACATATGCAAATCGTAATAAGTTTTGCCACTCAGATACTCATTTTCATATTAGAGAAACACAACAATTTGCAACTTTGCCTGAAGTGGGGAGAGTAAGGAGCATGGGATGGGCTAAAGTCTTCGATTCCGTAAATTAGTTTACAAATTCAGGATTTGAGGAAGTCGAATGCATTATACCGTTTTGAATGCTAGATTGTCTGAAAACACCGTGAAATTTGTTTTTGTTACGATGCGAAAGGACTAATAAAAACATAAAGCCCATAAATGTTGGCAAACGACAATTTTCTTACTAAATATACGAATAAACAAGCATGATGTTGTCGTTTTTTACCGTTAAATTAAGTTGTTTTTTATGAGATGATTATTCGAAGCGAATGTTTCTCTCAGGTATATAAATGTCTAGACATTTCCCGAACGACTGTTTATCTCGTTTACACCCTGTAAAACAATTTATTATTCGTTCACATATTACACATTATAAGCTGTATGTGCCCATTATCAATGTTTATTCATACAGAACATTCATTTTTTTTGTTGAATAAATTCTGAAATTATTGTTGAATGAAAGTAGTTGTTATTACGTTGAATTGGATGTGTATATTTGAGACTAGAACATTCCCATGAAAACCACTTTATTGAAATGTATACGCTAAAATGAATAGGAATTAGAGCTGTGCGTCGATGAGCGAAAAAGCCAACTGAAAAACTTTAATTAAGTGGAATCGCTGCGCCTCCTGCAGTAATCTGCAGTAATCCACACGAAATCCCTTTTTTATTGTTTGTTTTTCACGGATTTCACTTGACTATAATGTTAGTACGGCAGTGGCTTTTTAGATTAATCAGATTATGATGGCCAATTTCCTTTGTTCTGGTTCATCACGTAAATTTTTCAAACCGCAGAAACCTGTCTAATTTGGACATACATGACTACCTAGAATCCTGAGCCCCGGAAGAAAGAATTTCGGACATTCACGAATGGTGTGATAGCCCGTTTCTTCACCAAGGCAGCTGCATTTGAGATCGCCAACAATTCAAATTTTTTGCTATGAAACATTGTCCTATGATCGCTGCTACCACTCTCCTTATGCGACACCGGTTCATGTTCAACAGTCCATTGGATTTCTTTCCATCGGACACTGGAATGAATCCTTTCGTATTTGTTCCTTTCCTACCCATTCCTTTTGCCTAACGAATGCGTTAGGAATAATCGGTTCAAGTCGAGTGTGTAGCAGACTTGGAGCCCAGCTTTGCCAGCTCATCTGCCTTCCCTTACTTTTACTTTTTCGGCGCTACACCCACTTGTGGGCCTTGGCCTGCTCGAGAATTCTGAACCAACGCTGTCTATTCCTTGCCGTGTTTTGCCAATTCCTTACTCCGAGCGTCCGAAGATCTTTTTCGACACCATCAATCCATCTAATTTTTGGGCGACCCTCTTCGCCCTTCTGGACCGTTACAAAATAATTTTGATGGGCTTTGGTTGCGTGCTAAATGCCCCGCCCACCTCAACCTTTGGACTTTCACCAACGCCATTATATCCGATTCGCCTGCCTTCTCACTACCTTCTATTCCAGAGTGTCCATTAGCATAATTCTCGTTAGACCAACTTCTTTTTTTCATCTTGAGGGAGTAGTTTTTCGTAAGTTTGAAGTAATTCAACGTTTGCGAAGAACGTTTTCTCGAAAAAATTGGGTCATGATGCCCGGCACGCGACTTTTTTTCTTGTGTTCTAAAGCGTTAGTTTGAAAGAGACAAACTATATCTGTCTCACTCTAACCAACGCTTTAGAATAGAAGAACAAATGTCGCGTGCCAGGCATCAAGACCCAATTTTTTTGGAAAACATTTTTCATAAACGTTGAACTACGTCAAATTATCTGCCAGAAAAACTCAAGATGAAAAAGACAAGTTGATCTGACAAGAATTTGGCTAGTGTCCAGGCACGCAAGCAATCTGATTTCTATGGCCTGTCAGAGGTAATTGCGACTCCTTTGCTTTTATATTCCCGTCTAGATGAGCACTGTAATCCTTTTATTGCTGTTGGTGGACAGAAAGGGTCGACATGGTCTCAAATGCCGAAAAAACAACATAATCAAGATAACGTTACATGCAGCCGATATACCAGCACTACTGGAACCGGTTGAGTTATCAAGGAGTGACGGCAAGAGAGTGGACGGCATGACTTTAATTCCGTGGTCGAAAGGCAGCACATTAATATGGGATGCAACCTGTACCGACACGCTGGCTCCGAGCAATTTGCGCTTCAGTGGTACGCGCGCGGGCGACGCGGCCGAAGACAAAGCACAAAGGAAAACGACGAAATACGCGTCACATATAGACAACAATTACCTCTTCGTACCTTTCGCAGTGGAGACAATGGGTCCATGGGGCACGGAAGTCATACACTTTTTCAATGAGCTGACCAAATTGATAGCAAATAAGACTAACGAGCCACGATCGAGGACATTCTTTAAACAAAGATTGAGTATGGCAATACAAAGGGTAATGCGGCGGCTGTTATTGGGAACATTTAGGTCCGGTGATAAAATGGAGGAGATTTTTTATTTATTGTAACGAAGAATATTTAACTAGATTTACACAATTGTACTAATGCAGGAATAAAACGCTATCTATTTATTGCTGTGAGTGTTTCTTCCTGAAATACGCTGGCAAAATTTCCGGCTCCCTTTCTTTCAGAGTTTTTCGAGCCATCTATGAAGCCTGTATGTCCAATTCCGGGTAGACAGTCTGGCCAACTCACTGACCACTCACTTAGCAACGGCTGTGTGTACAGTAGTGAACAGTACGTTTTACTTGCAACAAATGTTGTAATCTGCTCGGTTGTCCTAAACGTAGTAGCCGTTGGCCGCTATATACATGCATGAAATTCACCTCTTCCTTTTAGGGTGAGTCGCAAACGGAAACTCTTCAAACATGTAAGAAGAAAACTATATGGTGAAGTTATTTCATTTTTTCATTTACTATATAAGACACCATAATGCGCTTTGAAAAGAGTTCAACTCTGAAGGAGCAGCTGAAAAACAATGAGAAAGGGAATGTGTGCGGCGCACATCTTTGCTTCGATTGCATGTTTCACTCGCTTGTGGTGTGATATAACAGGTATATGTGTGCTGTAAAAGGTGTATTTTTTCCCTTAAATCAACTACGATAAAGGAATGAATATGAAATTCGTACTTTAGGAAAATTTCACTTAAAGTGGTTGTACGTAGAATGTAGAAAATGTTTATATTTTCCTTTCGGATTACAGTCTAAGTCTGTACATTAAGATAAAAACTTAAGTTGTTCGTTTAAGAACATATCTCTTGTTCGCATACTTTAATCCAATAAAATAAATTTATTTTCATGATTTCGTTTAGTGTTGCAGACAAGATGCATAGACATATGGAACTTTTTAGCTAAATGGAATTCTTGCGAAACCCATACACAACATTATTGTCTTCTTTAGTTTATCAAAGTATTCTGCTCAGCTATAGCGACTTGCTTCATATTTTGACGGTTTTATTTTGATTCTTCTTCTCTTCTATTCGCCTACAATCCACGGAAAAAATGTGAGTATGTGTATGTCCACACGAAGGTTGCAAGGGATGCAAATACCGAATCTGTAGAAAATCTTGTCCCTCTACCTATCTCTGACAAAACGATAGCTCGACGAAATTTTGAGTGAGTTTCAAAATTTCTTTTTGGACCCGTACGAACTAAAAAGGTCCTAGGTCCTCGACATTTACTACAAACAATTTTATTGTAACATGGGATACATCGACGCGGAGTTGTCGGTACGTCTGTTCATCTTCACTTATTTTTTTGCAAACGGCTCAACCGATCACCCTAAGCCTTTTTTGCTTGAAAGGTACATGTGTCCCATGATTCATGCTCAAAGATGCGCAAAATCAATCGAGTGGTTCCGGAGATATGGTCGAACAAGTGTCCAAAAACGTGAATTTTCGAGAGTCGGTGAAACTTTTTCGCAAATATCTCGGCATTACAACACAGAAATTGCATTTTGGTGTCATCTGAAAGCATTTGATGTCAACAAAATGGGAAATATTTTTTGTGGAAATCGGGCAAGTGGTCTGGGCACTGGGACCAATGGAATGGATAAAATTGAGTTTCCTGGCTATATACGAAAGCAGATGGCTTTTCGTCTATATTTGCTCAACTATGCAATATGGAGATTTACTGTCAAAGGCAAAGCTGTAGAGAAAAAAATGTTAGAGAAGGTTTCAAGGTTCTAGGGAAAAATGGTCTACTCCTGGGATATGACCACTTCTAGAATTGGGAGGGATGACTCATGTCTCTAGAACTATGGAAGCTAGAAAGATGCTTCCAAAGGCAAAGTTGTGAAGACTAACATTTTAGAGAAGACGTGTTTCAGGGTTTTAAGGAAAAATGGCCCAATCCTGGTATATGACCACTTCTTGAATTGGGCGGGGTGACACATATCTCTAAAACTGTGGCACTTAGAAAGTTGCTTCCAAATGCGACATTGTAGAGAATAAAATTTCAGAGAACACATGTTTCAGGGTTTAAGGGAAAAATAATCAAATCCCGAGATAAAGCCACTTCTGGAATTGTTAGGTATGACACATATCTATAAAATTACGGCAGTTCGATGTTTGCTTCTTAAGGAAAAGTCGGTGAGAAACTCATCTTTTTGATATGGTGCAAGGGAGAACATTTAGGCCATCAAAATCAATGGTATTAGACGTACGTCCGTCGGTTACCTTTACATTTACATTACCTTGGGTAATTTCTATGGATCTTAAAAATTCTTATAGTTATAAACGATCACAAAACATTGGATTGTTTGCTCATTTCTACACTTAGATACGTTTGAGTCTTTTTACAACATCTATTCTAATACGTTAGGGTCTTTGGTTATGTTTCTACTTTAAAATTAATCGCAACAGTCTCCAAGGCAAAGTTTGAAAGGACAAAAAAGATTTTCAACGAATTTCGCCGAAAAAAATCAAATTAGCGACAAAATTAAACAAAAGTTCTTTTCCCTTATGAAGGGCTTGAAAATGCATTGGTTCATACAATTTCTTGGTTCTTTCTGAAGGAAAACATAGTTGAATCAAAGAATTGAATCAAATGAGAAGTTTCAAAGAATTATCGGAAGCAATACGCAGAACTCACAAACTCACAACTCACAGACTAACAAATTTATTTAGAGGTCGTCCATAAAAACCCGTCCGCGCTGAGGGACAGGGGGTCTTTCAAAAGTGGGACAAAATGGAAGGAGGAGGGTATGTTGCTAGTTGAACGTCCTCTTGAAAATATGGTAAAAAATCGACGATGTGAAAGATATTACAAAACAACTTTGTTGTAACGACCGATGGCTGCTCTGCCCTACAACGCAAAAAAAAAACTTAGCGACATTGTCGGATGAGAGATTTTCATATATTTTCTCTCACAAATTCTCCTCGCTAAGTTTTTTATGCGTTGTACGGCAGTGCTCCCATCAATAAATCTCATAAATCTCGAAATTATAAATCAATTATTTTCAGTGATATTTTCAAAATATGAGAACAGAATAGCAAGATTAGGATCTTTGTAAGACCATTGATCACATAGTAAATCAATTCAGAACCGTCAATTTCACAGACTCTTCTCTCCAACATCGCAAACTCTTAACTAACATGAAAAAGTCGCTACCTAAGAATGTCTAACCCTATGTTCCGGGGACAGGCATCCGTGCAGCGACCGCACCCCATCGACATTGATTTTTGAATCAGTCTCTATTCTTCTTTAACAATTTATTACGTAAGAAAACAACGTACATACATAAAGGTCAAGAAAAAATCTTCCTTATCTCATTTTTTATTCACGAGCTAATCCATCAAAATACTGTAAACGATTCCATCAACATCACAACGTTATTGTGATGTACAGCACCAGATAGTGTAACGAAAAGGTTAATCTTTTTTATTTCAAGTTTATGCATGCTATGCAAGTGATGGATCAGTTAGCAATTTGTATGGAGAGTTTAGAAGAACACAAAAATACAAACAGCTACATCATCAACATGAATTTGGAATCTTACTATGGCGGAAAGATGAATTGCACAGTCAATTATTTGAACATATCTAACATTCAGTTACAGTACTTTAAATGAAACATTGTCCTGAATGAAGTAATCTCTCAATTTGTTTAATGGCACCCTCTCCTCTAGACAGCATTTTTATTTAAATTTTACATCAACCACTGGAGATATTATTTCCCATCATTTCTAACAGCCAAAACAAAGAAATTTGAATAGAGTGATAAAGTTTGTTTATAAATTAGCTGCAAACATCATTTACAAAGAGTTATAGCCAATAAAATAAAATTAAATTACGAGTCATATCTGAATTTATCACGACTATTATTTAAAGCTGGGTCGGTGAAATAAAAAAATTATATTTGGCTCCCGACTCAGTGTTTAAATATTAAAAGGTTTTTTCTTTTGTGATATTCCATTGTTTTTCGCTTTCACATTTTTTTTGGTAAATCTAAATGTTTCACAGTTATCCCTTATGAGGGTGCTGCAAGGAACGATGCAAATTATGTCTGGCAGCCACTAACATTCCTGCTCTAATCCCTGAAAAATGAGCTGAATGAATATAGACAAATTTTCTGTATATGCTATCCTTTGCGTGAATATAGATACCGACACACAATGTCTCTTGCACCACCACATCTTAACCTATAGCTAACCTGGTACCGTTTAAAATATTCGACTACTAAATTTGCACACAAACTGATATTATTGAATATTGATATTATGTGACGTCATATTGTATCAAGATTCATTTGTGGTTGTGACATTGTCTATTTTCAAACTGCAATTGCTTTGTACGAATTGCAAGTATAGGCTCTTTATAGTGACATACAACTTAAACCGAAAACATAACCAAAGACCCGTACGTATCAGAATAGATGTGGCAAACAGAATACATGTGGCAAAGAGACTCGAACGTATCTAAATATACAAATAAGCAAACAATCCAACGTTTTCTATTCTTTTATAACTGTAAGAATTTCAAAGATCCATAGAAATTACCCAAGGTAATGTCAAAGGCCCTACCGAAGTACGTCTCAGACCATTCAAATCTAGAAAAGCTTATATCCAAGGACTAAGTCATTTTCCCCTAAAACCCTGAGACACATGTTCTCTAAAATTTTATTCTCTACAACTTTGTCTTTAGAAGCAATTTTCTATCTCTCATAGTTCTGGATATTCGGGTCATATTGCCCAATTATGGAAGATTCCATATACCAGTATTGGGCCATATTTTCCCAAAACCCTGAAACAAGTGTTCGCTTAAATTTAATTCTCTATAACTTTGCGTTTGGAACCAACTTTGCAACTCTCATAGTTCTGAAGATCTGGGTCATCCTGCCCAATTATGGAAGAGGCCATATACTAGTATTGGGCCATATTTCCTCAAAACCCTGAAACGCGTGTTCGCTTAAATTTAATTCTCTACAACATTGCCCTTGACAGTAAATCTCCATGTTGCATAGTTAAGCAAATATAGACGAAAGACCATCTACTTTCTTATATGGCCAATTTCGTCCATTCCACTGGTCCCTGTGCCTAGACCACTGACATGATTTCTACTAAAATTGTGAGATCAAATGCTTTCATTTGACACCAAAATGATCAATTTCGGTGATATACTTGCTGAGATACTCGCGAAAAAGTTTCACCGACTCTCGAAAATCCATGTCCGACCGCCATTTCTTCGACCACATCTCTGAAACTACTTGATCGATTTTGCTCATCTTCAAACTTGAATCATGGGAGGCATGTACCTTTCAGGGAAAGAAAAAGTTTAGGCTGATCGATCTACCCCATGTTACAATAAAATTGTATGTAGTAAACGTATACTTCGTACGGGTCCAAATATAAGCGATTTCGGTTTTGTTTGATACACTGCCACAAATAACGGTCATAGAACAATGGAAGCACAAATCTATTTTTTTCTACGAAGCCGTGTTGCTACTCTAAGCCTGTCTCGACGAAGTATTGTCGTTTTGTACAAATGATACGCGGAATTCACTTTTTATTTGAAAAAATGAGAAATTAATTTGGCTAATTCAGGGATTTTCGTTAGTGAAAAAATGACCATATTTCTCAGGCCATCTCTAAGTAACTACAACAAGGAACGATTAGCTTCTCTTACTTATTATGTAGAGCGATTAACCCTTGACTAATCTGAGAGCCACAGCTTTTTTGAATTTTTTTCTTTGAAATTTGATAGTTTTAAAGCCGAACAAAGCACACAAAAACGCTAATCTGGGTAGTGTTGCAGTCGCACTGAGGCCCCTACTAATCGCAATATCAACCGGTCTGCAATACCACTCTTTGTACAGTACAGATGCCATACACACCGCAGATCGTGGCTCTCGAAAACGGTTGGGCGGATCAGAAAAGTGAGTGTACTCTGTACTGTTGTACTGCTGTACAGCACTATAGTCCCTCTACTAGAACATGCAATAAAATCGGAGGTGGTCACTCGTTTTATTTAAACTTCGTTCAAGCCAACCGTGGCAGAATCAGTAAATCAAAACACAAACCCTTTTAAAAAGGGAAACGTGACGCAAGTCCTCGTCTCTTCTTCCAAAACAACTGATATCAATTTGGGTGACGCTTACAGCTTCGGAACGCAAAAAATTCTTTTGAAATATTTTCAAGGTAAAAATTGAGAACATTCTCGTTTTGGTACAATTACACCCATAGAAGTAATATTTTACTATGGCTGCTGTACTTTTGGTAGATTAAAGTCCACACGCTTGAATCAACATTTAAAAGCCACTCACAATTCTTCTTCCTACTTCCAATTGTTTAACAAAAATCGAAAAACTAAAAGTGCTGATTTCGTCGTTTACGACTCATCAGTACACCTTATCTTAAGACAATTGGAAGTAGGATGAAGAATTGTGAGTGGCTTTTAAATGAAATATTTTCATTTTCGATTAAAGAAATGCATCACAAATGCCGGACCAATCAATGTTATAGTTTTTCTGTTCTTTCAGATTTGACACGAAAAAAAAATTAAGTTTTGGGTGATGTGTGTAGTACGGGTAGCCAAATTTTTGGCGTGCGAAATCTGAAAGCGCAGAAAAATCATTACGTTGGGAGGCGAGAGTCCGGCATTTGTGATGCATTTCTTTAATCGAAAATGAAAATATTTCAAAACAATTTGATGCGTTCCGAAGCTGTGAGCGTCACCCAAATTGATACAGTTATTTTGGAAGAAGAGACGAGGACTTGCGTCACGTTCCGCTTTTAAAAATGGTTTTTGTTGTGATATCAGCAGTTTCGGAAGAAAAGAAAAACAAATTTTGGAGAAAAAATTTCCGGAGGACAAAATTTCCTGCGGAAAAAATTTTCAGCGAAAAAAAACTTCCGGGAAAAAAGTACTGTCGAAAAAAAAAATTTCCTACGAAAAAAATTTTGGTTCAGCGAAAAAAAATTTTTAGCGAAAAAAAAATTTGAAAAAAATCAATTTTGCCCCTAAATCCGTCAGATACCACAGGCATCCATTTTGTTGGTCACCCTGACACACTACACACCCAACCCAATAACTTTGGCTTTCACACCAAACATCTATCTCCAACTCAAAAAAAATTAATTTTCCCCCTAAGTCCGTCCCATATCACCGTCGGCCATTTTGTTGGTCACTCTGACACACTACACACCCAACCCATCAACTTTTCCTTTGACACCAAACATCTATCTCCAGCCTAACACAGTCCAAAAATTTGAATACACTCACACACGCATTCAAAACATTCTTTTATATATGGGCTTTATATGGCGCCTTCTAAGAACCCTGACGCCCAAACGAGGCCGATACCCCCCCCCCCTTTTTTTAAAATCTCATATGGCGTAGAATTCTCACTCGAAGGTCTCTGCAAAATTTCAAGCCGCCTTCGAGCACGAGCAAAAAAGTCGGTTTTCATACAAATGGCTCTGGAACTAACTAAATAACCCACTACCTAGCGTAGGATGTTTCCATTAACTTTGGCTTCTATGAAGTAGCATATTTGGTATGGAAAAAGACGATTTCCTAAAGGTCATATCTTCAATCAAAATTTTACGTAGAATCCGAAAAACTCTCAGGGAGGTACGACGCAAGGGAAAAAAGTCAAAACATAGCTGTATATGTGGTTCCGCCGTCTACGAAACAAAGTTTTCTGAATTTTTTGTTCGTATAGGGACTTGCGTCACGGGCGCATGAACGAGTCTACAAAGTTTCCCTAAAAGCACAATTTTGATTGAAAAAAAAAAAATACATGGTGTTGGCCGGCACATTTTAGCAAACATTTCAACTTATTTGCTGCTCATTCGGTTACATTTCAACTAAATGTGTGTGAGAAGGGTGTCCTATTTGCTATTCACCCACAAAAAACGTAACATGTGCGAATCGTCTACGTGTCTACGTCTTTACGTGTGCGACCAGTCCCAACTATTAATTGTTCGCATACGCGAACTGCCAGTCTTTTAAAAAAAATGGGCGTAAAAAATCCCTTGTATTTGCAAACCAGTGTGCACGTCACTGTCACGTGCAATAAAATAATTCGAAAATTCTACTTTTACAAAATGACGATCTCTAAAGTCATGCATGTGTGAAAAATCGTCACCAGTTAAAGAAAAAGCTCTTTTTTACGGATGAAAAAACAAACAAAGAAAAAACCCTCTGCTTTATGCGAGTGTTGTATCAAAGCAGATGACATCTACATCATATATATGATAATAAGATAAACTCAAACAAATGACATGGTGCAAATAAAATCATCTTTACCTTTGTCATGTAGACGAAGATGTTCGTCAACGTAAAAGATAATAGGAAATGTACTCAAGGGAATTCATTTTGTTATGAGAATGTTATTAATCTATTTATTGTTTAGTAAGTAACAACCAACCAGCATTAATATACAAAAAGAATATTCCCATACATCGCTTCTTACATCTGTCATCAAACTATTTAATATTTATATTCTGACAACTAACTGAACTTGTATTTACGAATGGTTCTATGCAGAAGGCTTAATTCAAATTGTACATTTTGTGACAAAGAAACACTTGTCGTTACATATAATTCCTTTTGTATATACCGATAACACACCTTTCACAGCAGGATGAACACAATTGGTCGTATGTTCAACTGAGCGTTTTCATTTTTATGTACTAAATCTCTATGCGAAAATACGGCGATTAAATCCAAATTTAGCAAGAAATGATGTCGGTCGGATGGTAAAGGAATCTACCAATCTACTTTGAATACCATGACCACGTGAAAAAAAACAGTTAAATCAACCGGCCGTTTGCAGGCAATGTCAAAATCCATACAAAAGTTTAACGGTGCCTATGTCAAGGTCAGTTTTATTGGCTGGGACTCACTGGAACAGACTTAATTTGCTGTCACGTTTCTTCGCACAAATGTCAAACTTAAAACTGAGATAGCAAATGTATGTGGCTACTACCTTATAGCGTAAGAGTGTTCCTGATTTGGTTAAGCAGTTTATTAAATGTTCATAAAAAACTGAGATAGGCGTGTTACCACAACTGACAGTTTGTCCCAATCACTTTTGCCAGAGGCTAAAAATGTGAGCAAATTCCGATATCATAATAACATACAAAGAAATGACATTTTTTTATTCAGATTTATAGTCTATCTACCTAGACAGCATAATGATGTCTCTGACTTTTGCGGACCTTTATTTCATATAACATTTCAAATCAGATTTGAACAGTTTTTTTTGCTAGCGTTCAAATATTCAGCAGCATATTGTGAACATTCTAATATTGTTGGAATAAATATGGAGATCCGAGTAACGCACTTGAGAAATGGACGACAAAAAATTATTTCAAGGTTTAGTGAAATCCGAATGGTCTAAGTTGTTCTTGTACTTAAAATACTTTCAATGACTACCGTCGCCGGTACTACTTATGTGGTTGACAAAACATTTGATTTCGAGACGATCGTTTCAGACGCAGTTTGCTGCAAAAACACACAAGTTCCTATTGAATATACACCACTGTATGATTTGAAATTCGAATATAAATCATGTACTTCATCCCTCTCGTTTGCATAAACAAACTTTATCAAATTTTACACCCGTTTGTGGGCGATGTTGAAGTTCTAACTATTTGAATGAACATTCGACAGCACTCTGTTGAGCATATTTTGTGTATGCATGCACGTTGAATGTGTGTACATACAACAAGAGCCTCTTATCTATTTCGATTTTCTAATGTAACTTTACCTTTATTTAAATGATTAGACATCATTTAATGTTTCCAGGAATCGTTTATTCCATGTATTGTCACTACGAGGAGCAAAGATATTTATACAATTTTGTTGAGAAGTTTATCGTATGCTAGTAATCAAGACTCGATTCATAAATGAAGACATGAGATGAGGGTATCTATTGTCTTCCATCCCATTTTATGATATTTATGAGTTGTAGAACCTACAAAGCACTAGACATTTATTATCGGAAATCGGCACATTACCAGAAAACTAAAACTTTTGTCTGCCGGATTCGAAGCGGTTTCGACTAGTAAATTTCTCGAGTCTAGGGAACACCTTATCAAGGAAATCGAAACTTTGGAAGCGCAGAACCGAAACGGGGATGTTCGTGAATTTTTCAAGTCCGTAAAAAGGAGTCGTAATGGTTTCAAACCGATCTCAACAAAAATCCAAGACGTAAACGGCGAACTATTAAGTGATAACCAACAGATATTGAGCAGGTGGGTAGAGTACTTCAAAAACCTGTTGAACCGTCCCCAAGTAACATAACAACCAGCATCAGCGCGTGGAGCCTAACATAGAAGAACCGTCTTATGATGAAATGGTAAATGCAATGATTTCTCTTAAGGACTCCAAAGCTCCAGGTGAGGACAATATTAAAATCGAACTGATCAAAACAGCTGGAGAACCTCTTTGGAGGAGACTCTATCAAATCGTACTAACAGTATGGAATGAGGAGGAGATGCCGGAGTTATGGAAGTCTGAAGTTATGATTCCGATACACAAGAAAGGGAGCAAGCTGATTTGCGAGAATTTCCGAGGCATCTGTCTTCTAAACTCAGCGTATAAAGTATTTGCAAGCATCCTGTTCGACAGGCTTGCAGTTTATGCGGGAGAAGTGATTGGGGAATACCAAGGTGGTTTTAGGGAAGGAAGATCAACCATTGACCAGATATTCACCATCAGACAGATAATGGAGAAAGCTTATGAATACAACATCACGACTGATACGACTTACGAATTTGACACTGAAGGACACGAGATGCAGGATCCGAATGCAAAACACGCTATCTGACACCTTTACTATTGAAACCGGATTCAAACAAGGAGACCGCCTATCTACCCTTCTGTTCAACTTAGCACTTGAGAAGGTAGCTAGAGCGCTGTCGATTAATTGGCCAAGCAATTGACCGCTTTCGCGGACGACACGGACCTCTTGGGAAGAGGAACGATTAAAGTGAAAGAAAGTCTGGTGGAGATGGACGAGGCGGCCAGAAAAGTTGGACTGATTATTAATGAGGAAAAAACAAAAGGATTGGACAAAACATGACCATGAACGTGTACAATTTTGAGGTTGTTCAATCTTTTCAAAAGCAATCTCCTAAACACCAGCACGAGATATCGTTTATACAAGACGCTAGTCAGGAGCGTTGCCACATACGCTAGCGAAAGCTGGAGTTTAACAATTAAATCAAGAAAGTAGACTGAGATGCTTCGAAAGAAAAATTCAACGCTCAATCTGTGGAACAATCAAAGTAAACGATACGTGGAGGATTAGGACGAATAGAGAACTCGTGGAAATTTTTGGACCAGAAGCGATTATCGGGATGATTAAATCAGCACGGCTAAGATGGGTGGATCATGTGATCCGAATGGCAGATGATAGAGTAGCCAAAAAAGTCTTCGCGAACCAGATCGAAGGTTCACGCCCAAGAGGTAGACCGAAGAAAAGATGGATCGATTGTGTGAAAATTGATCTGCGAGAGTTGGGCGTTTGGAATTGGAAATTGGTAGCTGAGGATCGCCAGCAATGGCGGCGCGCTGTTGTGGAGTCAGCCAAAACCCGCCTGGGTTAATTGTGGCTGTTAAGTAAGTAAGTAAGTACTAGGGTGGATCGTTTTTCGCCAACAATTTTTTTTTGAAAAGCCTCACCCCTACACAGGTCGAGCAGGGTCTTCTGATTGTTATACACGCAAAATATTTTTTTAAAAATACAATTTAGGGTTGCCGCAAGGCCAAAAACTGATTTTTTTCGACTTTCATAATTATGCTTCATATAAAAGCTTCGTGTGACCCATCTACAGACACTTGAGTTACAGTTAATATCGCTAAACTTTCAGGAGATATTGGGCAACAATTTAGCATAAATTATTGTTTGTAAATGTTTGATTAAGGTACATCGGTAGAACGAAAAGTGTTCCCGGATTCCATTTTTTACTAATATTTTCATACTTTCAGACCCTGTCAGTCGTAAGATATGAAGTGAAAGTGTTGTATTTTGTAGAGAATTTCGATAGCTTTCTTGCACAAGCAAGGTAGAAAAAAAAATATGCATCAGAGTCGGATTTATTCATCTTAAGTTGAAGGCCTGCACAGTGCAAGGGAAAATGATTTTGCACATTTGTTCACAAAAACTTCAGAAACTGGTTTTATTATCGACAAAAAATATCATTATGACAAACATATTGATTTTTTGTATTAAATTCAGCCATTTTTGACCGTGACATCAGTGTTGTCCGTATGAAACCGTCGCGTTCAACTGCTCCCACTACCTTTATTGAAGCTTCAGTCACCAGCTAAAAATAATTTGTTATTTTAGAAGTAGTATCTAGTAGTATTTGAACGATTCACTTATTACTTTTACACATCGTTCTACGGCTTGTGTATGGCAAGGCATTCCAGCATTCCAATTGCCTTGCCATACACAAGTACTGCCACATTTTACGACTCTTAAAAACCGCCACAGCGAACTTGTTGAATTCGTCATACGTTTCACCCGTACTCAGGACGTTCCCCGATTCGATGTTCCCTCTATCATCAGCAGTTATACCAAGTGCATTCAAATCTCGCAGGTCCCTGTAGAGGACACATTCACCTATCAAATGATAATCGATATTTTCCACCGGTGCCCCGCAGAAACAAGCCATATCGTCCGCTAAGAATTGCTTTATACTGCCGTGTCCAATGTTTATGCCCAGACTCAGGCCAAAAGAGAATTCGCAATGGGTCGAGACGAACCTGACGTTCGGAATGAACCTGGACGTCGTTCGTCCCTTCTCTTCCGCATTCCATCTATTCTGCCATTCATCCAGCAGTTTTTCCCTGATATGCTCGGTTCTTTGCGGTTTAGTCAAGCACGCAAGTTCCTCGTCATCTTCTGGGTCTAGGACACCCCTCCATCTTGAAAGCATGCCTTTCAGCCTACATTCAAGATTGTAACCCTACTCGCTGACATCGATTCATCAAATCCCTGGTATAGTCAAATCTCATAGAGTCATGCCAGACACCAGCTCCGTCGCTCATGCAAGCAACGAACATGCCACCGTATATGATCCTAAAACACTTGTGGCTCAAACCCCAGCTCTCTCGCAGCTCTAGTTTCAAATCATTCACGTTATGTAGCATTTTCTCTCTCATTCTCATAAAATGAGGATCAACAAGATTCACTGATTTTTCTTGTGTATCGAGAGATTTTGGAATTTGACGATCAAATTTTTTACCCTCAGTTTTACAAGCTGTTGTACTTGCTACTACCGAGACTTCTTCCTGGTTTTTGGCGTACTTAGATTTTAGACAATGGCTGTCAATTGAACTTTTCATCCATTGGCAGGATCATACTACTGTTAGAAAGATTATACGAAAGGAAATACGAAAATGTCCTCAATTCGATTAAAAATGCAGCAGGGAAAATTGTACACAAAATTTTTTTGGAATAATTTGTGATTATAATCCAAAGGAATAACATAAACTGTAATTGCTAATTTAACGTTCCTCACGTAGAACTTTGCTCAGAGTGGTACACTAACCGGATAACCATCTCAAATAATCACAACAAAAGGACAAAAAAATTCTATTAAATGATAACCATCATCTTCAACTAATATGTCCTCATCACTGTGTCCTTTCATACCAAGTACCAAAAATATCCATTCCCACCAGTACTATGTGTATACGAGCAACTTTCACAGAAAACCAGTGTCTACATAAATATGGAAAATTCTTCTCATAACATTAACAATTTATGAAAATATGTTTTCTTGTTTTTCGGTTTATGCGCTGAACATTGTATGCTGCGGTGTACGTGCTCAGAAAAGTAAATTAAATTATTTACCTTTTATGTACTTTTATTGGATATTTACTCATGTTACACATCAGTTCTTGCAAACATGAACAGCAGATCCTAACATTAAATATTGAAAATACGTTGAACACAAGTCGCTGCAATAGCTATTTCGTGGGGAGTCTTGACAACATGGGATCATTGCTTTCCTATAGAATCGGACGATGCCGTTAAAATGTTGATGCATTCCATTACGAAAATCAAAGCTAGACCACGTAACGTACATGTGACAGGTGCGAGCTGAATATTTTTCGCAAAAAGTCTATTAAGTTAGTTTTGGCGGACGGTTGAATGAGTCCAATATCGAATATGGATTTTTATACTGTTTGCGCTATGATGCGAATATCAGAGATAACACTATAAGCACAGACTCGCTCTAATCAATTGAATTTTACACTTTATTTATTTATTTGAACGACCGAAAGAGATTACCATGTAAAGAAAACCCTTGAAGTGTGGATGGTGAAACTGACCTAAAAGTAACTGTCATAATCTGTGAATCTACAGCGTCTTTCATAACAAATTTATAAATATGTGGAATGCTTCCTGCCGTACGTCTTCTACAACATTTTCTCTTCCTCCTCGTTTGCGAGATCCACATCCTTTAATATATATTACTATGGTAGCTAGTTTATGGGAATGCTCCAACTGTCTGTTTGTCTGTCTGTGCAAGTTTTCAACTTAGGCCAACTATGGCCAAATCTGAGTAAAATTAGGTCAAATCTGAGCCAAATTAGGCCAAATTTGAGTCAAATTGGGCCAAAAATGATGAGTCTTATTAGGCCAAATTTGAGTCAAATTAGGCCGAATTTGAGTCAGATTAGGCCAAAGTTGAGTCAAATTAGGACAATTTTGAGTTAATTTAGGCCAAATTTGAGTTAAATTAGGCCAAATTTCACTCGATTTTTGCGAATCTTAGTCGAATTAGGCCAAATCTGAGTTAAATTGGTGCAAATTGAAGTTAAATCTGAGTCAAATTAGGCAAAATCAATTCAACAATTTAGCAAAATCTGAGTCAAATTTGATCAAATAAGGGTGGGATCTTAGTTAAAAACCTGAGCTAAATTTGGCCAAACCTGAGCCAAATTTGGCTCAACCTAATTAAAAATTCCAATCAGGCCGAATTATTTAAATATATGTCAAACTAATTAAATTTACACTGAGAACTCATAATGGTGATATGATACATATTTGGATCGTATACCCTCTTTAAATGTATATGCTTACGTATTGTATATCAGTTGTGGGCTGTATAATTGTACAAAACGCTAGTATAACATACCTTCATTCTGTATAATTTGCATACATGTTGTATAACTATACAGCCCACAACTAATATAATATACAATACATAAGCATATACATTTAAAAGGGGTCTAGGATCCAAATATGAAATTGTGAGTTTTCAGGGTAGGACAAATCTGACAAAATTTGAGTAAAATTTTGTGTAGCAATGTAGCAACATTAAGTTTGATTCAAATTTGTTTAAACTCAAGTTTGACCGCTACTTTCTTATACGATTACAATGGTTTATTAAGTAGTCATAGCTACATTATGTTTTCACCCTTCCTGTCCGTGCGTCCGTCTTTGCACAATCACAATTATGACGTTAGAAATACTACGTCACAAAAATGATGTCGCATATACGCACACACATACGACACAAATATGACATCAGAAAAATGACGACACAAATACGACGTCCAAAATATAACCAAAGTTATGACGTTATAGATATTGTTTCGTTTAATTCTTCAACAATACACTATCGCTACTTTTATATACCAAAATTGCGATAGGTATTCTATGTTTTCAACCCTTCCTGTCTGTCCGTCTGAACGTTCACCTTGGAATCACCAAATGATTCACAGTGAAATCACCGATGATTCACAGTGGAATCACAGATGATTCATAGTGATATCACGGATGATTCATAGTGGAATCACAAATGATTCACAGTGGAATCAGATATGATTCACAGTGGAATCACAGATGATTCACAGTGGAATCACAGATGATTAACAGTGGAAACACAGATGATTCATAGTGGAATCACGGATGATTCATTGTGGTATCACGTATGATTCACAGTGGAATCATAAATGATTCACAGTGGAATCACAGATGATTCAACAGGGAATAACTGGCTAATTCCATCGGTAACCCATACATTGTCGCTACCATGTCACCTGGGAAACGAATGTGTTTTGTCTCATTTTAATATAAATCACATTGAAAGAATGAAAGAGATGAAATTCGTTACCCAGGTGACAGTACCGATGGAATTAGCCAGCTGATGATTCAACGGTAAATCATTGATTATTCACGGTGGAATCATTTCGCTTGCGGATTCTCTGTTCAGCGAAGAACCACCGATGATTCACCGTGGAATCACGGATGATTCATAGTGATATCAGGGATGATTCATAGTGATATCACGGATGATTCATAGTGGAATCATAGATGATTCACAGTGGAATCACAGATGATTCACAGTGTAATCACAGATGATTCAAGAGGGAATAACTGATGATTCAACGGTACATCACTGATTATTCACGGGGGAATCATTGATGATTCACAGGGGAATCACTGATGATTCACAGGGGAATCACTGATGATTCATAGGGGAATCACTGATGATTCATCTCGGACTCACCCATGATTCGGTCATCGATAATTGGAATTTGAGGACACTCTATCGCTATTTTCCTATACCAATTTTAATGGTTTATTTGACAACCTAAT
The DNA here is from genome assembly GCA_029228625.1 of Pseudolycoriella hygida. NCBI lineage: Eukaryota > Metazoa > Arthropoda > Insecta > Diptera > Sciaridae > Pseudolycoriella > Pseudolycoriella hygida. The sequence continues at coordinate 39,385,526 of CM055405.1, read as the reverse complement.
GATTTAATGAATAATCCTGCTTTTGAGAGCTCATAGTATTGTAGGTACATCGTATGTCAGCTGGCAACGAAAACAAAATAACAAACATTAGTTTAGAATCCTATACTCCCAAGTCAAAACTAATTCTCGAAAACCCTTTGAAATGAAATTACTTACGGTAATGCCGAAAGTATGAATTTTAAAAATGCGGTCATATTAGGCATGTTTGAGAAAAAAAAAAGTTTTCTCAAAACGATTCCTTAACGCCACGAAAAATATTATTCATTTTTTAAGTTTTTTTTTATATTGAACTGGCAATGGACAAACGGACGTTTTTTTCCGTTTTTGGCTTTTCTAATCTTACTCCGGTGTCGGTCTAATCACGTAGTGAACCTATGAGACGTCTTTTTACTTTGTACGGGTTTGACAAAGACGAAACATCCGGTGTAAATTCGATTTAGAAGATTCTCCAAATGTTATAACACAATGGGTATATCGGCGCAAATGTAGTCAATATTGTTAAAATTCTGAGAGACGTTATAATATGCAATTATTTTGTAAAGATTTATTCTATCGAATTACCGAGATTCCACGTCGTCGGACTTTTTCAATTTGTTGTTTCACAAAAGAATAACGTCGTGTGCATTTTAACAGAGAACTAAGTTTAAAGTTGAACTTAATTCCGAAATGTGTATCATTTGAAAATTGAAATACAAAAGAAGAAAAGCACAGAACAGTGAATTAAATTTCCTGCATTAGTTTCCTTCATTTCCTTTCCGAAACAATTAGCAACTTTTCAGTAAAAAGTTTTCATTCATTAAGAGTTCTAAATTGAACTCTCCAAAATAGGTCATCAATTTCAATATCCATATCGAGGATCAGACATAAAACTAAATTAATATATTTCTAACCAAAATAAACAAAAACTGATGGGTGAAATGTTTTAAATTGAATTTAACATCCCAAAAATTTTATAATAAAATTTCAAAATCTTTCAACGAATAAAAAAAAAACCAATTCCTCTGTGTACATAGAACCACTGTTTTAAACATGATATAACAAACTCAAACAATAACACCATTCCTCACTCAAACCTCCCTCCTGAAGCATACACATACATTAAAGTTACTAAATTAAGCACAACGGGAAAAAATACCGAGAAGCGAACGAAATATAAACTTCTGGATTTTCTAAATTTGTTTTTATTTTTCTTTATTTTTTTTTTGGTTTTCCTTTAATTGGCCATTTTGGGTGATACAATAAATTTTCTTCTGACTATAAACGGACTCCTTTTTTTTTGGTTCCTTTCGTTATATGTTATACAAACAATTTCAAGTGAATTTATTTTTGTTTTTAGCTTTTATTTTTCTCATCTTATATGTCAATTTATTTTAGTTACTTCACTCCATTATACAGCCGGGCATGGAGTTCCTTTTTTCCGTTCGTTACCCGTCCACCAAGTGAATAGGACGTTCAATATAATAACTATTTATGACCATATTTGTTCTGTTCGCTTTGTCTTTAATGTTTAAAGAAAACCAACCTATTTCCGATAATGTGAGTGAAGGGATTTGAAATCGATTACTAAATTTATATTTGTAGGAAATTTGTAGCGATTTTACTTCACTGCAAAATAGCAAACAATGTCAATGTCAATGGAAAGAAGTCGTAAATCTGTTGACATGTGAAAGTTTTTTTTAACAATAAATTTATCGGAAAACAGAAACTCGAATAAACGATCAACGAAGGTATACTTCTGATTTTCTGATCACATCCAGAAAATTTTCGCTGCTTCTTATTCTACTTATACGACCCTTTCTGTAATCTCGATTTTTCCTTTATGGAATCCTATTAGGCTCAACGATTGAGTACTTGTAACATGCAATTATATCTACTGAACGAAAATGGAGATGAGAGGGAATGTCGTTTATTCTCGTCTACGTGTAAATCTACGTTTATTCGAGCCTATCTTCACGTTTACATTTGAGCCAGGTCTTTGTATAAGACTACCGACAAACCTAACGCCATCTGTAATGATACTGTAAGCGAGAAAATATCTAGAAACGACGCAAGAATTGTGTTTATAATATACGCCGCCGACGTATTATATGCGTGGCGAACGTATTATGAACCTTATTTAAGTATGCCATACGAAATGAACGTATCAAGAACTCACATAGTATACGCACACGGCGTTTGTATAATGTGCATGGTGAATAAAATACGTCGGCGGTATATATTATAAACACAATTCTTGCGTCGATTGTATATATTGTCCTCAGTCCTCAAAGACCACATAGTGAGCTTAAACTTGTGTCAGTGCAGTGGTCGTAAGATGAGGGGTGGGGAATTGTAATCGGAGCGCTATAGGAGAGACAAATGGAATTTTGATGAAGATGAAATTTCTTGAAATTTACAGAACTTTTTAAAAATTTCTACAATTTTTGGCACTTTTCAGATTTTTCTAGAAGCTTCTGCAACATTCTTGAACTAACTAGAACTTTCTGGAATTTTCTAGAACCTTCCAAAACTTTCCACAACTTTCTATAACTTTCGAGGCCTTTGAATACTGTCTACAACTTTATTTAACTTTCAGGAACGTTCTGGTGCTTTTTAGAACTTTCAAGAACCTTCGAGAAGTTTCTGGAACTTTATAAAACATTCTAGAACTTACCAGAAATTTCTAAAATTTTCTTGAACTCTCTACCACCTTACACCACTCCCAGATCAATCACCCAAAATTACATCATACGCTTCGTTATAAAAAGTTTCAAGAATTTTCGAGACATTTAACTTCGACCACTTTTACCTATAAGCAAAAGTGTGATGCAACTTTCTTCAATTGCTTTTGACAACTCTTGCGGGCAGGTTCTGCATCAGATAACGAGTGTGACACTCTGGAAAGCTGAAAAAAAGTACATTCAGGTCAAAATGAATAGAAACTTTGTACTTCTACGCAGGGTTTTGCGGTGTTAAACGTCATTATCAAAGGAATATTCACGAAAAAAACCAAACATAGTGTTGGATCGCGTAGCGTGAGCTGGCCCACACTAAGGGCTCTGTAGCCCGAACCACATGTCCATATCTTTTCTTCAAAACTTCGAAAGTTTTCGACCTATTTTGCCCAAATTCAATCTCGTAATCAATTTACTGATTATCTTTCAGAAAAAAAAAGATTTTGAAAATCGGATAAGATTTACCCGATTTATGTAGAAAACTTATGCAGGGGACCCGTACGCATCATAATAGATGTGGCAAACAGAATAGATGTTGCAAAAAGATTCGAACTTATCAAAGTAAATGTTGCCTTAACTCTTAAGTGTATGAAATTACGCCCACATTAAATTGCATTGGAAATTGCCGAGAAGGCAATATTGAAAAACCCGTCCGAAGAAATGGCGTAAAAAAGGCCTTCCGAAAGTACAAAATTCACCCCCAAATAGAAAAGAATGTTCATGTCACTTTTTTCTACAACATACAAAAAACCATTTTTTTGTCTAGGGCCGACCTAGGGTCCCCAGGAGAGGCCTCGGACAAATACTTACATAGACAAAAATATTTCCTTCCATTTTCTCTACAACATAGTTAAAAACTTTTTTTTTCTCTAGGGCAGACCTTAGGACCGACCTAGGGCTATAAGGATATGCGACGGACACATACTTCTACAGACAAAAATGTTAAAATGTCAAAAAAGACATAGTAAAAAAAATTTTTTGGTTAGCGTCGACCTTAGGACAGATCTGAGGCCTACTTCAGCCCCAACCATAAGCACCGGGTCCAAATTTGTTTTTGAATATAATTTGGTACTCGATTACCTCTCAAATAGAAAAAGAATCAACAAAATCAGTTAGGAATTATCCAACTTATGTGAGCAAATACGTTGGGCCCTATTAGAAACTCAGCTTTAGGGTCCTGACTGAGTCCAAGAGTTTATTTCTAATCAAAAAAATTTCTTCCATAAAACGGGAGACAATCCTAGACCTTTCGATCAAGAAAAAATTTGAAAATCGGAAGAGATTTACTCGAGTTATATACAGAAAACACGTATGGCCTCGCGTTCGCGTATGGCTCTAGCATAGACTCGTTCTTAGCGCCATAGCCAAGTCCAAGGACTCAAATCCAAAAAAGTTTCTTCCATAAATTGTCGGCCTTGACCAGATCTTTCAAACAAAAAACATTCATGAAAATAGGAAAAGATTTACTCGAGTTATTTACAAAAGACCAAAAACCACTTAAACGTCCCTAGCTCGGCGGCCCATGGGCCGACAGTGCCCAGATTCAATCCCATAAAAGATATTTCGATTGCCTTTCAGGGAAAAATCAGTTGAGTTTTACTCAAGTTATCGCGGTGACGGACAGACGGACAGACATTTTGTTTTATTGCTCATTCGTCATTTAAGGACCCGATGTTCCCCCCCCCCCCACTCCCGGGTCGAAATTGGGGTGATTACAAACGTCGTGGTAAAGCATCAGACCCCTTTTCGAAGAACTTCGCTCCTCGTACGGGTCTAAAAAGGACAGTGTCTTTACAATTTATTGGATTTTCTTTTGTTTTCAATGTCAGTGACCATTTTTAAATGTTAATAGCGGTAGGGATAAAGAGAAAACGTTTATTTGTTCATAACTGTATTTTGGTACTTTCTCCAATCACGTACAACCTTTCATAATGGAATGTTATTTTTAATCCAATTAAGAGAGTAGATACTATACTATATTCTGTACTTCTGTCCGGCAGGGCCCAAGTTATTCTCAAAATTATGACAGCAGGAGTTATATCTGTCATGTCGGTTCAACAACCATTACTACACCAAGGAATGATATCCCTCCACCCTGCTATGAATTTTCAGAAAATCATCTCCTTTTGGCAAGTGCAAACTGTAAATTCGCTTCTTGCATCCAATTTTCTTCGAACCCTTTTTAACAGATTTGCTCGTGCAACTACCAGGATGATGTAATCAGCGAATCTAATTTTCCATTACTCATAATTCAAAGGATACACAACACCGGCAGGATCAAAGAACGAATTTTAAAAATGAATTTCAATGAAATGTATCTTTTACAATTCGTTAAGAAACTTCATCTCAGTCCTGGCATAACATTGATGAATGCACGTGTTAAAAATCTTACACAATTATTTTGAAAACTCAATTTTCAGAAAAATATTTTCCAACATACCGAGAAGTGAAAAGAAATGTTTTATTGGAGCAAATAGACCATTCAAGCAATGTAGCGAATGGAATTTGTCCTTTTTACGATCTTTCCATGTATTCTCAAAGTAAAACGCTAAAAATATGGGATGGTTATGTAATATGATTTACTAACCGTCTTTTCAAAACGATACAAGGGTGACTATAAATTGTTTCAAAAAAAAGAAGAACGAAAATTAATTACATTTCGAGCGAAAAGAATGTTTTAACATAACGAACACCTCGTTTAACAAAATTTCTGCTTTTTATTTTACGTTTTTCTTACAAAAAAAAATCTTTAGAAATTGATTTCTAAGACCGTATACACGACAAAAAGTGATCAAAATAGCCAAGATGATTGGAATTGTTTTGCAAATATTTAGTCATTGTTAAATGTTAAGCTTTGTAGGTTTTCCCATCAGAAATCTTATCCTAGACGAAGAAAGATATTCAGTAAGAATCCAAATGAAATCATGTTCGCGCACTAGTTATTTACGTCACTAGTAAGGAAAAGTACGAAATTTATGTTCTGTTTTCAATGTATTGATCTAAAGCGAATCCGAGGTCAGGAACCGCAAGAAAACATTGCACTATATAAATGGCTCCACTCTAAAATGCTGGATGATAATTAGGAGAGGGAAAAATCTATCCTCGGAAGATGGTCTAGTGAGCTACAAAGACTGATCCAAGAAAGAAGAACTGTCTGGAGTTGGCTACGTCAGTGAACAAGCTGGTATTGAAGGTTATGTACCACTCGGCTATTTTACCACTGTAGTGCAAGCTAAGCTCATAGGAATACTCGATCTGATCAGTACAGAGACTTTTAAGGAGCTTCAGCATAGAAGACTCTATATTGACTCGGATAGCCAGGCCTCAATTGAAGCACTGGAACCCCCATCGTCAAATCGGCAAAAGTGCGCCAATGCAAGGAAGCTCTCAATGAGCTAGCCAACAAGAACAATGAAGTGACAATCCTGTGAGTGCCGGATCACTATGGTATTCAGGGTAATGAGAAGGCTAACGAATTAGCAGGCAAGGAAGCAAATGAGCGCCCGATAGGGCCAGAACCCTTCTGCGGTATTTCGAAATCAGAAAGAAAACGCATCGTAAACAACTGACCTGTTAAACAGCATGGGATTGTGTGGGAGAGGTACGATGGGGGGAAGCACAAAAATTTTTTTTATAAAAGACCTCATTGTTTACTGAACCTTGATAGACCTAACATTAAGAGAGTTGTTGAAGTCCTGATAGGACACTGTGGGCTTAACAAGCACCTCAATGTTATAGGATATGCAGACAACCCCAAATGTGCCTGCGGATATGGTGAAGAAACTGGTTTCACGTCATCAGTGACTGCCTAAGATACAGAAGTAATAGGCAACGAATCTTGGGCAAACCAGGACTAAGCCTACCTGACCTTTAAGGTCCAGGATTTGGCCGTTTTCCTTAAAAGGACAAGAAGGCTTGACTGGTAGTGAAATGGTACACAACACGGATATAGACGCAACACATATACACCCTGACAAGACACACAACCACATGGATGTGACGCTCACACAGCTTTTTCATTTTTGAAACATATCTTTCTTTGTGAAATTGTAGCATTTAATTTATTTATTATATCAATAAACGAAGGAAGGAGGGGGCAAGGGAACAAAGGACAAATTGTCTATGTTACTGTAAAATTTATTTTGATCCCCTCACACCTTCAATCAATCTAACAATCATAATGAAATCATATTCGCGCACTAGTTATTTACATCACTAGCAAGGAAAAGTACGAAATTAATGTTTTGTTTTCAATGTATTGACTTAAGCGAATCCGAGGTCAGGAACCGAAAGAAAATATTACTATATAAATGGCGCCACAGTCGTGAAATTAATAGAAAAATGAAAAATCACCGGTTAAGGAATGATAACCTTGCGGTGCCTAAGGAGAAGAGTTTTAGAGCCTAGAAAAATCGATGACTGCATGTATGTGAACCAATGAAACTGATGAATGAAACTGATCCAAGAGATCGAGTCAGATATGAGAGCCGTCTGAAATAGTCTGGCAAATGATTCTTCGCTGAGATTTTCTTCAGAGAACTTCTAAGGTGAACAATGTCCTGCTCAACTGTGAATTTCATCTCAAATAAATGATGTAGTTGCGGCCCTTCTAAATTTCAAGAAAATTTTAAGCTGTCACCCTATGGGAACAAAACACTCTACCAACTGAACTTCCTACTTTTCACACATATATCGCAATTCATTTTAAAGAAAAGCTTTTTAAAAAGTAAGTAGTCGCCATAGAAAAGTTAAAAGAAAATTTCCCTAAACGTTCTTTAAAGTTTACCAATCAATTATAGCTTCAAAAGGAATCAGAACATTGAAAAGCTTCGACTCGGATGTATATGTAAGTACAATTTGGCGAGTTTACAAAGCGGATTGAATAAGTTTATTCTACGTATATAGAAAGTCTAACGCCAGCGATATATACGCTTGCAATTTAATTTTTTTTTTTTGCGACACAAAAACAACTTTAGATTTTATTTTTTATTTAAATTATAAAAGTCAAAAGCAAAGAGAGTGGAAAAATTGGCTTTACGTGAAGTGCCGCGTAGAAAAAGTTTGCTTTTAATGTTTGTCGTAAACAGGATCTAATTAATTTTTTTTTTCGTCGAAAAAGTAATAGGATAAGCGCATAATGTCTGTGTTAAGTGTAAATATGTTCCCAGTAAGTTATGTGTGATCGATATATACAGGGCTTTTCATAAGAAAGGCCCCTTATGTATATTTTGTTTCTCGGCCTCGAGGACGGCCATTTCGGGACCAATCGAATTGATTGCGCCCCAGAAAAACGCAATGTTCTTCTTGATGTTATTTGTTGTAGAACAGAGTGTCAGACGGATGAATCTGTTGAGCAGCGCGTCGACCACGTTTCTAATCACCGTTGTCGTTGATGTCCATACCAACATCGTAAACTGCGCCCAGTCGGCGATTTCTGATGTCTTCAGCATTCTCAGGCACGGTTGTCTTGGATGTTACGATGGAATGATTGCGCTGGTCGGCCGATGAAATGCCGCATTCTTTGAAATGTTCATGCCAACGTATTTGCCATAGATGGAAAGTCCAAAATATAACATATTTCGTGAGGCGTTGGTGTCACGGTTCAACCACAGCTTGTCTTTGGTTTTGGTGGTATTTTGAGCGTATGTTATGGACTGTAGCTCTTTGCGGTGTTGTCGACGGAGTTTGTCTGCATCTGTGCAACGGTCGATCCTGTTCATTTTCACTCTTTCAGCCCTTTGGTTTTGGGTGGGTTTCGGATAGTCCATTGCCATCTGCAACATTTCGGTGCGAATTTGCCGTTTTTTTCGGTACGTCGATACCAAATTTGCTAACACGGAATCGTCGGCTGGCTTGCAATTATTGCATAATTTAAGCCTGTCCTTCGACGACTCAACATTGTTTAGGTCCTTATAGCATCGACTGCATTTTTTTGTGGAGCAATATTCATCTATTGTCGCATCCACCAAGGTGTTTGGAATTTGTTTTATGAATCGAACAATTGGCTTTGCGCCTGGCGACCGCATGATTCCCTTGACAGTCGAATTGGACGGCGTTGTACAGTTGCCGATGAAAATTAGGTGGCACTTTTTTTCCCGCAATCGTTCACCCGTACTGTGCACATCTTTCACGCCGACGATTTCTGCTGCCATTTTCGACATTATCTTTTGCGTCGATCGAAATTTGTCGAATTTTATGTTCGTTACCGGTTTCTGCATGTACGCATTTGTAGCTCGTCCGAACCATTTCATTCTCGATTCCAGAAATTTCATAAAATCGGAATTCTTTTGCGACGGTTCATCGCCGCCACCTTGTTGTCGGTCTTCCTGATATTCTGCGTCAAATTTGCCAAGAATTTTTTTGTGTTTACGTCGACGTCTGTGAAAGCCTGTAACGGAAGAAGAAAAATTCGATTAGTCACATAAATGAACATAATGATAAAGTGAAGTAAATATACTTACCAGCATTGTAATGATAATCCTTCGATTTATGCAGGATGTTCGACTCATGGATTTCGTATGTTTCAGGTGTTATCTGATGCCACGTGCGGCGCACCGTTGATGCAATATTCCTCATACCTAAGTCGACGCCACAGACGTTCAAATCCTTTAAGTGGGTGATTTGTTTCAACCTGTTGACAAGTGTTGCGTTGGTTATTTCGGTTTCGTCGTCGTCGACTTCGGATTCGGAATCGGAATCTGAATCAGTATCGGTAGCTGATTTGCGTTTTCTACTCCTTGCCGCTTCCATCACATCCTCTTTGGTCATGAGTCTGTCGGGTTTGATGCGGCACAATTGTACAGAAACGTCAACCCCATTGGTTGTAATTCGTCCTCCAAATTTTTTTGTTTGTGTTTCGAACTTTTGAAGATTGAACAGGAAATACCAAAAGGATGTGTCGTTTTCGTATTTGCGTTTTTTGTGTCGTTCTCCAGTTCCAGAAATTCCGCTTGATTCATTTTTTTGTGGAACTGTGGAAGGTCCTTGACTACGTCATACAATGATTTCGTGTCGATGGCAAAATGTTTACGGTGGAAATCGTGTTGCGGCACTACGACGAAGTTCTTTAGTTTAGCGTAGTGTATTGCCTCGGGGTCGATTTCTCGTTTTTTTCGGCGGCGACTCTTCTTTTCCGGAAGACGACGATTTTGGGGATTGATTTGCGGTAGCTGCTGTGGATGTTCGGTGTCGCCTTTTTTCCGTTTGCGTTTCCGTTTTCGTTTCTTTTTCGGTATTAATCCGGCTTCTACCATTTTTTGGTGGCGCATTGCTTCGCTACGATTTGCATTGAATTCGGAAATCCAATGTTGCAGATGCACCATAGCCGGCACCATTTGGAACCAAATTAGACGCGGACCGTTGCTTTGCGTCTTCTTCTTCTTCATTTTTTTCATAGTCGATGGTGTTGTCGCTGGTTTTTCCGTTTTCCTTTTTTTCGCTCTGCTACGTTTTGGTTTGGCGCTGACGTCGTCGTCCTTCTGGTAGTCGTAGCTCAAACGTGCGAAATACGCACCACCTTCACGATTGAATTCGGGAAATTTGCAAATCTTTTGTAGTTCCAATATCAAATGGTGTTGCACCATCGCTGGCTTAATGCATTTGTCCGGATCGAAAAGAAATTTCATGGTGTGATAGATGTTTTCAGCAATAACTTTACGGTTATCTTTACCACGCACTTCTTTGTTTTTTTTGCCGTTGCACAACATAAAGTGGAACCAGTTTTTAAGTCGCTTATACAAATGCGTCGTAATGTTCGTTCTGAAGTTCGTTCGGAATGTGTCGGCGATGCAATTCCAAGCGTTCTGAGACCATTCCTCGAATTCTGTGTCGATGTCGTATTTTTTGCATAAATTGAAGAAAACGTCGTCGTCAATTTTCTCGAAAGACAGTTTTGCCACTGTGGCGGCGCCAACACTTTTCGGCATTCTTTTTGCGGTGGCATTGCTCAAGCCGGAATTTGCCGTATTGCGTTTGAACGTTTTGAATTTCAACAGAATCGATTGCCAGCCCACTTCCTTTCTAAATACGTCGTCCACTTCATCGTCGTCTTCAGTGGTCCGAATAACGTCGTATATTTTGTAGTACACGAGGCTGGTGAATAAAATTGCCAGTTTGGACAATTCGATTGATTTGTTATCGAGAACCGCGAGGATCTGATCATTCACTTGCTGTTGCTGATTTTCGTTACCATCATCGACAAGCGATTTACCGTCGACCAATAGCGAACGTAGCTTCAATTTCACTGTTGACATGTCATATCTACTATTAGCATTTTGAATCTTCCGCCAATTGTTTGTTTCGCTGTCGACCGGTTTCTGCAAATCATGTTGGTCGTGCTCTTTTCGAAAATGATTTTTAAGATTGAGAAACGACGAGAAATCAGCTCGGCAACCTTCGAACGGGCATACGAATCGTTTCTGTTGTTTTTTAAATTTGTTACCAAGAAAACTGACATCAACATCAGTTAATCGTATTATTGCTTGGCAACCACCACTTTCACCAGACTGTGGTAATGCTTTTCGTTTTCCCACCAGCGATTCCTTCACAGCGGCCGATGATGTTGATGGCTCTGGTGATGCTTTGCGTTGTTTACGAGACGGCGGTTTTACGGATTGCTGTGGCGGCGGAACACCCAATGAAAGTTTACTAACTACATGAGATGCGGATGGTCGATGACTGATGGTTGATAACTTATCTGAAAATTCATAAAGTCAGAAACAATTTCGCAGCCAAGCAGATACAACGTTAGACTTACTGGCAATAGACGTACTGGCAACGGACTGGTTTCCATCAACGATAGCTGATGACGTACTGGCAATGGACTGGTTACCATTTGACTTCAAGGATTTAGACTTTGAGGAAACGTCTATGGAGTCCTCTGAAGTTGATGATAATGTACGTTTATTTTTATTCTTTTCCGGTACCTCTTTATGTAAAGAGTTTGAAAGAATTTCGCTTTTGCTGGTTGCTAACTGATGGAGCTTAAACTCCCTCGTCTTTTCATTGTCAACGAAGTCATCATCCGAATCAAATCGGTGTGGTTCTGTAAATTGGAAAATGTGAAGATTTTAGTGAATTTATACAAAATGGATGAAATTACAAAGAGCGCTTACCGATTGGGCGCTTCGTCACTGTACGCCGTGGCTGACTAGTGCTGACTACTTTCTTCCCCAACGCTTTTCTTACAAAGGCCGATGATGTTGATGGCTGTGGTGATGCTTTGCGTTGTTTACGAGACGGCGGTTTTACGGATTGCTGTGGCGATGGCGATGACATATTGAAAAGCTATAATTATAAATTCGTTGTATAATCGTTTCATTTTTACTCTTAAAATATATTGCCAATAATTTCTTTTTGGCTTTTCGGTTTTTATGTATTCTTCGTTATTTTTTTTACGGCTAAAATTTTTTGCCGCTAATTTCTTTTTGGCTTTTCAGTTTTTATGCCTTTTTTGTTATTTTTTACGGCTAAAATATTTTTCCGTTAATTTCTTTTTGGATTTTCAGTTTTTATGCCTTTTTTCATATTTTGTTGTTTTTATCTTCAGTATTCAGTTTTAATGTTCCGAACTTTTACAAAGTATAAGTGTTTTGTCTTGTATATTTTGTAGTGAATTTAACTACTGTTTGTATTTAAAAATGGATACCACGTTAGACCAAATGAACTATTTTATTTTAGATATAAAAATGTAAGCAAAAACACAATTCACATTCGCCAGAAAATTTGAAAATCTAATCGATGAAAACAGTGGCATGTTCAATTTTACTTAATTTTTTTTTTTCATTTGAATCATCTGTGACGCATGTAAATTGAATATAAGTATTGGTCGTTCATTAGTATCCATTTAAAAATAACAAAAATTCTATAGCATATTGTCAGATACTTTGTAACAAGACTGTAAGAAACTAAATTTGTTACGAACACTTTTTCACTGAATATGTGCAATCATTGATATTTTGTGATCAATTCCTCACACGGAAGCAAGACTTTGAATTTTAAATTTTCATCACTATTATTACATGCTATGGCAGTTGAAATGGAAGTGGCTGGGGCAAGATTCAATCTAGTAGTTTCTCCATCGAAATGTTGATTGCCTTTCAAGAAATGTTTCTATTGAAATTTTTTGCAAAATAATTTCAAAAAAAAATTGAAAAATTATAAAAAATGCAAAATATTTCAAGAAAAAATCTCTTGGTATGGTCCAACGGTGATCCAACGATGATCCAACCCTATCGTTCCTATCAACCCTATCGTCCCTATCAACCCTATCGTCCCTATGATGAACAATGAAGTTGAAAATTGTATTCTGAGTTGTTTATTTTTACAGAACATCCACGAAAATGAAATGAAATGATGAAATTAAGCTCATCGTTCAAAATTACAGCCACCCAATCCTTAGGATTATGTAACATCTCGTTTTACCAGATGGTCGACCACTCAAGTGAATTTTTCTGAGCGTACCACAAATTGTCACAGCATTTGCAGCAATTCCATCATATATTCGATAAGTTAGACAGATCGGTAATGAAGAACTTTTATCAAATTTTCACGAGAATTTGAGAAAATCGAGAAAATTAATGAAAATTGTTGAAAATATTTTCGCGAATATAGGCACTGTCATTCGCATGAAATGGTCTAAAATGGTCTGTAAATAAAGACCTTCACGTAAAGAAAATTGAAACCCGAGTACCAATATTTCAAGTTTTCACTTATTATTAATATTGGTTATGCAAACCTATGAGTCCCGTTGTCTCGTGAGATATGAATATCGGCTTTTGTTTAGTGTGAGGCCACCATTTTACTATAGTATTTTCTGTGCACATTTTTGTAATGTACGAATCGCTGAAGTAAAAAGCAGAAAACTGCGCTGAATTCCTCAAAATGCCGTATTCTAGAGCTGGGAATGCCAAAGATTTTTCAGTTCCTAGGCAGGGCCGGACTGGCTACCAAAAAGCCCTGCGGGCGAAAACCGAAAAAGCCCGCTTTTTCTGGCGACAAAATTGAAAAAGCCCACTTTTCGTCGTTTATAAGGTATGTCACACGAAAATCGATATTTTTCCGACCCCCTACCTGCTGTCATGCAAAAATGTATGGAATCTTA
>CM055405.1:39335473-39371211 GCA_029228625.1 Pseudolycoriella hygida | reverse complement strand
CCATACCTCCCTTATTTCAGAACAATATCTAACCCCGGAACATGTTTTCTCCACGTTTTGCACCATCCCCAACAACATATCAAAAAGTATTTTTTTTTTTTTTTGCTTCGCCAGTGTAAACGCAATTAAACGAAAAAATAACGGGATCGTGACAGACAGACTTACAGACACATAGATAGACGCATAAATAGATAGACACATAGACCGATAAACAGACGGACATTAGACGTTTATAATTAGTAATTCTCTATATATTGTAAAACCTCTGTGTTTGCTTATCATCGATCTAATACTCAGTCGAAGTAATATGAAGTAATTTAATCGTGATGATCAAACTATCATTTTCTCTCATTGACAAAACTTGAAAATAAAACATCAATTTGTACACCTAACAATTTGAGTTTTCTTTTCATTTCCTCAGTAAAAATTTTTTCTTCCGTCTTTGTATGAAATATGTAGCGTTACGTAACACTACTGGCTTACCTTTACCTCCGCTCTCCCCTGTAACGTTGTTTAAGGCTACGCTCAGACCCCCTCCCCACCTCTCAACGTTACGTAATTTATGAATGGCCCCTATATTTTTTGGCAGGTCTAGCATTTGGAAACGTCCCGAAGCCACATCTGCAAACCCAAAAACACCATACAAAATCTTTGGGGACAAGGAGGATTACCCCCTCCACCCCATTATTTTTAAAAAAAATCTCCTGAAATTTTGCTTAAAAATCTAAAAAAAAACAAACAAAATTGCAAGTGGCCACTCAAATTATACAGGGTCTCTCAGATTAAAGTCCACGTTTTTCCCGCTGTTTATCGTTGTTAATTTAGTGAAAAATACACTTTTATGAGTTTTACTCTACTATTACGCTAAATTTCATATTAAAATCTATTAAATTTAGAGCTCTCAAACGTTCCAACTACATATCTCCCGTCTCTCACATCATCATTTACAAATACATTTCTGCTATTACAATTTAAACACAAAGGTTGAGAATAAGTATTTTTTATTAATTAATTTTAGTCAGGAAAGGTGAATCGCCGGTAAAACCTGAGTCTTTTCTACTAAAGTAACAATTTGAATATTGACAAAATCTTGATGTTTCACACTGTTGCTCTACTAAACGAATCCCACGAGCGAAGTATGAAATCTGAAATAAAAACTTTTAAAATGTGCAACAATGCATGAGAATGGGCGGAGGAATGAGGCAAGTCAAAGCTGTGAGGTATTCACGGGTCGATTTTTATTGTGGACATTGACCAATTCCACTAGTGTTTTTCTTTCATGTGACCAACAACTAATGTCACAGATAGATTTTTTTACGTGAAAATCAATCAAATACCACGGTCAAAAGTTGTTATTTCAGGTGGCAAACAACAATACCACGGATCGATGTTTAACGTGAAGTTCAATCAAATAGCACGATCAAAAGTTGTTATTTCAAGTGGTCAACAACAATGCCACGGATTGATGTTTAACGTGAAAGACAATCAAATACCACGCAGTTTTTTTAGTGTGGACAACTAATTCCACGTTGTTATTTTAAGTGGCCAACAACAATACCACGGATTGATGCTTAACGTGAAAGACAATCAGTCACCACGGATGGAAGGTTGTATTTTAACATGGCCGACAACAATGCCACGGTTTAACGTGAATACAGCATCACTTTGGGACTTGCTTAAACAATTAAAGTATTGAGAGGGAGAGCCAGTTAAGGGAAGTTATTTAAACTTAAAAAATAAATTTGCATATCCTGTGGCGAAGACCATCAGAAACCTCAATTTAGTCCTGAGTCCTTAGGCTTCCTACATTAGATGTCTTAGAAATCCGATGTGACTAAACATGACAGCAGTTCCCAAGCATCTGTCTTCATTAAATCCAATCCAACTCTCAGATTCTGAAATAAACCGAAACATGCATATGCCAGTAGGAAGTAGTCATCTCGCATAGGCCAAATCGAATTTTTAACGTAGACTGCAATCATTTTTTACCACGGCTCTCGAGTCTGCACTTTCTGTCACAAAATTTTTAACGAAAGTCAAATTTAAGATATCGACATCTGCGCATTTACGGAGACTTACCAAGTTACATTTTCCGTGGTACCTTGCGAAAACATTCGTACATTTATACGCTCCGTCTTTAAAACAATTTTCGTAGCCAGAAAATTTGATTAACGAAATTGTCAAAGCATTAGGAATAGATTTTGTTCTTGAAAGGGGCCATATCCTAATCCCATCCTAAAGGATTTCAAGCGCTTTCAGGAGTCTGAAGACTTTTCTGAACTTCTGTGAAAATTTGATCCAGTGTACTATGTTTTACCAGTACAAGTCTGCTATGTTTTTTTTTAAATTGAGTGACGAGTGGTTACACTTAGCCAAAGTCGCTTTTCCAAGAAATCGTACAATAAGCGGGATGATCTCCGACAGAGAATCATCTGGAATTCAATTAAAAATAATAGCAATAAATTTAGTAGTAGTTGAGAGACATTAAGTAATGCGAGTATGCAAGAAGATACGAGTGATTTCTAGTTACGTTTACTGCTCGAACTCATTTCCGTTTAATAACCAATTTTCTTTCAGTAAAATTCAGTTTTCAACTAATGGTACAAGGACAAAAAAGTTTGTAGTACAAACCACTTAGTAGACGAAATCATTTTTTGATTTCAGAGACAAAGTAAACTGAAAAAAATTTGTAGACAGTTTTATTCACTTTTTATCGATCGAAATGGTAAGTGGTATTTTGATAATTCTGAAAAGGTTCAGTTAATCTACCAGACGTCCACATACAGCCTCCTAAGAAAAAAGCAATTGAAAATCAGATAAAAATAAAAAATCAGCTGAAGATATCGTAAGGATGTTGGAACAGGAAAAGGATGTTCGAGATGTGGCTCCTAACCTCGTCATCGAAAAGCGGACTAAAATTGATGCTAGATCTGTTGTTCAACATGTTGAGAAAGTAAAGGCCATTCGTTTAAATTATTTCAACGTATTAAGAGTGACTTCTTATTTAGCCCACAACACGGAAAGAAAAGCGTTCAACTGTATCTTCGAATAAAAAGTCGAATCTCGCCGAAAAGAACAAACCAGATCCTTTGCCGAAAAATGAGCGTCCTTCTAAGTCTAAAGAAAAAGTCACAGTAAGAAATGTATCTGGCAAGGCTGTTTCTAAAGCTGTAAAGTCTTATCGTTATGAAATCGATTGCCAGAGAGTCAAAGACTCTGTCGATGTCAATAATTTAGTAAGAATTATTTTCACTTTTGAAACTCACTCAATCAAAATTTTCTAATTTTATACGTCTCAGCGGCAATACGTTGTAGAGCAGCTAAAGGTTAACGGAAAAAAAGATGGTCTGAAGGATAACGTTACAGTATCTTGTGTTGACGACTGTGTTGTCATAAACTCAAAAGTTTACCTCCCAAAAAAATCGCTTCGATATCTCGCAAAGAAATTTTTGAAGAAAACGTGGAACGTGCAGGTTATTTCCAAGAACAAGCATTCGTACGAACTTAAATATGTTGGTACTTCGTAATTTAACTGGTTATCCAATGATTACCTGTTCTAATCAAAGCAATAAATGACTTAAAGAGATAAGAAAGATCTTTTGCCGATTTCTAGTTTCAGTCTTTAGCGTTTGCCTACATGACAGTAAACATTTCTTCCGACATAGCCGTACCACCGCACCGAGGGTGGCTACTTTCTAGATTCCAACTTCTGAAAATGCAAAGAAATTGAGTCTATCACATGGTGTAGGTCAACATATCTTTAAAAATCTCGTGTACGAAACAGACAAAGAAAAGAAACTAAATTTCTCTTCTCCTGAAGTTTCTCAGCATTTAAAAGATAAGATCCATGCTCTGCAAATCACTATTAAGAATTGTTGTTTTGATATGCTCTTACAATTAGAAAACTTATATTTTGCTCATAGTTTCGTTTCTGTTGATTGACCAGCTGGTGCACTCATACATAGAAACATAGAAAATTTTTTGATTCTGTTGTATGTTCTTCAACTGGTTTATTGCCGTTGTGTATGAAAAGAACACAAAAGAACAACGGCAATAAACCAGTTGAAGAACATACAACAGAAGCAAAAATTTTTCTATGTTTCTATGTATGAGTGCACCAGCTGGTCAATCAACAGAAACGAAACTATGAGCAAAATATAAGTTTTCTAATTCAAAATTGTCAACCAATCGAATGAACAGTTTCTTTAGGTGAAAAATGAATCAGGATGTAAAATAAATTCAGATATTTTATTTATGTACCTGTTGTAGACGCGACATGCGAAAGCGTCTAAAATCAACCGTACAAATTTGTATTTTCATACAAATCTCGAGCACTACGCCCGGCACTGTGAACTCGGGAAAAAACTGAAAAATCACGTATTCGTGTCACCTCGTATCAACAAACAAAATTCACTTTGAATTTTTCATCCAAATTGAGGATACTACCGCTTCCACGAACCCAAATCAAAGCAGCACTGGACTGTCCTTTATTTTTTTGCATTGTAGTCGGCTTTGCGATACACTTTGCGATAAGAAACCTCAAACAAACTTTTCGTCTCGAAGTGAGGACCTGCAATTTTAAAAAACGGAACGTCAGCAAAAATGTATTACACAAACGAAGAGAGGCGAATCATTTGTTTCCTCAGAATAGATGAAAAGCTAAGCTATCGCAAAATCGGTCAAAGGTTTCATCAAATGTTTCCACATCGTCCAACGCCATCGCCCAAAGGTGTCAGAAAAATGTACCAAAAAATCCGTTCGACTGGCAGCGTATTTAACCGGCCAAAATCGGGACGTCGAAGAACCGCAACTAACGAAGAAAACGAGGTCATGGTGCTCGGGAGTGTTGTGTTGAACCAACAGCAAAGTTTAGCGGAAGTCGCACATGAGACAGGAAATACTATTTCGTCAGTCTGGAGAATACTTCGCCGAAATAAGTTTCACCCGTACGGGGTAAAATTGACCCAGCAACTAAGTGAAGCCGATTTTGGAAAACGTTTGAACTTCTGCGAACTGATGGAAGTGAAAATTCGCGACCCGGATTTTTTTAAAAAAGTTTGTTTTTCGGACGAGTCAACCTTCCATCTAACGGGCTACGTTAATCGCCACAATTGCCGTTACTGGTCCGACGTTAATCCGCATGAACATCGCGAAGCCCATACGCAACGTCCGAAGAAGAGGAATGTTTGGGCTGGAATTCTGAGAGATGAGATCATTGGACCGTTCTTTATCGAAGGCAATCTCGATAGCGCGAAGTACATTCTACTCTTGCACCATCAAATCGTCCCAGCAATGCGCATGTCAGCAGCTCGTCAGAAAATAACCTGGGACGAAGTTATTTTTCAACAGGACGGAGCGCCAGCTCATTACGCTGTTCTAGTGAGACGGTACCTAGATTTGGTGTTTCCAAATCGCTGGATCGGCCGCCTCGGTCCGATACATTGGCCACCAAGATCGCCGGACCTCACATCTCTCGATTTCTTTTTGTGGGGATTTTTGAAAGATCGCGTCTTCCGAACTATTCCCGAAACAATTCAAGAAATGGAAGACCGAATCCTGCAATATTGTCAAATTCCTGATGCTGAATTGTTTGAGAGAGTCCGAAAATCATTTGAAACAAGAATCCTCTTGTGCATTCATGAAGAAGGAAAACATTTCGAGCATTTACTGTGAGTAGATACTTACCTTATTGTCATTTGATTCATTGTCACTTTATTCATTGTTCTTTGATTCATTGTCCATTAAACAGCTAAACTGTGTAGAACGATCGATGGTCAAGTGACGTTTCGCCATTTGTTAACGACGCAGACAAAATCGATTGCCAATTTTTTTTAATAAGTGACTAATTATTGTGAAACGTTAAATCATTTATCCGTTGCCGATATTAATTTGTCCGTAGAACTGTCCGGTAAATTTTGTGAGCAGAAGCGTGAGTTCGAGCAATGATAATGTTTGAAAAGCTGTTACCAATTCAAAACTCTTTTTACCGTTACAGCTACTTCAGTCTTAGAAACCTTCACGGCACAGCCTCTACAAAACGAATCATGGATATCGCACCGGCCAATTTGTGTTATTTTATCGAGACCATAATTTGCAGTCGCTTTGTCGATTTTATTTATCATTGTTATTTTTCGTTTTTTTGTTCCTAATATTCACTTTTGTTCTGTCGATATCATTGTCCTCTTTGTTTTTTTATTTTTGTTTAATTTACCTCACCGTCAGCATTGTAACTTTTTTAAAACTGTCACCTCTGTCCACTTGATCAAATTCAAAACAACATAACACCACGTTTTAATTACTCATTTTTTTTGCTTAAACTATCATTGTTGTTACTTTCAACTTAAAATAAAATAATAAACTAAAAAGCAAAAATTTTGAAGTTTCAATTTCAAGTCGATACAAGAACATGCAATTATTCGTGCCGATAACTTTGAAAGGTCAATCGAAACTAATAAGCTCAAAGTATTACCGCATGTTGGTTTGGCGTTTTTTGGTTGCGTTCCCTTATATTTTTGTAAGTATAAAACAGCGGAAAAACGGGGACTTTAATCTGAGAAACCCTGTATTATGATTTGTAACATTAAAGGATGAACGTGTAAAAAAATATAAAATGGTTCAATCAAAGTTGTAACTACAGTCAAAGGTTGACTATCGAACTTTTCAGGGTAAACATTTTCTGATTATTCCTTATTTACTGATTATTCATTAGTATTTGTTGTCTTGTTGACGTAAAAATTATGGTATTGTGTTGAGTACTTCTGTATTTTGAGAATACGGCATGCCTGGCTATGAGTTTTTTTTAATCTGATCTTGGATTCAGCTGAAGGAAAATGAAAAATTCGTGTGAAAGGAACACTTTTGATGGAATTGCTACTCGATACTTCTTTTTACAAGTCAGCCAGTGTCACCGGTCCGTTTGATTTCATCGCTAAGAATCTCCTTTTCGGGTTTCGTACATATAGCCTCAACAGCCAGTTTGATTGGTGATTGAAGCACTCATTGTACTAAATTCTTCATTAGAGAAAATTATGTTCGATTTATTGTCAATCAACACTTTCTGCGTGCAATACTTCAACTTGTAGAGCATCTCTACCTACCATGGTGAACATTGTGTTCCAACGGGTCTCACAATCCAGCATCAATGAAATTTCTTTTCTATTGAAATTCCCTTTCACATACCGCGGCTTCTAATACCGGTATTCGAAATTGTGAAAATAGTCCGGGATCCCGGTATTCGGGATTCTGGTATTGCAAACCCTAGTTTCGATAATATAAAAGTTAACTTACGCCAAGAATAACTGTAAACCGTACACATACAGTCAGCAGGATATACTAACGGGTATTCAAGGTGTGACGAACTCAGTAAGCCTAAAGCAAGAGACTAGGGATGTGTTAGAACACAGAAGGCAACGTGTACAGCTAAGTTTTGACTTCCCCCCTTTCGACGCACCCCCGTAAAATATTTTGCCTGGATTCTAAGGAAAATTCTAAGGCAAAGTGTCTCTTCACTCATTACGATCGGCTCAGTGGATCCAGAGATATGACCTTTAAAAAATGATCATTTTCAATACAAAAAGAACATTTTCATAGACTCCCATATTTTATTTAGACTCTCATAGACACTCAATGAAAACATCCTATGTTAGTTACTTACTTACTGGTGTCTAACTTGTATGAAAAACGACTTTTTTGGTTCGAAAACGGCTCGATAACTTTTCTTGAAATTTTGCAGGGAGCTTCAGCTGAGGATTCTGCGACCTCTGAGATTTTAAAAAAGCGGCCTCGCTTGGGTGCCAGGGCTCTTAGAAGGGGCCATATGCCATATAAAGTCCATATATATGTGTTTGTGTGTGTAATGTGTAGCGTAGCACATTTTGTATGAGACAAGTTTGGGTGTTCAAGATGGAGGTTTGGTGTCAAAGGGAAAATTGTTGGGTTGCGGAAAATAGGCGGGGGCTCAAAAAAAAAACTTTTGATATGTTCTAGAGGAAGTTGTGGGAATCTTTTTCACCCATGGAAGTTGTAGCCGTAGCTTGGCAGCAGTGACAACTCGAAAGGAATTCTATGTATAATTTGTCAAAAACAATTTTTCTACTCCCAAGAAAACTGATATCACAACAAAAACTCCTTTTAAAAGGGAAATTTGACGCAAGTCCTCGTCCGTTCTTCCAAAACAATTTATGTCAATTAAGCTTAAAGCTTCGGAACGCAAAAAAGGCTTTTAAAATATTTTCAATTGAAAAAATGAGTCACAAATGCCGGACCCTCCCAACATAATAATTTTCTGAGCTTTCAGATCTCTCACCCCATAAATTTAGCTTTGCGCGATGTATACGGTGAGTACGGGCAGCCAAATTTTTCCGTCTTGCGTCACATTTCCCTTTTTGTTGTTTCCATTTCCCATTTTTAGTATTAATTTGAGAAGAATGTTGTAGAGTTGTCTTAGTCTCGGAAATTAAAATCGGAATAGGGATGTAAGTCTGAAAGCTCTTGCAATGAAAGTGAGTTTTAAGCTAGGAATAATGGAACTGACCCAAAAAAAGAACCAAAATCCAGTTGAAAATGTACAATAAACTGATGAAAGAGATTAGGAAGGATTCAACCTTGAAAAACTACAAAAATGTGCCACAGGGTTAGTTAAAAAACATGAATTGTGACTTGAGTGATCTCAGAAGCAAATTCTACATGTGTCCGGACTTTTGTGAATGGACTCTAATTTTATTCACAGATTCTTCTTAAGAAACCAATAATGGAGAAAGCTATAGGCACGAAAAAATAGTCCAAGTCTCGGATTTCACAATCTTTAGCAATGACGGTATCGTCTATCGTGTATATTCAACTATCGATGAAACGGCATTGTTTTACATTTTCCGAAGAACGGAGTTATCTTTAGAAGAAAATAAATTGATATATTCTTGCAAGCGTAAAGCTATAAGTCCACGGGTATCTTCTTAAAAGCCCGGAGCACTAACAGTTTTTCCTCTCTTATGTTTATTCATAGCTGAAAATTGCTTATTGTTTGTTTTAAACGAAAATATTATCAAGCGTTCATCTGGAACGGTTTGATACATTAAGTTTGTCTCAGCGCAAAAATCCATGCACCAAATTCTTGGAAAAATATTTTCCATTGTTATAGCAAAACAGTCTTAATTAAGATGTTAAATTCGAAAAGTTTGCCGAACGTCATCGCTAAATAATATTACAGCGAATGTAGGTGGTGTGAGTATAGATAATCTAAATCTCATCTGAAATATATCGGCGAATTCGAACTTTACGTTATATAATTATTTATAAATATTTCCATTTCGATTATTGAAATATAAATTATGAAAGTTTGAGAAAGTATGCAGACTAATAAATGTCTGTTTTATTAAACTAGATGAGCTAGACGTGGATGCTGGAGGAATATTTTTTTGCATTTAAAATAGTTATGACATCATATTAAACTTGGAAAAACTTTAATATATCAGTGGAACGAATAGTGCTCCTAATAGACCTACCGCTTCACGAAAGATTCACATTTCTGGACATGTTTTTAATAATAAAAAACTTCAAAGCTCATTTCAACAATATTAGTTGAGGTATTTAGCATAATATTTTGGTTGTTGAACGCTGTGCAACTCTCATTTTAGAGGAGCAATCCCAAAGTTTGCGGAGTACGATTTTACAGCAACATCCTGGTTCAATACAAGCTACAAGACTTCCAAAATTGCCATAAAAATTAAGGAGCCATTCCAGCGTCATTCATCTTACACTCTAGCTGTATCTCATAAACTGAAACATCTATGAAGTCAGCAATATTATTGGAAGAGACGGAATCAACAAAATTGGTTCGTTACATCTTTCTTGGACGCCTGCAAAATTTGCAAAATAATATTATGTAAGAGAGAAAGCAAATGTACCGTAGGCCCAAGGATGATATTTGAATTTCTATTATACGTAAAGATATCCTTTTGTCAAGCGAACTGTCAGTTAAATAATGCCCGCAGCGGTGGCGGGGGGCGTGACGCAGTCCAACCAACCCAAAATAGAAGTCCTCAAACTCAAAACACCCATACAAAACCTTTGGGGGACCAGGCACTATATAGGCGAACTTTTGAAATTTTCCCAAATACCCCCTCCCCCTAAAATTATTAAAAAAAGGACGTCGCAGCAGCTTTCAAACAAGCCCAGACTCATCAAAATCAGTTTTAAATTGACTGAGATATGGCATTTCAAAGTTCACGAATTTCCATACAAAAAGCACCAAAATAAGTTTATCCAAACTTTAAAAATCCATCAACTTACTCTGTATGTGATTTTACTCGTTGTCCCACCGAAAGCTTGTCATTACATGTATATGTGCACCCCACGGAAATTATTCGTTACATGTCATTCATTACATGCTATTCATTACATGTAGCCCCCACCGGAAACTACTCATTACATGTATATCTGCATGTAATGACGCGTTTTCGGTTGGGACACCGAGTAAAACAGCATACAGTGGGGGAAGCTTAATAAGTCATCCATTCTGGATAATTTCGTGACACTCGCAAACTTATTCGTGTATTTTTAAGCAACTCGCTTTAAAAACTGTTTTTTGACTCGTGGAGTTGTATACCTCGCCTTCGGCTCGGGATACAAACTTTACACACGTCAAAAAACTGTTTTCAAAGCTTTTTGCTTAAAAACACCCTCTTGAGTTTGGCTCATTTCACAAAATTAATCACTCATGTAATGTCTTATTTCCGCATCCCCCACTGTATCATCATCATCATCAAACTTTATAGACCGTTCATACCTTCCGGTGTGGGGTCTTTAAGCCGCAACCCGGTGGTCATTGACCACCCCCCCTCCATACCCTTCTATCCTCTGCCAAGGAGATAGTTTGCTCGCCCAGTGAAAGCCCCCTAACTTCTAAATCTGATTTAATTGAGTCTATGAACCTTCTCCTTGGCCTACCCCTAGGACGTACACCCGGGACCTGTGCATTCAATATCCTCTTTGGGAGCCTACTATTACCCATCCTTTGAACGTGCCCGTACCATCTCAGACGACTAACCCTTGCCGCCTCCTCCACTGACCTAACCCCTCAATTTTCTCTGATGTCGTCGTTCCTGATATGATTGTCCCACTGTTCCCTCCGATTCACTTTTGCTATGCTCCTAAGAACCCTCATATCTGAAACCTCCAAGTCATGCACAAGGTATCCGCAGTCCACCCAACTTTCACTACCATATAAAATTGTTGGCCTGAAGATTGATCTGTGAATAGCTAACTTTGTGCCACTACTTAATTCCTTCCTGTTAAACACATGAGATCTCAACTGACTGGCCACCGCATTTCCCATTCTCCTCCTTTCCTCAAATTCCCTAACTAACTTGCCATCCTCTGAAAACATGGCTCCTAAATATTTAAACTCAGAAACCTGTTCCAACTGCTCCCCATTTAAACTGCACATTACGTCTTTCCTAAATTTGCCAACATGCATAACCTTTGTTTTGCCGACGCTTATCTTCATCCCGTACTCCTCACATGCTACATTCAGGCAGTCAATCCCCCTCTGCAAATCATCGGCATTATCTGCTAATAGGGTTAAATCATCCGCATAGGCCAGGATTTTCATAATTACATCCCCAATTTCCACATTCCCCTGCAAATTTGCCTGCTTGATGATTTTGTCCATGAAAATTATGAACAGAAGAGGAGAGAGACAACAACCCTGACGAACGCCCTCATTAACCTCGAAAGCCTCACTAATTTCACCATCTATCCTTACCGCAGCCTTGCTCCCTGAGTAGATGCTTTTAATGGCGCCCAATAAACCTCCATTAATCCCGTATTCGCTAAGCACCTCGAACAGCTTTTGCCTCGGTACCCGATCAAATGCCTTTTCCAAGTCGATGATGCATAAGTACAGATCAATATTCCTCTCAAAGAGCTTTTCTATAGCCTGCCTAAGACAAAAGATCTGATCCTGACACCCTCTCAGAGGTCTGAAACCACTCTGAGCCTCGTCCAGACCCTCTTCCACTATAACCCTAACCCGATCTACTAGCACACTAGCATAAACCTTTCCGACCACGCTCAAAAGTGAAATCCCTCTGTAGTTGCTACAAACTTTACGGTTGCCCTTCTTAAAGATCGGAGCAATAACACCGAAGCTCCAGTCAGCGGGTACTACTGAGGACTTCATGGCTAAATTAAAAATCCTAGAAAGCCATTGGATCCCACCAGACCCGCTATTCTTAATAAATTCTGTCCTAATTTCGTCTACACCTGCGGATTTTCCTGCCTTCAGCCTGCTGACCTTTCGTGTCACCTCCTATAATGTAATTTCTTCCTCACCCTACGAGTTAGCAAACTGATTTCTGTCAGGTGCCACTACCGGATTGACAGATGCAAATAGATCCTGAAAGTAATCACGCCAGGTTTCCAGTACTTCTCCCTTATCCGTAATTAACTGGCCATCTTTACCCAAAATGCTACCGCAGCCCTCCTTTTCACCACCACGCCTAATATCCTTAATCGTCGACCAGAATTTTTTACCCTTTCCTTGACCTGCTTCTTCCAATTCTTCTCCGAACCTCTTCCACGCGAGGTCCTTTGCTTCTTTAACTAGAGCCTTAACCGCCTGACTACAAGCCCTGTAAGCTCCTTTCTTCTCATCCGTTTTATCCTGTAACCAAACCAAATAAAGCTTTCTTTTCTCCAACACAGCCTTTTTGATATCGGCGTTCCACCAACCCGTCCTTTTGTTCCTACCTCCGCTAGAGACACTACCCAGACATTCCTCAGCTGCACTCAAAACAAATTCCTTAAAATTTGCCCACTCAGCCTCGATGTCCCCGCAGTCCGAAGGAAGCCCCTCAAAACCTTCTGTGAACTTTGCCATGAAACGAGCCCTAACTTCCTCCTCCTTGAACTTTCCTACGCGAAATCTGCGAACTACCTTTTTCTTCCTTTTAGCCTGACAGAGTTTACCAACCGACAGATGTGCACCCAAAAGATAGTGGTCCGAGCCGAAGGTGAAACCCCTGAAAACACGCGTGTCACATATTTCCTGCCTCTTGTCCTGTTCTATAATTACGTAATCAATTATTGACTTATGATCCCAACTTTCATTGACGTAAGTGTACCGGTGGATCCATTTGTGCTTAAAGAAAGAGCTGGTCCCCCACTGTAATCTACTAATAATCATCATCATAATCATAATCTATCCACGGATCACGATCTCGAGAACCAGTCAGCCGATCGTCCTAAAATTTTCAGGGAACGTCAGTCTCGGCCCCAAATGAAAAATTTCGTAGGTCGCTTTTCCTGGAAAAGTGGTCAATTTGAACGGTTTTTGGAGTTTTCGAATTTTAGCTCCGGAGTGACAATAGCTAGAGAGTTCATTTTTGGGATCTTAAGAAAATTGCTGCCAGCAGTCAAACCAGCGCCATCTTGAATGTTCCCAAGCAGGAATGACAATACTTGGAGAGTTGGTGTGTTCTACAAAATTATAGGGTTTCGTCAAGCAAATTTTTTGAGTTTTCAAAAAGTGTCACTACAACAATACAATACTACCACAAAAAATACTACAAATAATATCACAATAAAGAAGAATATCACAACAATAATCACAAGAAGACATTAAAATAACGACAATCACCAAACGAGTCACGAATACAAATGGCATTTCCTCTCTGAATCGCGACCGATACCCGCTGGAGCAGAAAGTCTAGCAAACGAGCTTCGCCAGTGTTTTTTTCATAAGTTTCCCCAGGTGTTTCAAGAACAGCCCGACAGCGCCGAGAGTTTCAAAGGCTAGTGCCGTAAAGTTATATGTCGTTTTCAGATCGATGTAGACTAGACACTATGTTTGTGCCGCTCGGCTACGTCGGCCGCTGCCCCACTGGACCTGGAAGTGGCGTTTAAGTAACTGGATGCAATAGAGTTCACCACTGTCACATCCCATAGCAAAGGTCTACCCCGGCTCCAAGGGTAGCTTTTTATTCGGTCAGGGCGTTTACCATCGCGTCGAGACAGACCGTAAGGTTTGAGGTTGTTGGGAAACCCAGCCGAAGTAAAGTCCATCGAGAAAATTTTGTTAATCTCACCTTGCCCTGGATATTTTCCTTTAGAACTGTTACATGATATACCGTGGTAGCCTTTGAGATCCACCATTTCCCCGCAAACACACAGATGAGTCTCGCAAACCTTAATACCTAACTGGAGCGCCATTGCAACTCTCGCTGAGTCGTTATCCAAAAGAAGTCTAAGTTGGTAGGATGGAACTGTCTGGAGCCGCTTAGAAGATGTTTTTGTGGATGACGCCAGCAGACGAGCCCGGTCGGTTGGACCACTTGATGATAGCAACTTTTCAAAAATTGATTTGGAGCGCAAATTATCCCAAGAACTCTGTACCATTTTCAGCTCTATTGTGGCCGGTGTCAGTTCGATAGGGTGCTCACTGATCATAGACGATAAATTCACATCGAAAAGGCGTATCTGAGTCTTGGTCAAAATATGGTTCTTCTGATTGAAATACTGACGAAAAGTAAGCTGGTTGTGCCAAGTCTATCGTCTTTCTTGTTCCAAGTCCGGCTAAAGACAAAGGCAGAGATGTGTTGCTGAATTTTTTGTTTGTGATGGTTTCAAGTGACTGACCGTAGTATTCGTCGATCTTTGCTAGTTTATCTGGATGTAAAAATGTTGGGGCCGTACGAAGTAAGTATAGAAATCGAGGAGAAGACAGAGAGCTTCGTAATAATCTCAGTGACGGGTGGATGTTCAGGAGAGGATCGTACGAGGCTACAAATCAACAAAGAACGAACAATAATGTCAACCTTCTCATTCCTATTATAATGATAGAACAAAAGGTGTACCTATACATTAAAGTTAATTAAATTTTTGCATGAAAATAAAATAAAACAAACACTTTGAGTTTCATTGCTTTTTGATTTTTTTTTTTCGTTCAGCGAATAAATCTCGAAAAGCCCTGCGTCAACATTATATTATAGCATAAGAGGAACCGAGATGAGGTGACATATCAGTCCTTGAGATTCTTTATCAATTTTAATTTGTGCAATTTATTACGCTTTCCGACTTTCCAAGATAATTTTCTTGTAAACAAAAACCATTTTTGAAAATAGTCTTCTCAATTTCATGAACTCGATTTTTTACACATACATAGATTATTGTGTTCTTCAATGCAAGAAACTCGAATATAGTAAGCCAATTAGGAACTTGATTGATAAATGATAAATGAGACAAAAAAATTAGCTTTAGAAGTTACACATTCTAATTGTCGTATGTTTTTAAATACGAAAAAAAAGAAAATTGTTTTTTTGGACATAATTAAGATACTTCAATGGAAGCTATGGAGTATTACAGACAAGCAACGCTTTCGTTAAGAGCCGAAGACGAGCAGACGTGCGGAATGTTGAATAATTACAACTTTATGAACTTTATATACCGCAATTATCGTAGGTGCTCCAGTAAGTTGACCGTGTACCTGTTGCTGACCAGATAAATATTTTGTCTATTTTCAAGAAAATTAAAAATAAATTTGAATAAAAAAGTAATAGTTTCTGTTCGGAATATCAATTGTGTTATTTCACATCACGTGTTGATGGTGAATTCCCGTTTTATTTGCTAAAAAGACCGACAAATCATATGGTCGTCAAAGTCAAGTCCTGTTAGAGGTGTTTTGTTACGAAATCGGTAATGATCTTGTCGATGAAATTAGCATTTTTACGTTTAAATAAATTGTAGATTTTGTGTAATTAATCTTAACTATGTTAAAAAATGTTTTATTTACATTTCAATAGCCCTTTTGCCCATTGACAATCAAAAACGTTATAATTTATCGTGGTCAAAACACTGGGTCAAATTTAGTGTCTTGTTCCTATAGCTGACCACGAAAATGACTATGTTTATTATATAATTAAACAATCCTCTGTATCTTACCGCTCGACAGTATGTAGCAGTGACAACATAGGGGTGAGCTTGGGCGGACTGTTGGGTGACATAAACCAAGTTAAGGAGAGTAGGCACAATGCCCAGAAGTTTCGATGAACGTTGACCATAAAAGCACCCAAAGAACCTAATTTACGGTGGTGATCAAGAGAAGCCATTCGGTTAGTTCAATTCTTGTCAGCTATTAACCCGTAGCAAGTTCTTACGGAGAAAAGAAGAGTCTTGCATCTATGAAGAAAAGCCAACCTTTTCGCCGAATTCTTTGTCACTTCCATTATAACTGACAAAACAATAAAATAATAAGATTTTTGTTGTAAGAAAGAGCACTTTTCAGTAATTTACAAAGTTGAAGGGTGTTTTTACATTACACACAGATGGATTGCATTATATGATCAGTAGCCAAATTCATTTCAAATTTTTTTTTTGCTTGTGTAGTTGTTTTTCTGGTAGATAATCAAGCCTAGATCAACGTTTAAGAAGATCATTTTTCGAAAAAATTGGATTTAGGTGGAGCGCGAACGACTTTTGCTCTTATATTCTAAAGCGTTGGTTAGAAAGAGACAAACTATATCTGCCTCAAGAACAATTTCACTGTAGAGGTCTCGGACAAATACATAAACAAAAATATTTCTGTCCATTTTCTCTACAACATAGTGAAAAACAATTTTTTTGTCTAGAGCAGACCTTGTGACCGACCTAGGGCCATAAGGAAATGCCTCGGACACATAATTCCATAGACAAAAATTTTTCCCTCAATTTGCTCTGCAACATAGGACAGACCTAGGACCACTTCAGCCCTAAGCACAGGCACCAGGTCCAAATTTGTTTTCGAATATAAATCGGTACTCGATTACCCCTCAAATAGAAAAAGAATCAACAAAATCAGTTAGGATTTATCCAACTTATGTAAGCAAACACGTTGGGCCCTAGTAGAAACTCAGTTTTAGGGTCGTGACTGAGTCCAAGGGTTTCTAATCAAAAAAAATTCTTCTATAAAACGAGAGACAATCCTAGACCTTTCGATCAAGAAAAAATTTGAAAATCGGAAAAGATTTCCTCGAGTTATGTACAAAAAACACTTATGGCCCTAGTAGAGACTCGTTTTTAGTGCCCTAACTAAGTCCAACGGCTCAAATTCAAAAAAGTTTCTTTCATAATATGTCGGCCATGCCCAGATCTTTCAAACAAAAAAAAGTTATGAAAATCGGAAAATATTTACTCGAGGAGTTATGTACAAAAAACACGTATGGCCCCTGCATAGACTCGTTCTTGGCGCCCTAGCCAAGTCCAAGGACTCAAATCCAAAAACTTCCATAAATTGTCGGCCATGCCTACATCTTTCAAACAAATTTTTTTTTTTGAAAATCGGAAAAGATTTACTCGAGTTATGTACAAAAGACCAAAAACCACTTAAACGGCTAGCTCGGTGGCCCTTAAATCCCATAAAAGATATTTCGATTACCTTTCAGGGAAAAAAAAGTTTTTGAAAATCGGTTGTGTTTTACGCGGTGAGGGAGGGACGGA
The DNA here is from genome assembly GCA_029228625.1 of Pseudolycoriella hygida. NCBI lineage: Eukaryota > Metazoa > Arthropoda > Insecta > Diptera > Sciaridae > Pseudolycoriella > Pseudolycoriella hygida. The sequence continues at coordinate 39,353,742 of CM055405.1, read as the reverse complement.
CGGACCGACATTTTTTTATTGTTGATTCGTCGTCTAAGGACCATGATCGATGCTCCCCTTCTACTCCCGGGTCGAAATTGGGGTGGTTACAAACGTCGTGGTAAACGCATAAGACCCCTTTTCGAAGAACTTCGTTCACTTTCACTCACTAAAATCGGTTCAGTGGATCCAGAGATATGACCTTTAGAAAATAATCATTTTCAATAGACTGTGTCACTAGTTTTATGTTTGTCCGTATTCAGCTATATAATTCTTACGAGTTCGAAACAAAAATTGGGTATTCGAGATAAAGGTTTAGTGTCAAAGGGAAAGTGGTTGGATTGGGTGTGTAGTGTATCGGGGTGACCGCCAAAATGTTGGAAAATAGGCAAGGGGCTCATGAAAAACTTTTGATATGTTGTAGAGAAAGTTGTAGGGATCATTTTCGGCCATGAAAGTAGTAGCCGGCGCGCTTTGGTTTGGCGGCAGCGGCGGCTCTAAAAAAATATATTCTAGAGGAAGTTTTGTTAATTATTTTCGCCTATGGAAGTAGTAGTCACCTCACTTCGGTTTGCATGCTTCGGCGGCTCAAAAAAAACTTTTGATATGTTATATTGGAAATTGTGGGGATCATTTTCGCCTATATAATAGAAGTAGTAGCCGCAGGACTTCAGTTTGGCGGCGGCACAAAAAAGGTATGTTCAAGAGGAAGTTGTGGGTATCATTTTCGTCCATGGAAGTAGTAGCCGCCGTAGTAGTAGTAGTAAGTAGTAGGAAATTTTTTTTGCGTCGATATATTGACGCCTTTCGTGCATTTTGAGTCGCATCTGCCAACATGAACAATTAATAAAACGTTTAACGATTTTTTGCCAAATACGGGACGTAAGGTCGAATGATGCCTAAACATAGTGCATGACAGATTGTGGTAATATTTATAACCTCTTTATTGATGGCGCCATCTTTATAATTTCATAGATGCATATGGATCGATTTTAGAGAATAAACAGCTAAGAAAGAGGTGTCGTAAACCAAACAGATATATCGAGAAGAACAATTTTGGCTTAGAGAGATTATCGTTCTAGGTAAAAAAAATTTTAAGTCCATCTGTCGGTGATGATGAAAACTTGCGCCATACGGGTGACCATACCGTGACGCATGCGGCTACATCAAATTATCCAATAGAATAACTAAACTTTAATAGTTCGTGTATGTATAAGATTGTAATACGTATAAAATAGACACTGGAAATGTCGACTCCGTAGTATAGAAATGGCGCTCTCGTTCTATTAGACAACGAGATCTGCATTTCCCGTACTGATGTTATAATTTACTAACTCTGGCAAACAATAACTTTGCATTTTAACTAAAACATTCGAAGTAGAAACTCAATCGCGAATTCGTCGATTTATGCAAACATCCGAGCTAAATAGATTAGACACATCACTGACGAAACCTTAAAACAAATTGTGTAAGGGATTAGAGAAACAACACCCTAAGAAACATTTTTAAATTTAAGAAATTTCGATCATTTTAATAAAATCAATATCAAAGTTATTCACCCATTTTTCTCCTCCCTCGATGCGTAAAATTTATTTGTGGAATTCGCATTTACAACGACGTTGACAGAGGTATAAATCCCATGACGACTTTCACAGCATAAGGTTTAAAAATTTCTTGTTCAAAGGGTTTAATATGAAAACTTTGATATGACGATAATGAATTATATCTAGAGGATGATAACAAAAGGAGAATTGTTGGGAGTATTAAATTTTGTCTGGGAAAACACAACATCGTCGTTGGACTACAATAAATTTAAGGGTTTTATTTATAAATAAAATTTGTTCGTTTGTACAAATACAAGTAGAAAAAGGACTTTCAATTACAATTGCTTTTATTGCTGTTTGTACGCTATTTTCATTTAATTGGCCAATTCACGAAAATATACGCAATAAATTTTAAATGATTGTCCGTTTCAGAGCATCGTAATGCACGATTTTCTTCCTACACGTGTAATTTGTTCCTTTTGTACATAAATAGAGAAGTTGAGAGGATTTGATTTTGATTTCAAAGGCAACTCTACTGAAAGTTAGATATAGTCGGGACTCATGACGATGCCTGTGAGCTAATAACTCTAAAAGAATTAATTTTCATGTCACAAACACACTTCGACCTTTGTAACTATGGTATAGTAGACCCAAACTTTGAACTTAGACGAGGCCCTATGAGTAACTGCCACACATCTGGAGCCTTGAGAGTTCACTCTTTACTTAACTCTCTCGTTCTGAACTCTTCTTGTTTCTGAATGCAAGAGTTATTCTAGTGTCTCACCAAGCTGACTTTCAACGGGTAACACTACGAAAAATTAGAAAATTTGTCGTTTTATATTTTTAGCTTGTCTCGTCGACAGACATTATCCAAAACAGGCACTCATAGACCGCGTCCGATAAAATGGATGTTTTTCCAGAGTAACTTTTGTTAAAAAAGTTGTCAATTTCAGAAAAGTATTTCAATACCTATAATAGTAGTAGTATATATATATAGTAGTTGAGTTACTTTTTTGAGATCGTTTAGTTTTTTTAACAAACTTTTCGCTAGAAGATAGGTCTGCAATTTCGGCCAAAGGATAATTGGCGCCGAAAATTTGAAAACGCCAAAATTAAGGAAGTATCGAGTACACTACATTGTATTTGAGTTTATAATTTGACATCTTGCTGCGTACTTGAGCCCTGGACCTGGGAATAAAGATGGCAACCTAGTGGTGAACATCTGTTTTTACCAGAGTGTACGTCAAATAAGTTTCAACTCGGCGCAAGGCTGCGTCCTTGAGTTATGACCCTTCGAATGCAGGGGACAGCAGCGGCTTGATGCCGAACTAAAACTTATGTGGGGTATAGAACTCCACTTTGATAAAATGAGATGTTCAGCCCCAGGCTACCTACTTTATTCCCAGCTTCAGGTTCCAAGTACGCAGCCTGGTGCCGACCTCGATGGTGTTACTAACTAATAACCTTACTTGTTCTCTCACTTAGGTGTAATCAGAATGTCAGCACCAAACTGCCTTCATTGACAAGGTTTTACCTTGCCAACTCTCTTTCTTATTAGCCTCTGAAAGTACACGACTATAAAGGCAAATGATTATTTACTAATGGAATGATTTTTTGAAATTTATTTACAAAACAGAAGGCCGAAAGGTTATTTTTATTTAGATTCGATTTTGATTGAAGTATATTTACAAGTCGACCGTTTCTCAATTCATTGAAGAAGATTTTATTATAACAAACACATTCACCCACCACCCTCATTTCCCTTCTTTTGTTGTTGTTGCGTCCCAATAAACGAGATAAAACCTCTGATAACTTACTCATCAAAATATTGGAATGACTTTTAATTATAAAAAAAACCTCAACCAATTTAATTAAATTTTCCTTTGAAAACACATTACTTCTGCTGATTATTTTGGAAAATAGACAAAGTTAAATCTGAAAAAAATACAAAAAAAAAATATTGAAATGACAAAAGCAACAGTAAAACGATGTAAAAAGCACAAATTACACGGTTGACGAAGGAACAATAAAAATTACAAGCAAAACCTAACAGGAAATAATTAAAATTTCAACAGAAATTGGAAATGTGGCAATGTTGCTTTCAGTATATGTGAACAGAAACCTATTTTTTTTACCCTGCCGCCGTTTGGAAATATACCTTCTACACAAAGCAAATGCGTAATTGAGGAGTTTAAATCAAAGGAAAATTGCCTCGTCAATAAATAAAAGTGAAATATAAAAGAATCAAATTAATATTTTTAAATTCCAATAATTAAGCGCTGTTGTAGCTGTTGGAATTTGGGATGCTCTGCTATAAACCGAGGGCGAACAGACACAAAAATGAACCCGGAGGAAATAACAGGATCGTAGGCGAAAATATCAGGATGAAATCATGTAGATTGCAGTCGTTAACGTGTAAAGATGGTTCTGCTCCTCCCGCACCTGCGTCGAGCTATTAGACGTCTTGCCGGTAAGCCTGCCACATATCCCGCTAATGGATTTCCTCCTTAGACCTCGCCAGGAGGGAGACCTAACCCACCCTTGTAGAGGCAGCCGCTCCTCGACTCCACTTTTTCGTGAGAGTTTTATTTTTCTGACCTGCCTGTTTAGCACTTCTAACGACACATGAATCATGTGCAAAAATTCATGACGTGGCATAATCCCGAATAAATAGTTGACTGTTAATGCTAATCACAACAAAAAACCCTTTTAAATGGGAAATGTGACGCAAGTCCTCGTCCTTTCTTACAAAACAACTGATATCAACTTGGGTGGCTCTTAAAGCTTCGGAATGCAAAAAATTCCCCCCCCCCCGGACCCTCCCAACGTAATAATTTTTCTGCGCTTTCAGATTTCACACCTCAAAAATTTCACTTTACGCAATATAGTACGGGCAGCCAAATTTTTTGCGTGACCGAAAATGATCCACTCAACTGCCTCTACAAGTAGACGTGTGCTCTGATCGGTTTTTAGTAGATCGGTGTGACGCTCGGCGTTGGATCTAAATGATATCCTTGACCACCCTTCAGAACGCTTTTAGATAACGAACCAGAGAATCAATTTTGTTGGTTCAAGTAAATCGGCGTGAGGGAAAGTTACGAGCTATGCCGTTTACGCCGAAAATTTTTTGACTTTTTGATGAAATCGTCGAAAATTGTTAACGTACACGATGTAACTTTTAACTTTGCCTCACACCCATTTATTTGAACCAAAAATGTTATTCTCTGGTTTATAACCTAAAAGTCTGCTGAATAGTCAGATGGTCAGAGATATCATTCAGACCCAATGCCGAGCGTCACACCGATCTTCTAAAAACCGATCGGCGCACACGCCTTTCTACAAGCGCGGCGACTACTACTTTCATGGCCGAAAATGATTCTCTCAACAAAATCTTAGAGGTCGTAGAATCCTCAGCTAAGAAAATTTATCGACCCGTTTTCGAGCGCGAGCCAAAAAAGACGTACGAGCGCCAATGGAAACCAGTAACTAACTAACGTATGATGTATACATTTAACTGTGGCTTCTTTTTGTATTGAAAATGATCATTTTCTATAGGACATATCTACAGTCTATACACGGTGTGCAAGAAGGGATGATAAAGTTTTACAAAACTGCACCCACAAAATGACTTCTGATCCGGGTCCTGGGACCTAAATGGAAGTCAATATTTTTTATCGATAAAGACCATTATTCTGAGCAAAAAATTGTTCTACGGTATGTCTATAAAAATTGAAGTTTTTTTTTTATAAAGGTAATGTAGGGTCCTATTTCAGTATCATTTGGTACATCATAGTCGCTTTATAAAAAAACTTCAATTTTTATAGACATGCCGTAGAACAATTTTTTGCTCAGAATAATGGTCTTTATCGATAAAAAATATTAAAACGCCATTAAGCAACACTTTTTTTGCATCACTTTCAGACTGCTCTTGAAAATGTATGGAAAAAATGGTTTTCTTGATAGTCGTGTATGGGGAAGGATCTGGTCGAAGACTGAGTAAAGTGGTTTTCACTTCCTTTTAGGTCCCAGGACCCGGATCAGAAGTCATTTTGTGGGTGCACTCTCATAAAACTTTATCACCCCTTCTTGCACGCCGTTTAGAGGCCAGTCTACGAAAAAAAAAATTTTAATTTTTTGCTCGTGTATGGACTTGCGTCACGGCCGCATTGCTACCGCGTGTCCACGATTTACAATCGATTATTCGAAAAACTGAAAAAAAGACTTGCATATGATCTACGACGAGCATAGAAGTCGTAGAAGTCGCATAGAAGAACAATTCTTTTCATAATAATTATTCAATTCCCATGTAAAGGCTAGGTGCCTTAAGTTTCACATGGTCAGCTAATGGGTAAGCCCATACATTGATATTAACTAAAATTAATTAGGTTTCTATAGCTAAATATAAATACCCTAAAAGTATATAACAAATTGAAAAAAAAAGAAAATAATAATAATACTAATAATGAAAATCTGAAGTAACCAAAATCCACAAAAACGTTCACCCCAATAGGAGAGTGCAGGTGCCGACACTACACCGCGATCAACTCAGTGATTTTACATACCTGAGATTAACGCACTGTAGGATCCCCAATCGCCGAACACTGCATAGAGGTCACACATCACCAGACTATGCCCTTCTGCGGTAGAAGTCAATCACGTATTTGCTGAATTCGTCAATAGACAGTAGTCTTCTGACGTTCACCGGAAGAGAATTATACTCGAAGATACCCTTGAATAGAAGCGAGTTTTGCGTACGGGCAACCGTAGTCCTTGCTGGGATTATGTGGCGAGTACGCAAAGAGTTTGCAAAACGGAGTCTTTCAAGAATGTAATCAGGCGAACCGGTCTTAATGACCTTATGCAAGAATAATAAGGCACGATACTTCAAGTAACCTATGATTTCGCATCCTAATAAATCGTTTTTATGTTCATTCACCCCATCCCTACGCCGCAAACCGAAGACAAATCTGATGCAGGCACTGAAGGCTTTGGACAAAATACCTTTACACTTCTCATCCAGTGCGAAAGCAAAAATCTCACAACAATAAGCAAAATGTGGTAAAAGCAAAGATTTAAACAAGCTTAGTCGGACACTACGTGATAAGACGTTATAATGCAACCACAATGAGCGTAGGCCGGCGTAAGCCTTCGACACTATTGCATTCCACTGAGCTCCCCATGACATGTCACTAGCAAGTATAAGCCCCAAATCTTTTGATGGATATTTACTACTAATTTTTCAGAAGTTTGCACAGGTAAATTTGTGCGGCTAAACTCACCGCAGTTTTTGTCCTAAAGCTAACAAAAATGTCGGCGGCGACCAGACATAAATTAAGAAAACTGTCTGTAATTGAACTGTAAATTCTATCCTTCCTAATCTTTATCCAGCGTGTGAATGCTATCAGCAGAATTACCTGTTATCAGCATTTGTCACATTGTGCTGTTTGTTTAATTCTTCAAATGGTATGTTTAACATTAATTATTAACATGGAATTAATCAAAGGAATTAATTAATGTGTGCCGTTGAGTTTCACTGATGAAAACAGAACATTCGAACACAGACATTGTACATAATATATAAGCTCGATATACTTTTACACTCGTACTTTCACACATTAACGTTTTGTTAATTACTTTGTTCATCAATGCGCATAAAATGGAAGTTATGCTATAGATTTAAAAGGAATCGAATTCGATTAATTCTGTACAAAATGTAATTTAGACAAGGAATTATTGAAGTAATCTTCAAACAGGATGGAACCTATTTCTACCCAAAAAAGCCTGATTTTGCAGTCTTCCACTCAGGTAAGATTCAACGCAAGTACACCAGAATGCTTTATTGTACAATAGGGGTGTTCAAAATGATATGAGAAAACAAACTTTTCGAAAATTTGGGCTCCCCAGCCGGAAAACGTTATGTTTTTAGACGCTGATGAATATTGTGTATGGATGCTACTGAATCCGAGTGAGTTTAGAGGGTGCCTAATGACAAAAACCGTCAGAAAAAGCCAAAATCGTGGATAAGCATGTTTACCGAAATTTGCATGAAATACGAGACATATTAAGAGTTATATTTTAGCAAGTTAAATCAAACCAGCTCAAAATCATCCGAAGAAAACGTTTATGTAGGTCTACGGAAGTAACAGCACTGTTTCGAGTCCAAAAAAGCCGGCCAAAGAGGTTTCATACTGTCCAGGTTGGTCAATGCCGAAAAAATTATGTCACTTATTGAGAAATGTTCTTTTAGGCATATAGATATACTTCAAAATAACACACAAACAGTTTGCCTCGACAGCATAAATTTCGAAAAGTTTGAACTAACATTGATTTTTTCAAGTGCATAAGCGAAATTTCATGAACTTTGGTCCACGAACCTGGACAGTATGAAACCTCTGACGGGCTATTTTGGAGTCGACATAGTACTGTAACGTCCGGAGGCCTAACGTTTTCTTCGTGTAATTTTGACCAGGTTTGATCAAGCGTGCTATGACATAACTCTTGATATTTCATGTATTTAATGCTAATTTCGGTAAACTTGGTTTTCCACGATTTGAGCGATTTTTACCGGTTTTTGTCATTGAGCACCGCCTGAACTCACTCGGATTCGGTAGCACCCATACACACTATTAATCAGCGTCCCCGGCTGGGGAGCCCAAATTTTCGAAAAGTTTGTTTTTGAACACCCCTACTGTACAATGAGATATAATAAAGTATAATTTATGAACAAAGCCTAATTGTTTTCGGCCTAAGAATGCTGCCCAGTATGTAACTAATGAAATGTACCTTTTCAAGATTGGAAATGGACGTATTCATTCTGAACTCTACTTTACAGAAGGGTGAGCCTTGAGAAGTATCGAAAATGACTTTTTTTTTAATTTCTTACCTCCCCACCTGAAAATAAGATCTATGGGGCGCCAGGATTCCGCTGATATAGATATTTTTTTTAAAGTCAATTTTAAGGTATGCGCCATGGCTTTGAATAGTTTCGTCAATTTTTAGTGGTATGTGGACACTTCTCTCCGGGTCTAAGCACATTTCACTATTAACTGACAAGTCTAAATTTGCTCTGGGACCTGGGCAACGATTGCGCAAATTTTCCTTTTTCGAAATGTGTCGATTCACTGTAGAAAAAAGTCGAAAAGTGTTCCGGCCTATGGCATCCTTTGTAGAAAAATCGATAAATATCGCTTAAAAGTTATCAAACATCGCCCTATTGTTTACTTATTCTAGTAGTATTCTAATAATACGAGCTAATAAGGAGGAATAAGCAAAACTTAAATGTATTGGTCACGTTCGGAAATACGTAAAGAGGAGTACAAATATTATGATTTGGAAGCAATAAAAGTTGATAATAAAAATATGACCTTTTGACCGAGCAACACAATGTTACGATTTCTTGAATGGGATATGCCTACTATTTGTACCCATTCCTGAACGAACATGAATAAGATAAGCATAACACCATGTTATGTAGTTCTTTTATTAAGGTAAGAAATGGTGAGTTATCCAAATTTAACAATCTTCAACTTTTGACTTAATTCTTTTGATAGTTTTGAAACTTAGTAAAGAACTATCACTTTCCACTCGAAGATTTGACTTTTGGCTATCTAATTAACATAAATTTTACTAATTTATTTGGTTTTATCTAACTAGGTCTTACCTTTTGGGTGGATCAGGTCCCTTGATTGATTTTCTGTATTTTCAAAATTGCATTTCATCACGAACTTAACCTGAAGAATTAAATTCTTCATCGTCCAAAGCAAAAATGTTCAAAATCCGCTGGGATTTAAAAGTTATCTTGTTGGCAAGGAAAAAATTGCTTAAACCGTTTTTTGGGAATATTACCAAGATTAATGATTTTATATCAACAAAACATTAAGAGTGATTCAGGTGATTTCCAAAATTGTCCATACATGCCATTTCCGAATCAAGCAATCTATGGCTCATTCGATTCTCCTTCGAAAATGAGCAGACACGTGTACGAATATGAAGTACAAGAATATTTTTTTGGTGGAGTTAATTGTTGACAGTGGCACCAACTTCGGCTTTTATTGGTTAAAATAATGCCGACTTTCAAAGGCTAATTTCGACTTGCAGCAACGGTGTGGTGCAAAACTAACCCCACACATGCCCTCTATCAATCCGCGTAAAAACCTCTTCAGTACTTTCCTGCTGCTGAGAAAAAAATATTTTTTTGAAAAAAAAGGTTTCGCCAAAAAACTTGACTTTCTTTGTTCAATGAAATGTTTGCTCTTGAGTCTTTTTGGTATGCATTGTGTCCGTAATGAAGCCCTGAACATTTTCTGTGAACAAATGAAATACATCCCATCACAAGTTTGGGCAGAAGAAGAAACCATGTCAGTCGACCTGTATAACGCTAAAACTGCTTCTGTTGACTAAATCGAACCGTTTTCTCTCATTCTAAAGTGTTATTTTTCCTTTAGGATGAGAGGAAACGGCTCGATTTAGTCAAAAGAACCGGTTTTACCACACCGTTGCTGCAAGTTGAAATTAGCCTTTGAAAGTTGACCATATTTTCACCAATAACAGCCGAAGCTGGTGCCGCTGTCAACAATTAACCCCACAAAAAAATTCTTGTACTACTTAATATTCGTACACAATATAAGCACTTTCCATCAACTACTAAATAATTAAAGTCAGCTTTCAGACCCCCTTGTAGTATTTAAAAAAAAACTGAAAGACACATGTCTGTTCATTTTCGGATATAGCATGTATAGAAACCACCTAACTAAATACTGAGATTCTTTATGGAATAAAAAAAGATTATTGAAAATCGGTTAAGAACTTCGCCGATCCGCTTCTCTTGAATTTCCAATTTTCATCATAGTGTGTAGTTTCTTCTCAGTATGTAAATTCTTTTGTAACACCATGACTTTCATTCAATAATGTTAATTTAGAGTTGTCCGGGGGTACCGTGAGTTGTCTAATTGTGAGTTGTTCAAGATATGAAAAGTCATTGGACAACTCACCATTCCTTAAGCCTTGAGTTGTCCAATCTTTTTTTTTCATACAAATTTACTCGCACAACTCAATATTCGTTTTTCTGATGGTCAACTCACCATTTTTACCTTCTTCACAGATTATGAAATGCAATAAGTTTAACTTGAGATAAAATTGTCATTGGAAGAACTCACAAATAAAATCGTGAAATTTCGATGTTCTACCGGATGAGTCGGTCCGAATTTTCCAACGTTCTTGGGAAGAATTCGATATAGATCAGAAAATTACAACGTTAAAGGATTCCATAAACGACCCATTCGAGAAAGCACGTCTGTTAGCAAATTCTATTGAAGAAACAGGCGCGTGGCTGCAAGCTTTACCATCACCGCAATTGGGTACTTTCCTGAGCAACGATGAGTTTCGGATTTCGATTTCGTTGCGCTTCGGTTTGACAATTGTTCAACCACATAGATGTGTACGTGGTTCAAAGGTAGACACATTTGGTCGACACGGTCTGTCGCGCACTAAGGCGTCTGGAACAAGATCTAGACATTAATCAGTAAATAATTTGATCCAACGAGCATTGAAGTCTGCTGAAGTTCCTTGTGTACGTGAACCGCCCGGATGTTCTAGAAGTGACGGAAAAAAGCCAGATGGTCTGAGTCTTGTGCCTTGGGAGAAAGGCAGATCGCTTTTATGGGACTTTACTTGTGCAGACACTTTCGCTAGATCATATGTTCAACGAACATCAAAGAATCCAGGCTACGCAGCGAAACATGCAGAGCAAGAAAAATATGACAAATATGAAGGTCTGTTGGAGCAATTCATATTCATGCCTGTTACATCAGAAACATCTGGTATTATTGGATCCGAAGGCTTAAATTTGCTAAAGAAAATCGGAAGTAAGATCACGGAGGTATCCAGTGAGAAAAGAGCAACCTCTTACTTAATTCAAAGAATCGCGGTTGCAATACAAAGAGGAAATGTGGCATCAATTTTAGGTACTCTGCCACCGTCCAAGAACTTGGGCGAAATATTTTATATATAATTCTTATACATTTACGCAATTTAATGAATAAAAAACTTCTAAGTGTTATTAAATCGTGATAAACGTTTTCTATCCTTAGGTTTTCTTTATTGCTCATTCGACATTTCTGTCATTTTTGACACCAAAACCAAAAATTTAATTCAATTTTCTGGTAAGTTTATCAGGATAAATTAATTTTTAGCAAAATTACACTTACCACGGCTGAAGGAAAAAAGGGCTAATATGAATGTTTCATCCGTCTAAATGTAAATGACTCTTCAATACCTCCCTCAAACGTCAAAGTTCTACGCTAAAACTATTTGTGCAAAATAGAAATCAGAAATTGTATTCTTCGAAATTCACGTTGAAAACATAACTTTATCTGCTTCTAAATAGGATCACAATATTGGATCGTTTTTCTTCTGTAATCCAAAGATGAAGAATACAACAGCATATAGTATATAAATAAATATTTCATTTTCGCTATACTCATTTGACAAGCAGAAGGAAATTTCTCTTCTCCGTTTTATATACACAGCGAGAAATTACGGAAATTATGTTTCATCGGTTTTTTGTCAGCAAACAGCCAAACTGTTCAAATATGGGACTCGTGGTGGAGGTTTTCAGAGAATGACTCGTTTTATTGAAATTTTCCAACTGCTGGATGTTTTTTCAGAAGCAACAACCTGTTGCATCTTCAACACGAGGGGGTATTTGTCTTACGGCCCTTCAACTATTTTCAATGATTTTTACAGGTTTAATCTTGATCTTTACCAGCTTAATCGTTTTCGACAACGTGGTGTTGTGCCGCTCATTTCAAATTCTTCCAAATATTAACCACCGACAACGGGCGGTTCCCGTAATCAATATAACTAGAAAAGTACATAAACAGGTAAGTCTGGAAATATGCTTTGAAATTAACTCATGGATTCCACGACCGGACACCGTAGTAGAAAGGTGAGTGGAATTTAGTCGTGGAATTCCATAGGAAGTCACAGTGGAAGCACTATTTTGTCTATGGGCTATTCCATTCAAAAGCTGAAAATAAAAAAGTGGATGACCTGGGAACCACGTTTTCCGGCTAAACGGTTCGTCTGACAATGTTTTTTTGTATGAGAGACTTATAGATAAGGTTTTTCCTGAAAAATGTTTCATACATCACAACTTTCGCACCTTTGTACGCTTCCGGAGATTGACACGGTTCCCAGGTCATATACAAAATTCATTGCATGGAATTGCCCCTATAGAAGCTTTTTCTAATGTGTACTTTTTTAGGCAGTGTGGACTTCCACATTAATTTCTTTTGAGTAGCAGAGGGCAATTCTATGGAGCAATGTGAGAAACGAAACTTTTATGCAAAAGGATAATATTTTAGACTATCGCTAAAAAAGTATCGGCAAAAAAAAAAACGATTGTAACTACCAATATGTGAGTCTTCCGATATTTTCGGTTTATTGATTAAGTAATTAGTTTAATGATAGTCCGTATTTAGCTACACTGAAACCTCACAATGGTGCATATACTTGTGTGATGTATGACTATATTAGTTGTGGGCTGTATAATTATTGAACATGTATGTAAATTACACATTTTATATATTATACTAGTATGTTGAATAATTATACAACCTGCTACTAAATAATCATATTTGGTCTGTGTGCTAAAATTATAGCTAGCTACTGTCAGTCAAACTAAATTTTTTTACAGCTATGATTACTGACAATAAAATTCAGTAAACAATGTAACACGTTTCTTTGCAGAACATAAATTTTTCCTTCATTAAAAATGTCTAATTTTGTTCCAAGAAAGGTTCATTTGCGGGAAGTTTTATTGTTCTTCTTTAAATAAAAGAAGATTGCGGCTAAAGCTCATCGATTACTTGTAGAAGCTTATGGTGAGCTTGCTCTATCAGAAACAACATGCAGACACTGGTTTCGACGATTCAAAAGTGCTGATTTTGATGTTGAAGACAAAGAGCGTTCAGGTGTTCCAAAAAAAATTTGAAGATGAACAATTGACGACGTTACTCGATGAAGACTCATGTCAAACGCAAGAAGATCTTGCAAAATCATTAGGAGTTGATCGAACAACAGTTTCCAAACGTCTAAAAGCAATTGGAATGATTCAAAAGATGTCACATTGGGTGCCACATGAATTGAAAGAAAGAGACGCTGAAAGAAGGAAAACCACTTGTGAATTATTGCTTCAAAGACATAAAAGAAAGGGATTTTTGCACCGAATTGTGATTGGTGGTGAAAAGTGCATCTATTACGAGAATCTCAAACGATTAAAAGCTTGGGTAAGCCAGGTGAGCCAGGTCCATCGCAACCAAAACGAAATATTCACTGTTCGAAGAGAATGCTGTGCATCTGGTGGGATATGAAAGGTCTAGTGTATTATGAGCTTCTGAAACCTGGTGAAACAATTAATGAGGAACGCTATCGACAACAATTAATGCGCTTGAAGCGAGCTCTGACCGAAAAACGACCAGAATGGACCGATAGACATGACAAGCTAATTTTTCTACATGACAACGCTCATCCACAAGTCGCAGTAGTTGTGCAGAACTACTTAAATGGAACGAACTGGGAAGTTCTACCCCACCCGCCATATTCGACAGACATTGCCCCTTCTGATTACTACTTATTCGATTGCATGAATAACGATTTGACGGGACATCGGTTCACTTCTTTCGAGGATATCGAAAAATTGCTGTCTGATTGGTTTGCCTCAAAAAAAGGGGAATTCTTTGGCTGTCTGATTGGTTTGCCTCAAAAAATGAGGAATTCTTTCGACACCGGAATCCGTAAATTACCTGAAAGATGGGAAAAAGTAGTGGCTAGCGATGGACAATATTTTCATTAATGTATTCATTCATTTTGTTATTGAAATGAACTCTTAAAAACAGCAAAAAAACAGCGAGAACTCATTCACAGACCAAATACATCACACAAGTATATGCGTTTAAAGAGGGTCTAAGATCCAAATATGCAGCAGGCGTGAGATTTCAGTGTATGAAAGCATGGATGACGCTACCAGAGAAAAAGGACTAGTACTATGTTGAGGCATAAGTGCAGCTATGAAAATAACATAGATGTCACCACTTGAGGTTCGGGGAAAAGACACGATCAATTGGTACACAATCGCGAAATATCGGTAGATTATTACCCTTACCAATAACAGACCGGCAGTTAATTTGACGTAGCTCAACGTTTGTGAAGAACGTTTTCCGAAAAAATTGGGTATTTTTGCCTGGCACGCGACTTTTGTTCTTCTATTCTAAAGCGTTGGTTAGAGTGAAACAGATACAGTTGGTCTATTTCTAACTAACGCTTTAGAATAGAAGAACAAAAGTCGCCTGTCGGTCATCAATACCCAATTTTCGAAAAATGTTCTTCACAAACATTGATCTACGTCAAATTATGTGCCAGAAAAACTCTCTTCAAGATGAAAAAAATAAGTTGGTTTGACGAGAATACGGCTGGTGTGAACTTAAATTCTATAGCGTTTACATAATTTAAAAGTAGAAATACCGATGGAATGAGCCATTGAATCAACCGATGATGAGTAGAATTCTGACACCTCCCAACAATGCCTTTCACCGGTAAGCCGTACGATGGAGCTACACTCAACTTCACATGACTTGAACCGATAGAACTGAACTGATTGAACTGATAGAATCACACCGGTTTTAAAATTCGACTAAAAGTTCAACACCTACATTCCTAGCAGAGAAGAGTGGACTAATGGCATCCTACCATCTGAACATGGAATAATCTTTTACACTGATGGATCAGAAATAAACAGATCAGCTGGAGCCGGTATATACTGCGTACAAATGAATGAAGAAATATCCATTCCACTGGGACAATACTGCTGGACATTTCTAGCCGAACTGCATGCTATCCAATCAGCATTTCACGTCACAACGGATCAACTAAAATCGAACGAGATTATATTCACATGCTCAGATAGCGAAGCGGCTTTAAAGGCTCTATCAGCGTCAAAATTTAGTTCTGCACTAACATTAGAATGCTGAGAGACACTAAGGGAGCTTGCAACAAGAAACAGGGTTGACCTACTATGGGTACCAGCACACTCGAACATCGTAGGTAATTAAAATGCAGATGAACTTGCGAGGAAAGCAGCGGTTAGGAACCCTATCTAAATAGGCATCCCTATTTCGTACAACAAGAGAGCGATCACAGCACTAAGAGATGGTAAATAAACATTGGGACACACTAACAACCTGCCGCAAGCCAAAAACTGCATTAGAATAAGTGGAAAAAACTCCAACATTAGTAGAACAAGACTGAAAACTTTTACTGGAGTGGTTACTGGACACTTCGGCTTTAACAAACATCTGACCACAATAGACAAACGAACGGATCCAAGTTGTGACTTGTGTGGGGAACATGCAGAAACAGCTGAACACCTTCTGTGTAACTGCCCTGCTTACATCACAAACAGACGTAAGTATTTGGGCAATTACATCATCAGTTACAACCTGATCAAAAGCCTGCACCCTCGAGATATCCTGAGCTACATTTCTAGCACAGAAAAGTTTCATACGATAGCAGACTAAAACAAAAACATCGGTGGCCTCCGTGCGCGTTTACACAACTTGTGTGAACAAACTATCTTTAATAAAAAAAATCTCGCTATCGAACTGCTACTTCGGTATTGCTACTTTGTAAATTATGTACACGCTACAGAACCTGAGTGTTCACTTAATTGTTCATTCGTACCATTCTACCGTTGTAAATAATGTAAATGCTTAGTGTACAATCTTTGTAGATGTCTTGTAACCTGGGAACGAAAGTATTTTGTCACATGTTAATATTAATCACATTGCAAGAGTGAAAGAGATGAAATTCGTAGCCCAGGTTACGGTACCGGTGGAACTAGCAATATATTGAATTATCGGTTCTTTCGGGTAATTTTATGGTAGACTCATTTCAAATAACGGTCGTTAATTCCCATCCGTCGATATTGCTTGGTCTAGCGATATACTATGGTTTTCAGAGGGCTGCCTTGCCGCTTACAATAGAAAAGCCTCAGAGTGAAAGGTATGGAATTGACGAAGATGACCACTTGACCACTTCGCATGCAACAAATTTCTTATAGCTGTGTGTGCGCCGATAAGATTTTTCGTATTTTAGCGGCGAATTTGGATTATGAATCTTTTTTGGTGGGATGGGTCGGTGGGATGCGCAAAATAATGGTTATGTGGCTCACAGCGCCAATTCTGTATCAATGCATTTAAAATTTGAAAGTCTCGATCACCTTTTTTTCCGTGTAAGTTCCTTATAGAAACATTTACACACACCCGAAAATGCAATAAAAATTCTATCTCCTCAAGGCAACATTTTTCAATATGCTTAAGATTTTTGTATTCTTTACAGCTCACATAGTTAAATACAGCAGCGAATACAAAAAATGTATATAAATTCATTGTACATGTATCTCGTCGTCGTAATAAAAAAAAATAGCAAGAGTATATTGCTTCATAAAAAATAAAACTGAAAATAAAAAAAATATATTAAAATTACGAGAAAGTATTTATTGAAGTGTTATATCATGACGCGGGAAATATGAAAATATTCGTCATACTTCGTTCATAAATCAGAATATGCCGTCAATTTTAAAAGTTGCTCAAGCGCAAAATTTAAAAACAAACGGTTGTGGTTGTGGCCATAAATTGTGTGATAGTCAAGGCCGAATTGAATTCTTGGCATTCGTTACGGCATATCTATTTGTATGATAGAAAATTCCTTAACCAGCGTGAAGGTTGTGCAAAGAGAAGAGGAAACGGCAACGAGAAGAAGAAATGTGTATTCATAGTAGAAAAAATTCTAACAACAGGGAAATTTTCAGTCGGAAGGCAAGAAGGGGCAGAATTCACTCACAATTTATTTACGTGATTATCATCATTGCCACTCTCCTACGTAGTGTGCGCCATATTACACGATTCTGAGCGAGCGCTATCGCTTCATTCCACTCTTCATCAGCTTCGTTTACTTCATTGAAGTCGTTTTTCGGAAAAACAATTGCGCTTTTGATGCGCCCTCGGCTTATACCGAAGTATACTCAAAACGCAGCAATAGAGAATTTTATTTCTCTTTCACTCTAACACTTTTTGCATATTGTCGTATCACTCACACACATTTATTTTACTTGTTGACTGTATTGAAGCATAAGCCACAATAGTGTTTGTCTCATTTCATTATGTCTGTTGTGCGTGAGTGAAAAACATGAAAGATCGAAAAGGTAGCGTGGGCAATTTTTATTGCAGGAAAGCTGTATGTATTGGATGTATTGGAGCCCAGACGATAAAGAATATAAGGGAAGATTAAAAAATTTTATATCATAGCCCCACGGTAGTAAGGGGCGGTGACGCAGATCTTACACGCCAAAAAATTCACAAGAAATTTTTTCGCAGACTGAGGAACATTCACACAAGAATTTTTTGACATATCCCCTTGCAACGTACCCATTTGTGTGGCATTTGTGGCGCAATTTCAAACATTTGAATTTTCTTTAAAAAGTTTTTTTTGCATCGTCATTTTTTGCTTATTTTCAGCGTAAGCGTCACCTCAAGCGATATCATTAATCTTGGAACCGGACTTATGGACTGCGTCATACTCTATCTTTTATGAGGTTTTTGTTGTGATATCAGTCGATTTGGAAGTTTTCAGCTGTAATAAATAAAATTCATGTGAAAATTTTTCTGTTTTTTTTTATTCTATTAAAAAATT
>CM055405.1:39297794-39330372 GCA_029228625.1 Pseudolycoriella hygida | reverse complement strand
AGTGAAGTGCATCTAGGTGCAGTGAAGTGCATCTAGGTGCAGTGAAGTGCATCTAGGTGCAGTGAAGTGCATCTAGGTGCAGTGAAGTGCATCTAGGTGCAGTGAAGTGCATCTAGGTGCAGTGAAGTGCATCTAGGTGCATTGAAGTGCATCTAGGTGCAGTGAAGTGCATCTAGGTGCAGTGAAGTGCATCTAGGTGCAGTGAAGTGCATCTAGGTGCAGTGAAGTGCATCTAGGTGCAGTGATGTGCATCTAGGTGCAGTGAAGTGCATCTAGGTGCAGTGATGTGCATCTAGGTGCAGTGAAGTGCATCTAGGTGATGGTCCTTAGATGACAAGTCAACAATCAATCCGTCTGTCCGTCCGACCGTCTGTCTACACGATAACTCGGGTAAAACTCAACCGATTTTCAAAAACTTTCTTTTCCCTGAAAGGTATCTGAAAAATCTTTTTTGGGATTGAATCTGAGCACTGTCAGCCCAAGGGCCGTTTAAGTGGTTTTTTGTACATAACTTGAGTAAATCTTCTCCGATTTTCATAAATTTTTCTTTGTTTGGAAGAAACTTTTTTGGATTTGTCTGTTTGGACTAAGCTAGCGCAATAAAAACGAGTCTCTACTGAGGCCCTACGTGTTTTTTATACAAAACTCGAGTAAATGTTTAACGATTTTCATAATTTTTTTTTGTTTGAAAGACCTGGGAATGCCTGATAACTTTTGGAAGAAACTTTTTTGAGTTTGAACTTTTGGACTTAGCCACGTCCCTAAAACTGAGTCTCTACTAGGACCAAACGTGTTTTTTCTACGATTTTCAAAATCTTTTCTTTTTCTGAAAGATAATTGAAAAAATGGTTACAGAATTGAATTTGGGCAAAATTAGTTAAGAACTTTTGCATTTACGGTCAAAAACGTGGTTTTTTGAAGGTGGAACTTTTTGACTTATATCTCTGCGAAGTTATAACGGAAATCGCTCTTGGATGTTTAAAATAAAAGATATGTACATCAGAAAACGACGAAAGTTAAATTAGTGAAAATCTGTTGAGTGGTTCGGGCTGCAGAGTCCTCAAAGTGGACCCAACTCACGCTACGCTACCACACACGATATTTGGTGATTTTTCGTGAATATTTCTTTAATTATGAGGTTTTTTGTGCAGTGTTGCAGAGAAAAAGATGCGAGCATATCGACGTAATTTTATGGACTTAAGAGTTAAGGCAGCATTTACTTAGATTCGTTCGAATCTTTTTGGAACGTCTATTCTGTTTGCCACATCTATTCTGATTCGTACGGTCCCCTGCATATGTTTTGTATGAAACTGGACTGCAATACATCCATTAAACGCCTACTTTAAGGAATATAATCGGCCAATTATACACCCAAGTACTGTAACTTAATTGAAATTTGTAAAGTTTAAGGTAAGCGAAGTAGTGATCATACAACTTGAGAGAAGCTTAATCGGCGATTTTCTTTGTCCTAAAACAAAAACCCTTATCGTTGTCAACTAAATTCTTACGGGAATATCAATGCTGATGTCACGATAAATTCCTGACAGAATCGTTTCATTTGCAAAAGAAATTGCAATACTTGTACTAAACTCTCCGTCTAATCGCTGCAAATTCAGAAAACCAGCATCCCGCACGGAAGTTAAATCAAAATAAACTCGAGCTGTTAATTTCCACGATGTGCTGTCGGTTTCATCCGGTTGTTGAGTATTGGACTTGGTGAAAACTAGGACGTCTCTCACCACTGCATCATTACGGCCTTCAATGTAAATGTCTTTCCTACAAACGACAAATTGTAAGGTAAAAATTCAAACCACAGGTAATTTACCTGTTTGATTAATGTTTTGAAATTTTATTCGAATTTTTTGGCGGGAAAGGGGCTCACGTCACTCTTGCTATAAAATCCACAATGTGCATAACTCCAAAATGGTCAGAGATTTTGTTTATAGTACTTTAGTCTGCCCTCCAAACAAACACCTTTTTGGGGGGATAGTCAGAATTCTATAAAAATTATTTATGACTGAGTTGTGACCTTCTTATAGATGCTCATTGTTTATAGCAAGCGCGACGTCATTCATAAATAAGTTCGTTTGAGGTGACAAACCAAATTCCGGAACTCGGGTAGGAAGGGCCCCAATCCCATGAAAAAGACGATTGCATTTTTCGTATCATTTGAGCTTTGTTTTCTCCTCGATATTCGGGAGATAAACTTCCAGGTAAAACGGGGTAACCATAGATGGCGTTGTGAGCGTTGTATTGATTTAAGGCATATTCAACCGGTGACTGGAATTCTATACGAATTGTGTTGACGCCCGCCTGGTAGTAAAAGTTTAGTTATTTAGTTTTCCTGTTAATCAAACAATATAAAAGACCGTTAGGGCATCCTTTACGTCGTAAATGTACCGAACAAACATATTGTCACTCTGACCAATCAAAATGTTGTTAATAAATACTTTCGATACCGTGTCCAGTCCCTCACATATCAACACAATGCGGGTTTTACTAAGCAATTCACTAGAAACTAGTCAATAAATGGAATCAATGTTTGTTAAAGAGGACTAACGTTCCTACGATACGAACCACTGAATTGACGACTAAATGTCCAGTTCGTTCTTCCTACCCAACGCGTTTCCACGTCATTGTAATCGTGATAGATTTGGTTTTTAAAGATACCACCAAATGCATCTAGGTCAGAGTAAATTCCACCTGGTACTTGGGCAGGTACACTGAACTCTGGTGAACATTTATAATAATTGAATGGCTGTGGGTGTGAGTTCTATGCATACCTTGGGTTCCATTGCTACCAATAGCAGTCCATAGTCTACTCTCTCGATTGGCATTTAAGTTTAGCTGTTCGATTCCCGATTTTATGACTTTTGCACATTTCACTTCAAATACGTAACTTATTGTAAGCAAAAGAACTAATCGGATGAAATTTCCCTTCATCTTCGTTCCTTCGTACTTAACTATCTGAATATTGATTGAGTTATTCAATCGCTCTAAATGATACAATTATCAATCTTAAGTCAGCGTTGATAATCAGCTCAAGCGCCGCACAAAACTGGAAGAGTGATGCAAGCAAAGTATTTTTAAGAGAAAATGTACTACTATAAGAACTGGTTTGGACGTTTGTATGCGGATAAAGCCGCCCCAGATTTTCGAAAAAGAATGCCTGAAGCCGCCGAGAAATGTTGACCGGTACACATGCCTAGGGATAGTTACTATTCAAAAAATGTTACCATTTTACGTTCTTATAAATGTAAAAAGGATGTTTATGGAACGTGACAGATTGATATACAACATGGAAATCTTTATACTGTCGAAAGGCACGTTGTACATGTGTACATGCGTCACATATACATTTGCTGAGACATGAGTTACACATAAACAATTTTCTAATACAGAGAGATAACAAACATTTCAGATTAGTGGTCACATTATCAACATTCGAATGTTGAGTTGATATGTACTTTAAATGTTGGTCTATAATAAATTTAAAATTTTATGATTGATTATGGGCACTTCAACTAATTAGTGGGAATTGGCTATTACAAAATGTAATTGACTTGAGTCACGTTCCATTATTAAGTCAGGTCCATTAGGCTCGTTTAATAATTTTGAAGTGATTGGGATGAAGCATTCAATGAGTTAAAATCGAGGGGGAAAACAGTGCGAGCGAAGCGTGTCGCAAATATTTTGAATCTTGTCTGTATGTTTATCTTTTTTAATAAAATCCTTATTTTGAAGGGCTAGTTTACAGAAATAGCTTGGATTTAAGTTTATTGTGATGGTAGGGGTAGAGGGTAGGGGAAGGTACCCTGATGACGTATCAAGATGAATTGCGCCGTGGAAGACCCTCCCCGGGGAGACGCGCCCTCTCAAGGAAAAATTTTTTTTTCTATATTTCTACAATGAATGCAAGTTTTTTGGGGTGGGCAGGTAGGGGGAAGTCCCCTAATGACGTATCAAGGAGAACTGCTGCGCGGAAGGCCCTCTCATATTATCCTATATTTCTACAATAAATCCAAGTTTTTTGGGGTGACTGAAAACTAGGTGGCTAATAAACTAAACAAAATTTGTCCTTTTACGAAATGTTACAAAAGATTAAGTTTTTTGGGGTACCTGAAAACTATGTGGCTAATAAACTTAAAGAATTTGTCCTATTACGAAATGTTACAAAACATTAAGTTACTACGAAATGTCACAAAAAACTATATGGCGGACAAGCTTAGGGAATTCGTCCTCTTACGAAATGTTACAAAAGATTAGGTGATTAAGGAGGGGTCTTAGGAGCAGAGTCCCTAGCGGCCTTTGGGGCAGAGCCCCATGTACTGAGGGCCGCCGTAAGTTGTTATCTAGCTCTCGCCGCAGGTGTGAGGGTGAAAGGGCAGATCCCCCAACAATAAAATAGATTTCATCAAGATTTTGCAACTCCTGACTTTTTCTGGCGCCTGCGGATTATGGCTCCTGCGGATTAGGCCCCTGCGGATTTTGAGGTCTTCAGGTTTTGATGTCCCCGGATTTAGTCATTTTTTGAAATGGCTAGGAATTAGATAAGGTGGCTAGGAAATTTTGCTTTTTACGAAATGTGGGTGACTGTAAAGAGGTAAATTACTTCTTTGTATAAACAACTTGCATACATCGTAGAAATATGCAAACATAATTTTTCCTTTTAGAAGGCGGCACTCCAATCCTGCATAAATTTTCATCATAGGATATCTCGCTACCTGCCCGACCGAAAAAAACTGCATTTATAGCAGAAATATGGAAAAAAAATTTCTTTAATAGAGCGGGGCATCCCAGGAAAGGGCTTTCGCGCCCCAATTCTTTTTGAAGCTTAAGCTGTTTCCACAAACTAGAATTTTGCCTTTTGAAACATTCACTTTAACGTTAAGACGCATGCGGCGAACCCAGGCACCTAAGCTTCTGACATTGTAAACGCAACGATCAATTAATTAAATTATGTTGGTTCGATAGAGGAGATAAGATTTTACTGAAGGTGGGGGTGGACACCCAATAATGTTATGAGGAGGTCTTTAAGTTTTTGACCCTGACTGTTATGTGGGCTATAAATCTATAGATAAAAGGTTCTGCTGCATCTGATTTGTCAAATTATGCACAAAGCGAGGTATTCGCTCTATTAATTTGTTAAATTCACTATTAACACTTGGTTTTAGTTTCTCTCTATTTGCTCCTACTGCGCGTAATTTGTCTTCCACGCCAAATAAATAAGAGTGCACAGAAGGAGGGAGGAGAAAGCGACGAAAATCTAGTAAGTACTTTTGAGCAATCGGTCTGTTTCGAGGGGTAAACGACTCCCAAAAATCGTGTGCCAGGATTTTTTGAAACCAAAGAGTTTTTGTGATTTTTTGAAGATTTTTTTTTTGATTTTTTATGGATTTTCTTTCAATTTTACGTCAAATTAAGCTTATTAGACGAATAATAGTTTGAGGAATAATTGCAATTTTCTTTGAAAACTTTGCGAAATTAGAGATTTAAAATAAATCTTAGTGATTTTCTCTAGAATTTTTGTAGCTTATGCCACGATTTTCCGGAGTCGTTTGCCCCTCGGTCTGTTCGATAGCTACTTTGATCTAACAGCGTCTCTGTTTGCTACTATAACTGTTATTAGGTAACGCTCCTGTTCCTCATTATTTTCCCCTTGATTGTTTTCAAAACAACAATCAATAGACTTAATTAGAAGGTACAATATCACATTCAAGCATGTAAGGTATAATTCTCACAGTTTGCGTAACAATGTGTTCACATTTCAATCCATTACATATAAATAGTTAATTAATGCTCACGTGTGAATGGTCTCAATCCCATCAATTACTTATGCGGTATTATTTCCGATATTTGTGTTCCGGAAACCATTTCAGCAAATGTAACAATTCTTTTACCTTTTTCAATTCATTAAATAGTTATGTCTGACTCGAAAATATTGGATTTGTCATTCAGCTTCATGTAGAATGTGTGTTATTTTCTGGACTTGTGGTGTGATTATCATGCTTTGAACGGGATGATGGTATCTAACTGTAGGAATTATTCGGTTGATTCCTATTTGTGCTGCGATTAGTATTGTATGGCTTGGCTAGTATTGTTTGGCTTCTATTGGACTTGTACGAAGTACAAAGTATGGAACCTTCAATTTTATTGTAACATGGGGGCGAGATCGATTTCCAAACGGCTCAACGGATCACCCTAAACTTCTTTTCCCTGAAAGATACATCTGTCCCATGATTCAGTTTCAAACATGAGCAAAATCGGTCCAGTAGTTCCGAAGATATGGACGAAGAAGTGGAGGTCGAACATGGATAGAATAGAAATTGTTCGTTTTGGTGTCAAATGAAAGCATTTGATCTGAAAAAAATGGGAACGATTTTTGTGGAAATCGACTTAGTGGTCTGGGCACTGGAATTCAGTTCATCGGCTTATGCGATAGTAGATGGTTTTTCGTCAATATTTCGCCAAGAATCTTTCTCTTAATTTTGTCGCTAATTTGATTTTTTCATGGTTTGAATGACCAAATCCCGGGATAAAGCCACTTCTAGAAGTGGAAAGAAGTTTCAGGATTTTTTGGAGAAACTGCGTTGGTTCTGTTTGTGATATGGTGCAGGGAAGAACATTTTGGCCAACAAAATCAATAATCAATAATCAATAATCAATAATCAATAATAAAACTACAAAAAGTCCCAGAATTTAAGGAAAACTTATAAAAAAGGTCCTTTGCGGACGACGAAAATTACATGGACATTTTGCTGATAGAAAAACAAAAGGAGAAGTGGGATTAGCAAAGCGAAGTAATTATTAAACCACTGAAATGTGTATAGGAAAGTAGCGATGGAGTGTACTCAATTTCCAATCACCGATGACAAATCTGCTATGACCGGATCATGAGTGATGATTGGTGATTCCCTGGTGAATCATTGACTATTTCCTGGTGAATCATCGACTATGTCCTGGTGAATCATTGATTATTCCCTGGTGAATCATTGGCGATTCCCTGGTGAATCATTGGTGATTCCCTGATGAATCACTGATGATTTCATTATTAATCATTGGTGATTCCCTGCTGAATCATTGGTGATTCCCTCTTGAATCATTGGTGATTCCCTGGTGAATCATTGGTGATTCACTGGTGAATCATTGGTGATTAGTGACTTCCTGGTGAATTATGTGTCATTATCCAGTGAATCATGTGTCATCTTCCGGTTAATCATGTGTGATTCCCCTGTGAATCATGTGTGATTTCCCGGTGAATCATGTATGATTCCTCGGTGAATCATGTGCGATTTCCCGGTGAATCATGTGTGATTCTTCGTTGAATCATGTGCGAGTCCCCGCTGAATCATGTGTGATTCTCCGGTAAATCATGTGTGATTCCCCAGTGAATCATGCGTGATTTCACGGTGAATCATGTGTGATTCCCCGGTGAATCATGTGAAATTCTCTGGTTATGTGTATCATGTATGATTCCCCAGTGATGCATGTGTGATTCCCCGGTGAATCATGTGTGATTTTTCGTTGAATCATGTGTGAGTCCCCGTTGAATCATGTGTGATTCTCCGGTAAATCATGTGTGATTCCACGATGAATCATGAGTGATTCCCCGGTGAATCATGGATGACTCCCCGGTGAATCATGTGTGAGTCCCCGGTGAATCATGTGTGATTCCCCGGTGAATCATGTGTGATTCCCCCGTGAATCATGTGTAATTCCCCGTTGAATCATGGGTGATTCCCCGTTGAATCATGGGTGATTCCCCGGTGAATCATGGGTGATTCCCCGGTGAATCATGGGTGATTCCACGATAAATCATGAGTGATTCCCCGGTGAATCATGTATGACTCCCCGGTGAATCATGGGTGATTCCACGATGAATCATGAGTGATTCCCCGGTGAATCATGGATGACTCCCCGGTGAATCATGGGTGATTCCCCGGTGAATCATGTGTGATTCCTCTGTAAATCATGGGTGATTCCACGGTGAATCATGGGTGATTCCCCTGTGAGTCTTGTTTGATTCCCCTGTGATTTATGTTTGATTCCCCTGTGAGTCATGTTTGATTCTCTTGTGAATCATAAGTGATTCATGAGTGAATCAACGTTTATTCCGCAGTGAATCAACTTTGCTTCCCCGGTGAATCATCGATGAGTCCCGATGAGTGAACGTACATAGGGAATTTAGACAAATGCTCAATATTTGGTTTCAATGAACGATTTTGTGCATTTCGATTGAATAGCTCTATGCATGCGCAGAACAAACACGTGCACAATCGTGTATTGAACGAATTGTAGAAAGAAAAGGGGAGGGATGTTTCACATAACTGAAAAAATGTGTGGCAACAGAGCGAGCACAATAAAATTCTCATTTCTGATTCAAAATTCTTCTGCTCGCAAAAATAATGGCTAACGTTGAAAAAATAATTGCAAAATCAGGACGGTAAGGACATGAAGACAAAATAATACAAAAGCGGGATAATGATTGTTAGCTTTGTAGAATAAAACAATGCTTCACGCTCGGCTTCACGCTAGTGGTGCATTAAGCTTTATGTAAAAAGCGGAAAAACGGAACTCCCGCTTAACAGCTTAAAAATGCATTTTCCTTCTTTGGTATGCAAATCATTCAATTTTTTCTCCACTAATTTCCTCTGCAATATGTGAGATGCATAAGCATCCAATGAAAAACTTCGTCAAATTATAATTCGAGAATAGGATAACGAGTGTGGCACAGTAGTTCATTAAAAATATACATCTCTAAAGTTACATAAAAAAACGAACCGACAAATAAAATTTATTATTCCAAATTTACTCACTTGTCAAAACATAAATTGTAATTCCATTTTATCTGCTTGTGCAGACATGGAAAATTATTCATAGGGAAAATTGCTATCGCGTTATTGCTCTTTTGCTCTGCTTTTGAAGTTTTTTTCCTTCTTGCAAAAACTCAACGAAATAAAATGCGGTAAAAGTGTTTTAATGTATTTAATGTATGGAATAATCTATTTTCCTAAATGCCTGTGTTTACGTATTAATAAAACACCGCACACCATTCATACATGGAATGATTCAAAGGTACACGTCTTTGGAGGTAGGAAAAATTTTTCTGTAAGGAAAAGTTAAGAGCAAGGAAACTTGAAAGAAAAATAGTCTCTATTACGTGTGCCATGCACATGAGGAAAGAGGGTTATTTACTTTTTGTCAAAGAGAACAGAACACACATCAAATTTTGTGAATGCAAAATTCCTTGATATAAAATATGTTTCGAAGACTTTAAGCCAGTTTCTTAGTATGAAAAATGAGCAAATATGTGTTGCTATAGTGAAAAGATAGTTGAAAAGATTTTAAGCGAAGCATGTGAATGAATGCTTGAAAAGAGTAATTTTTAGAGATTAAAGATGTTTGTCAAAGTGCTATTACATTAAGTATACATTTTCGTCTTTGATGCGTCTTTCATTGTACATTACGGACATGTTTCCCAATTTTTATTTTGACACAGCCCTCAATGTCGCGTCTGTCAAGGCGCTAGAGTGGGGTCGGGTCCTAAGCTGGCCACTCGTCAAAATAAAAAAATTGAGAGAAAAGTTAATAAAGTTACACGCATCTGATTGTAAGTGTTGAAGCTGCAAACGGGACTTTAGCACTTCCTACGGGTAATAGATGGATTTTTATAAAGAATCGCGGCTAGCCGCAGTTTTGAGCTGTTACGCCTTCTTCTAGATTGTTTTTGACTGGTTTAAGAAAGAGGACGGAAATATTGAACGGGATTTTGACGAAATTTATTTTTGAGCGTTATTTCAGCGTCAGTTAGAAATTAGCTATTTACGCAACAAGAGAGTAGGCCGAAAATTTATTCCCGAGTTGCGTATTCAGTTCTCCATGCTGCCTGCTAGTGACGAAAAATGAAAAATGTAAGCCCACGGGTTTACATTTTTCAACTTTCGTCCCTGGTATCAAGCATGAAAAACTTAATACGTCACTTGTTAGCCATGCTAACTTGTACGTAAATAAGTATTTTGTCAAAAGTTCGACTTTATGACACTCAAATTTTACGTGACAAAGAGTCATAGAGTCGAACTTTAGATGTATCTGTTACAAAAATCAAATTTCATGCTACCTGCGCGTGACGAAAAAAAATGTAAGCCCGTGGGGCGAAAAGCAAACTTTTCGCCCCGTGGGGTTACATAATAAATAATTTCGTCACTAGTAGGTTGGTAAGTTTTTCATCTTAATACGCAAATCGGGAATAAATTTTCGGCCTACTCCCTTGTTGCGCGAATAACTATTGCAGCTCAGTGTAGATTAACTTATTATGCATACGATGCGACCTCGACTAATATTTACGCATATAGTGCCTGATAAAGTAAAATGAACTCGATGATCTCGATGGTTTCCAGTTGATTACTGTTACGTCTCTGACGTCTCTGCAAGCGGTAAGGTGGAACGGGCGAAAAAGAGCCAGTCGAGAGGAAGCACGAACATTGAAACGATGAGTCAGTGACGAACAGACGCACCGCGGAACGTCACCACCACATATCGCACCATATATGTTACCGTTATTTCGGAACGGGCAGCCAGAAACTTATTCAATTACTTTCAGAGTTTTTAAATCATTTTCTGTTTTTGATCATTTTCTGATCTTTAGAAAGCTCAACCTGACTTACCGTAAATTGGAGTGAATCGGAACATAATGCAGAACAGTTGAGTCTGTTGGGATCAAAATTCGGTCTATTGCAACTGTCAAAATGACGTTTGAATTGTCAAACATATAAATAAATAGGTAGATCATGCGTTACAGTTTTTTTCAAATGCTTAAATACTGTCAATATTGCGATGTTTTTTCTTAGCACAGACTCCTGTGTAAATAACAAATTATTCAAAATTATAGCTCATATACTGTAAGAAGATGACTCTTACCCTAATAATAGATGAATCAGAATTCAAAAATTTTGAGTATGAAGGTCAAAAGTCGCTCTGAAAAATCACCGCATTCTAAGTTGATTTTCGATGTTATTTCATAGCAAATTTGTACCTTCATACTGAAACTTTTTGATTTCTGTTTCATCTATTATTCGAATAAGAGTCATCCTCTCACAGTACATGAGCTATAATTTTGAATAATTTGTTATTTACGCAGGATTCTGTCCTAAAAAAACATCGCAGATTTGGCAGCTCACATTTTTGCGACGTGCTCTTCATATTTTTGTAGTTTAAACTTCATTTTGATAGTTGGAATAGACCGACTTTTGATCACAACTAACTCACAGTTCCCACAGTTCGTTTGTACAGATATGTACCGAATGTACCGATATATCCCAACTTACCGTCATTCACCATTCTGTACCGATTCACCCAACTTTGTGCCGATTCACTGCGAATAACGTTACTCCGATCGTTGTTGGCTGAAATTAAAAAACTGGATCTTAATCCACTGGGATTCCATAGAAGTGCAGGCAGGCGTAGAAAAAGAACATTTCGCAATTATCTTGTGATTTGTGAGCAATTCCATACGTCACTGTTTGCATAAATGTCTATTATTTCCACAACAATGTAAGTGAACACCAGCATTGCTTTTTCTGTGATTATTTTTATTGTTTTTGTCCCAACAATAAACCTTTGATTTGGATTTCATGCATATGATGTTCGTTTGATGGTCTGCTCAATATAGAATTGTTTTTATATACCTCAGGCAGAATAAACACAACGTTATTACGCTGCTCGAAGAGGAAGAATTGTTCGACGCATAAAATATCAGTCGCTGACGGAAAACTGTACAACTGAATAGAATAAAGAATATTTTTTTTAGCAAAAGCGGAAGTTAGTTTTAATGTTCAGAATTCTGAGTAGTCATAACCTATTTTCCCGGAACGCATTTGTTAGATCACATTCATGAAGTACCCACCAGTTGAAGAAGGGAGAGCACTTTTTGAAAAAAAAAAATACTTGAGGCGGTCGTATGATTCCTCCTAGAGAGTTAAGCAAAGCTAGCACCGTATCGTGATGTACTGTAAATTTTATTTTATTCGTACTCTAGTTCAGCATAGACTAATATCTGCGAATTCTCTAAAAAATCTCTAAAGTCTTACGATAAATGAAGAACTTGAGACTTAGGAAGTTCTGTTATTTGAACTATTTACACAAACAGCTAAGACCATCAAGGCATAGACATTGCATATCGCCGTTGCATCGACAAAGTAATTTCATAAGAGAGTTTGGGCAAAGCTTATTATAGCCGAATTTATAACATACTTATACATATAGCTATTTGCTTTGAGTTACATGTTTATGTTATGAGTTACAAGTACAGACAAGTACTGATCAGTTTCAAAAGTGATCCGCATCAGAACTGATCAGTTCCAAAACTGATTTGGATTAGTAGCTTTGAAACTGATCAGTACTAATGCGTATCAGTTTTAAAACTAATAACTACTGATCCATATCAGTTTTCAGAGTGATCAGTACTGATCCGGATCAGTCTTAAAACTGATCAGTATTTATGCAGATCAGTTTGAAACTGATCAGTACTGATGTGGATCAGTTACAATACCTATCTGGGCTATAGCTTGCACCGTAAACTTGTAAGTTATAAATTATAACACATAGCTCGTGACGCAAACTTATAACATATAACGTAAACTTGTAACTTACAATGGAAACATATAACTTATTACTTGTAGCTGTTATATGTTATAAATTTGGCTATAAGTCGCTTTGCCCAAACTCTCTATCAACTCAAACATAAGCAAAGACAGTACTCATCAGAATTGATGTTGCAAAGAGATTCTAACGTATCTAAATATAGAATTGAGCAAACAACAATCCCGGGATTTGTTAACTTTTCCCTAACATCCTGAAACACGCATTCTCTAAAATTTTATTTTCTACAACTTTGCCTTTGGAAGCAACTTTCTTACTTTCATAGTTCTAGAGATATGAGTCATCCCGCCCAATTCAAGAAGTGGTCATATTCCAGAATTGAGCCATTTTTCCCTTTCTTTGAACTTGAATCATGGGACCTTTCAGGAAGAAAAAAATTTAGGGTGCACTGATCACGCTTAAAAACATATGCAAGGGGACCCGTAGGCATCAGAATAGATGTGGCCAAAAGAAATAACCATATATCATGTATGGTCGCGTAGCGTAAGTTTGACCCACACTGAGGACACTACAGCCCGAACCACTCAACAGATTGTGACTAATTTAATTTCTGTGATTTTCTGATGTCCACATCTTTCATTCAAGACCCTGAAGAGCGATTTCCGTTCTAATTTCGGAGAGACATAAGTGAAAAAGTTCCACAAACCTTCAAGAAACCACGTTTTTGACAAATTTTTCGACCGTAATTTTTTGATTATCTTACAGGATAAAAAAAAGTTCTTGAAAATCGGATAAGATTTACCCGATTTCTGTGGAAAAAACACGTTTGGCCATAGTAGAGACTCAGTCTTAGGGATCTGGCTGAGCCCAAAAGCTCAAAATCAAAAAGAGTTCTTCCATAAATTGTTATGCATGCCCAGACTTTTCAAACAAAAAAAATTTATGAAAATCTGAAAAGATTTACTCAAGTTATGTACAAAAGACCAAAAACAACTTAAACGGCCCTAACTCATTGGCCCTTGGGCCGACAGTGCCCAGATTCGATCCAAAAAAATATTTTTCAATTGACTTTTTGAAAATTGGTTGAGTTTTACTGAAGTTATCTCGGTGACAGAAGGGCGGACATTTTGTTATTGCTGATTCGAAATTGGGGTATATACAAACGTCGTGGTAAACGCATAAGACCCCTTTTCAAAGAACATCGTTCTTCGTAAAGGTTTAAAACGCTGATTCGTCATCTGTAGACGATATTAAATGCATCCCCCTAACTTCCGCCTCGCAGTGCCCCATGTTCAAATAAATTGTCTTGTAGTAAACGTACACGACCACGGCGAAAAAAAATGGCGACATCAGGCCAATAGCAATCGGGTTGGTGTGGAGAAGATTGGCTGGTAAAATAGCGGTGTTTTCGGTCATTGAATCCGTAGCAGAAATTTTAGCACCCATACAAAACGGAGCCGGCGTTAAAGGCGGGGCAGAAGCCATTGTCCATGCTGTCCGTGCGTTCTGCAGAGCTCAACACGCTTCACCATCGGCGATCATTAAGTTCGATTTTAAAAACGCCTTCAACGAATTGTTCAGAAGACTACTCCTGAGTGAAGTCAAAGAAAATGCACCATCGCTTTACCCCATGCTACGTCAAGCTTATGCATGCCCTTCAAGTCTTTTCTTCGGTGACGTCATTATCGATTCCAAGAGGGGCACTCAGCAGGGGGACCCATGCGCTCCGGTCGGCTTTTGTTTGGCAATCAAAAAGTTAACCCATTCGCTACAGTCTAATTTGAACACATGGTTCTTGGACGACGGGACAATTGGCGACAAATTGGATACAGTTCTCTCTGACGTGGCCAAGGTGCTGTCGTTTGCCAACGAATCCGGTTTGTCATTGAATCCAACGAAGTGCGAAGTGTTTTTCATTAACACCCCACCTGACGTAAAGACCGACTCACTCAACAAATTGAACCAAATGTTACCGGGCATTAGAGTGCTAGACAAGGCATCGTTCCATCTACTTGGAGCGCCGGTCACAGAAGAAGCCATCCCATCTGCTCTGGCAGCCGGTAAGGAAATGGTGAAAACGTTATGTAAGCGTCTCACATCGCTGGGTGTGCATCCAGCACTACGTTTACTCCGCTGCTCGCTATCATCGCCAAGATTTATACACTTGCTGCGTTCGAGCCCAACATTCATGCATATTCATCAGCTGTCCGAAATTGACGATTTCTACCGCGAAACACTAGTAGCTATCACCAACAACGAGCTGAGCAATAGGTCGTGGACTCAGGCATCGCTCCCGTTGACGTCGTCCGGATTGGGCATTAGGAAGTTGACGGATCTGGCGCATCCAGCTTATTTCGCATCTGTTTATCAGTCACAGGACCTATCAAATCAAATTCTAGCTAGATTCAACCTGTGCGTGCTGGATGACCATTTCTCAGCCTTGATCGAGTCGTACCCGCCCGAATGGATACCATCCACGCCAGAACAAAAAAGAAACCAATCAGCATGGGATTTATTGAAAGTCAATCAAATTTTTGGTGAGCTTCTGTCTTCCAGTGGCCTGAGTGATCGAGCCAGACTCCTTGCGTCATCTGCCAAAACATCCTCTAAGTGGCTGCAAGCGGTTCCGTCTCCTCAATTGGGTCTACTTTTGGACGATGACACTGCCAGAATTGCTGTGGCATTACGGCTCGGAAACAAAGTGTGCGAGGTCCACCCCTGTAAGTGCGGAGAGCTAGTGAAATCGAACGGTCACCATGCCTTATCATGCCAATTGTCGAAAGGAAAGTATTCCAGACATTCAGTGATTAACAAAATTTTCTCAGCGGCATTCAGAGCAGCGGGCTTCCCAAATAAATTAGAACCACCCGGACTGTCTCGACGGGATGGTAAACGCCCCGACGGCTTAACAAGCTACCCATGGAGCCATGGTAAATCACTGATATGGGACGTAACGGTAGTGGACACGATGGCGCCGACCTATGTGAAATGGAGTGCTGTTTGCAGTGGATCAGCTGTTGACAATGCCGAACGCGACAAACACAATTTGTACGTCGATTTGAAGGCACAATACATTTTCACGCCGCTGGCGTTCGAATCCTTTGGTGCGGCCGGCCCCGAAACAACGGTCTTTTTGAAGAAATTCGGAAAAGTATTGAGTAGAATGTCGGGAGAGCCTCGATCTTTAGATTTTCTATTGCAACGTATTTCTATAGCCATCCAGAGAGCAAATTCTGTTTTAATTCGAGACACCTTTATTGATCTAAGTGATCTAAGTATTGATCTAAGTGATGATCTAAGTTTTAATATTGTTTGTAGTTTTTGTGATATAGTTTGTATTTCTGCTGTCAAAAAAAAAGAAAACCTTTCCTTTGTGATTTTAATTTTATTTCAATTTAATTTAAAAAAAAAGAGTAGGGCACCTAATGTAGATTGACTCAACAAATTTTTGTAAACTATTTTATATGAATAAATATATTATATGATTATATGACTAAAAAAAAAAAAACACGACATTTGTACTTCGTACGGGTCCAAAACTCCCTCATTCTGTTACTATTCCCAGACTCCCTCAGTGATTCAGTCAAAGCAATATTAAGAGATAGCCCCTGTCTTCATCCTTCAAATGTTCACAAATCGAATAAGGCGATCAATTTTCTGACACCCCGCTTTCAATATCTTGTACCTTGCAGTGCAGCATTCCTTTGTAGAGCAGACACTGGTTTAACTTTAATTTACAACTATCAATAAAGAAAGAACAACTGAAGACAAGCATTTTGTATAAAATTATTTTCAGATGAAAGTTACCTTATGTAACAGGGTGTAATGAACTAATACCGTAAGAAAATGTGAAAATGAGCATGAAATGTTTGCAAAAAAGAGCAAAAGCTTGCAATTTCAAATTTAGTGACTATTTTTTGAGACCGGAGAAGATAGTAAGTTGTTATTCGAAGACGTCTGCTTCCCCTAAAAGCAGACGTCATTTATGGACGGGCCCATAAGGGATATGTTCGCATTTTTTTTACCAAATTTACATTACCAGAAATAAAAATAAATCAATTTCAGTCGCTATCTACGACGACACATTCTCAATGTTATTGTATCGAACATTTCAACATTGCCACATTTAACATACGCATGGCGTTCTTTTCCCAAATGTCCTCGCAAATATTTCAATAAACAGTACACATATAGCCTCTCTTAAACGTTCTAGGTCGACCTAAATAGACGATGATTAATTATTTTTCTTATTTATTCATGTAACATAATCCGAAGATCTTTCCATACTCAATGATGGCCTTCATGAGATAAGCTCAAGAGAAAAAAACATGGAAGAGAAAAATCAGCGTTGATTTTCCATTATACTAGATACGCTGTATTTCATTATGTATTGATTTATAACACACACACAATTCATTGATTATTGGGATAGAGTAGATAGATATGTAGACAGAGGACAAAGTCACATAGTTACATTCATCTATCTGATGATGCTAAATGATAGAATGGAGGGAAAATTGACTTTCGTAACGTGACTTTAATTTGATTTATTTTTTGTTATCATCATTTATATTAAACCGACATTTTTAATTCATTTCTGCATAGTCACAAAAGGATAGGAACAGTTAAACGACGATGTGTGTGTGTGGAGCTTTCTCGGCCAAAAAATACATTCTCGAATCATAGCTGGAGAATGATAAAATAGCATAAATACGATTTTGCACGTTGCAAAAATGTGAACTGTCAAATCTGCGATGTTTGAGAACAGAATCCTGCGTAAATAACAAATTATTCAAAATTATAGCTTATGTACTGTAAGAGGATGACTCCCACACGAATAATAGATGAATCAGAATTCAAAAAGTAAAAGTATGAAGATCGAAAGTTGCTCTGAAAGTTAAATAGCACAATTTGTAATTGATGGACTGATTATACTGACCTTCAACTTGATACAATAAACTCTGCACTAACATAGGTAGCTTAAATGTAATGTAATCTACTATAGCGCCTTTATCTCCATTTTAGTTTAATATAGCGATCAACTTCCTCTACGAAGAGTTTTGTGACCCACAGATTGCTGATTTGTATCTCAGCCCGCTCTCAGCGGGCTACGATGGACTCAGCCTCACCGGATTTGCTGACGATCAAGCAGTAATCGGAACAGACAAGAAGTCAGCTACCAGAACTGATGAAGTCGTCAGAAATCTCTTATCAATGATTGGTCTGCACATCAACCCCAAAATGAGCCAGGCAATTGTCATCAATATCGGCAAACTAGTGAATTAAAGTCTTAGCCTATCCAGTGGAGAGGAAATAATCAGTATTGGAGGCGACGAAAGGATCAAATACCTCCGTTGTTCATTCAATTCTGAGTTAGTCTTTGACGACACAAGCATTGAAACACTAAACACAAATCTATCCAATTTGTCGACGTCACCACTACTCAAACCCGATCAGAAGCTGAACATAATAAATCAGTACGTATTTCCAGCTCTGACGTACCCCCTCCAAACTGTGCCGATCAACAAAGTGCCACAATACGTTACTAACCGAATCGACGTTATGATCCACCGCACAGTCAAAGAAATTGTAGGTTTACCGATGCATACCAACGCTTTACGCGCCGAGAAGATTGAGGACGCATCATGGGAAACTCACCTCTAACACTTTGTAAAGTATAGCAAATTGCCATGAGGAAATGGGGTCCTGCGTTGAAGAGCGTTGAACGTCCAAGGAAAAACTACGAAAACACTGCGCGCAGCTCTTCGACAAAAAAGTTACACAGACTGGTGCAATCTCAAATACCAAGTAACACACTTTCAAGCGCACATAAAAAGCAATGATTTCATCTGCAATAAAAATTCATTATCATCATCCGAATGGTCAGCAGCGATAAAGCTTAACAGCAATTCCGCTTAGCTGTACGGTGTACCCGGTGTAAGAGAGAGACCGAAACAATCACTCATGTTACCGGAAATTGTCCGTTTAACAATCACCAAATCACCGCCAGACATCATAATGTAAAACATGTCATCACTAACCTGCTGCGTGAAAAGGGTTTCGAAAGCTTCGAGGAAGTTTACGCTATCGATAAAGATGGAAGATCCCGCTTCAGCGATATAGCTGCACCACGCAGAAAAGTACGCGGTATCGTTCGGAAAGCGCGACTGGAAAGTACAAGGACTCTGGTTCGGGAGCCGAGGATCTGCAGGAAAAAGTGTTATTGAATTTTTTAAAGAAGTAAATCTAAACGTTTCCAAAGTCAACGAGATAACGGAAGAACTATTAATTAAGACGATTCAAATTATAAATTCACCTATCTACAGCCAAAAGAATGACGATTCGAGAAAATTTTAAATTCTGTTGCTGTGTTTTGAGCCATGAGTTTGCTCAGATCCCTGATATTTTGCCTCGACTCACTCACTCGACCGGCACTACAACCCATTAAGGGTCTTGGCCTTCTGCAACATGCTTCTCCAACCGGACCTATCCGCAGCTGACGTCAGCTGGATACTCCCACAGTTTTTAAGTCGGCAAGAGCTGCGTCGTACCATCTGGATTTTAGACGCCCTACACTCCTTTTGCCCTCCGGTCTGGTTTTAAGGATTTTTTTCGAAATACGATGATCTTCCATTCGTTGTACATGACCGACCCAACGCAGTCGGTTTATTTTGGTAGTTCTGACTATGTCCGACTCTCCATAAAGCTGACTAAGCTCATGATTGAATCGTCTGCGCCATCGGTTCTGCCTTTGATCGAATACTGGTCCAAATATTGTCCGCAGTACTTTTCTTTCGAACTTATGCAGCGATTGTTCGTCTCTTTGTGTCAAGCACCATGACTCCGAACCATACGTAACCACCGGTCTGATCACAGATTTGTATATTGCGCATTTTGAATTTCGGCTTACTGACTTGGACTTCAAGATTTTCATAAGGCCGTAATAACTCCGGTTGCCCAGAATTACTCGTCTCTTAATTTCGTCCGCGATGTCGCTATTAGTGTTCAGCTCCGATCCAAGGTAAACGAATTTGTTGACCATTTTGAATTTGTGTGTGTCGATCGTTACGGTTTCCTCCTGGTGTTGATTCGAAGGTGGGATGGTCATATATTTCGTTTTTTCGTCATTCACTTTCAACCCAAGGTCGGTACCTTTCCTCTCCAAGGCCATAAACTTGTCTTTAACAACATCCATTTTCCGTCCAAGTATGTCCAGGTCGTCTGCGAAACCTAGCAACTGACTGGACTTGGTGAAAATGGTGCCGCGGAAATCTATGTCCATGGTGCGCACAGCTGCTTCAAGGGTCAGGT
Organism: Pseudolycoriella hygida; assembly: GCA_029228625.1. Classification (NCBI taxonomy): domain Eukaryota; kingdom Metazoa; phylum Arthropoda; class Insecta; order Diptera; family Sciaridae; genus Pseudolycoriella; species Pseudolycoriella hygida. The sequence continues at coordinate 39,310,464 of CM055405.1, read as the reverse complement.
TAAAAAACAGCGTCGCGAGAGGATCTCCCTGACGTAGGCCTTCCTCTAGGAAGATCAGTTTGTTGGGGATTCCAAATTCCTCCATTACTCTCCATAGTTTACTTCTTCTAACACTGTCATAGGCTGCCTTAAAATCAACGAACAGATGGTGTGTTTCAATGTTGTACTCTTTGCACTTCTCCAAGATCTGTCTGATATTAAACAGCTGGTCTGATGTTGAACGACCTACACGAAAACCACCTTGTTATTCACCTACAGAGTTTTCCATGTATGGATGAAGACTCTGGTAAAGAATATTGCAAATATCTTCTAAGCAATATGCTGGTCTTCCACTCTTCCGGTAACTCCTCGATATTCTATATACGCGTGATGAGCTCGTGCATCTCCATATATAGCGCGTTGCCGCCGTTCTTGAAAAGTTCGCCGGGTAGATTGTCTGTCCCCGGGGCTTTGAAATTTCTGAGCCTCGAAATTTCAGCTTCAACTTCTTGCATCGTTGGTTCTTCTATATATGGTTGCGCAGTCTGAAATGGCAATTCGTTGTTTTCTTCGTTTCGGTTGAGCGGTGTGTTCGGATTAAGCAGTCCTTTGAAGTACTCAGCCCATCTCGCAATGCACTTTTCCTCATCTGCTAAGACCAATCCATTCTTGTCGTTACACAGCAAAGGTTTTTGACTGTAACCATTTTTGGATTCGTTTACTTTCCGATAGAACTTCCGACTTTCCTTCCTATTGCCAAACTTTTCAATTTCGATCAAAACGTTCCTATCCTGCAGCCGTTTTTTGTTTCGGAACAGTTTTCGAGCGAAATTTCTCTTCGAAAGGTGCTCTGCCTGGCCTGCTCGAGTGTATCGACTCAGAGTTTTTAGTCGAGCTGCATTTTTGTTCTCCAGAGCTCGCTGGCATTCATCGTCGAACCAGTTATTTCTTTTATTTCCCGTTCTCGTTCCCAAAGTCTCTGCCGCGGCGCTCTCTACATTCCGCCTGATTTGATTCCACGCATTGTCTATACTGTGTTGTTCACTGACAATTTCTTCGTTAATTTTTCTCTCCAAACTATCCACGTATTCGTGTTTGATGTTTGCGTTCTGCAGTTTTTCAACGTCCCACTTTTTCAATGCCTGTTGTCGGTTGTGTTGGACCGATATGCGAGTCCTAACTACCACTTTAACCAAGTAGTGGTCAGATCAACATTTGGTCCTCTACATCTCTATCAAAACGTGATCAATCTGGTTTTTGGTTTGCCCATCAGGTGATACCCATGTCGCCTTGTGGATGTTTTTATGTTCGAAATACGTACTGCTCACAATCATATTTCTTGATGCTGCGAAATGAACTACCGGCGTACCGTTGTCGTTAGAGTTTTCATGGAGGCTGTATTAACCAATTGTGGGACGATAGAAGACTTCGCGACTTATCTTGGCATTCAGATCTCCAAGCAGAATCTTAATGTCACGTTTCGGCGCTCCATCATATATCTCCACCAGTTTCTCGTAAAATAGCTCCTTCGTTTCGTTGTCTTTTTCCTCCGTGGGTGCGTAGGCGTTAATAAGAGTATAGTTGAAAGACTTTCCTCTTATCCGTAGAGAGCACAATCGCTCGTCAACAGGATTGAAACCAATCACCGCGTTTCAAGCTGTGCCGAAAACCATGAAACCTGTTCCATACTCTCTTGGACTGTCATTATTTTTCCCACTGTAGTAGAACTTATAGTCTCCACTGATCAGGGTGTCCTTTCCAGGCCGTCTCGTTTCTTGCACTGCCGTGAGGTTAACCAAACGCCCAACCCACTTCCGTTTTACCGATGACCCGTAGGCAAGTCATCAAGTAGCACTCTTAAGTTTAGCACAAAACTCCGAAGAGAATTGAGGTCCCGGGGACTACGACGTGGACGTAAAAAGAGCACTTGGTGCCTCGACAGCAACGCTAAAATCTATACAATCGCAATCTTACAAATAAAACTAAAAGCTAATATTTTACCCAGCAAGCCTGATTTGTGAGCACTACATCAATATTTATCCCTCATAATTCAAGTAAAATTGTTAACTTAAGGTTTTACTCAGAAGGTGGTGATGGCATAGGTTTTTGCGTTTGCCGCCCCAGTGATCTGCGCAATCCGACACCTCACTGCGAATAGAAAAAGTTGGTGGCTAGCGGAAAAATATTCAACTGCCTTTTGACGTAGAAAGTGGAGCTATGACGAAGTGATGATGATCGGTGATCGATGCAGCCGTTTAGAAAAAAAAACGATGGAACGGAGAGACGGACTTTTTTTTCCTCTAGACGATATTAAGTGCATTCCCGTCAATCCCGCCTCGATCTACCCTATGTTATAATAAAATTGTTTGTAGTAAACATAAATATCTATAGGACCTTTGTACTTCGTACGGGTCCAATGAAGTTAGAAAGTTATTGTTATAAATCATAGGCACAGGCAGGTCTGCTTTCACATTGAAGGCTCTGAAAAGGCATGCCAAAGTGCCATGGAATCAGATTGAACTCACCAACTAAAATATAAACAGAATTTCTACTGGAGCCAACAGAATATACTTTTTTACGATTCCACACGATTTTATTACTTGTGTAATAATTAGAATTGAAATCGAATCATCGCATTAATATAACTTTGACGAATGTTACCTTTTACTTTTTTTGAAATAACTTCATTTCGACGACACATCTCATATAAATTTTTCCTTTTACACAATTTTCCCAGATCATGACCTGATAAATGTAACGACCCTTTCAGAGAACCGTGTCGAGTATTGCAACAACTAACGCTGAATGGCTTATTTAGCGATGCGAACATATTGCAATGAAGTGTAATCGATGCATGCAAAATATTCGATTAAACAAAGTAACAAATCATTTAAAAAAACCTATTAAACGTTAATTTATTCCACGCACGCTCACCCTGTAATAATTTTTATTCCACGAAAAAACAAGCAATGAAATAAGAGAAAATTATATCCCGTATCCATTGCTCGAACATTATGATTCCAGTCATGATAATATTGCAGCGATGACAAAATAGTTGATTGCAAACGAAGAACATAAACCGAATTGTGCTCCTGAATAGCTGCTTCTTTTTATTATGCTAGCTTATAGAAAATCATATTTTTCTCTATTACGTAACGTATAGTATTCAATGGAGACGGAGTATTGTAGACTGGGCTGTGTATTTTCCTGAATGGTGCACTCAATTTCGCTCATATATCTGCTTAGTATTATGGTTTTTTTATATTGATTTCATGATATGATGATATCAAGCAAACAAAAAGAAGATGAGATGGTTTAGTCCTTTCTTTTGTGTGACATTGTATTGCATTTCAAAGTGCACATAATTAGTGTTGTACCAGTCAAATGTAATTTGTTGAATAAATGAGTTAGTGGAACTTCCAAAGATAATACACAGAACTTTAATACCGAGGATGGATACCAATTAACGTTCGTTGCCATGTTTTGAACTGACTTGGTACGGGCCAGCACATTCAAATGTGTCATCAACAAATCAAATGAGATCAAATGACGCAAAGGCGTGGCTAAGGGTAAATTATTGTGAAAACTAATTTCTTAAGTCATTGAAATAAATAAATATACCAATACAATTTGAATAAAAAAAGAGTTTTATACAATTGTTGTTAGCTTTAGAAAGTTATCAATAAAACTCCAATTTAAAATTACAAATATAATTGAAATTTAACTTTAAGCCAAACACCAACTGCAACAACAATAACTAACATCGAACAAGGATTGTAACATTTTCATTGGTAAAAGTTTATAAAACACAAATAAATTGTTAAATAGTCGAAATAGCCAAACTCCATCGCATGTTTAAGTTTCATAGTCAACGTGTACGTATACAATTTGTATGAAGAGCAGAGTTGTATACAGCCGCTTAGCTCAGGCAATTCGTTTTTTAAATTGTGTTGATTTTATGAGACATTAGCGACGGCACCTACATACATCATGATAAAACATGCCAACCGACTTCGACATCAATTATATGAATGTTCAATTTTGCTACATTTGTCGCTTAAAGTTCAGCTAAATCTATTAGCGCGCTGTGAATTACATTAGCGGCATAGCATTCTATCACTCTACCTCCTACGTGCGTCCCAGTTGACGGTTTTCACCCAAGTGTGTTGTAAATGGTACCCAGTTGAACGACTCACAGGAATCTGAAGAATCTGGTCATGAAGTTCAAGGAGAACTGTCGCGTTTAAGATAAAGGTCAAAAGTTGCCCTGAAGGTCTTCGCATTCCAAGTTCGTTTGTTATGTTATTTCAGAGCAAATTTTTGTCTTCATACTTACACTTTTTAAATTCTGATATATACACAGTATTCTGTTCTAAAAAACATCGCAAATTTGACAGTTTACACTTTTCGTGACGTGGTCTCAACTAAGTCGACTTTACAATTGAGGTTGTTGGGATTGAAAGTCGATCTATTCCCTCTGTCAAAGTGACGTTTTAAACGTCAAATCAGTTAGGGAATATGTCTAAAATATTTTTGTCGTTAATCTTAATTTACATTTATAATTAATAATTATAAACCTCTAATGTCCTTCTGTTTGTCTATTTTTATTTATTTATTTGTCTTTTCGTCTGTCTGTAACGATCCCATTATTTTTGCGTTTAAACTGAGCAGAAAAACATAGAAGGGACCCGTACGTATCAGAATAGATGCGGCAAACAGAGTTGATGTTACGAAAAGACTGGAACGTATTTAAGTAAATATTGCGTTCACATTAGACTGTATTAGAAATTGCCTGTAGGGCAATTTTGAAAAACCCGTCCGAAGTAACGGTGTAAAAAAATTCTCCGAACGCACAAAATTGACCTCCAAATAGAAAAAATGTTCTCCTCAATTTTGTCTACAACATAGCAAAAAACTATTTTTTGAGCCTTAAGTATAGGCCTCGGATACATACTTCCATAGACAAAAATGTTTCTCTCAATTTGCTCTGCAACATAACAAAAAACATTTTTTTATGTTAGGGCCGACCTTAGGACCGACATGAGTCCCACTTCAGCCCTACGCACAGGCAAAAATTCTTCTATAAATTGTCGGCCGTGCCGAGATCTATCAAACAAAAAAAAGTTTTTCAAAATCGGAAGAGATTTACTCGAGTTATGTACAAAAAACACGTAGGGCCCTGACAAAGACTCTTTTTTAGTGCCCTAGCTAAGTCCAAAGACTCAAATCGAAAAATGTGTCTTCCATAAATTGTCGGTCATGCCCAGATCTTTCAAACAAAAAAAAATTTTGAAAATCAGGAAAGATTTACTCGAGTTGTGTATAAAAAACACATAGAACCCTAGCAGAGACTCGTTTTTAGTGACCTAGCTAAGACCAAGGACTCAAATTAAAAAGAGTTTCTTCCATAAATTGTCGGCCATGCCCAGATCTTTCAAACAAAAAAAAATTATGAAAATCAGAAAAGATTTACTCGAGTTATGTGTAAAAGACCAAAAACCACTTAAACGGCCCTAGCTCGGCGGCAGTGCCCAGATTCAATCCCATAAAATATTTTTCGACTACCATTCAGTAAAAAATTTTTTTGAAAATTAGTCAAGAATTACTCAAGTTATCGTGTTGACGGACAGACCGACAGACCAACAAACAGACCGACAGACGGACATTTTTTTTTTCGCTGATTTGTCATTTGGAGGCAACAAAAAAAGTTTCCCCCTTACTCCCGGATTCAAATTTGCAATGTAACAAACGTGGTAGACCTACGCATCAGACCTACGTACTTCGTACGGGTCTAAAAAAATACTTTTTGATATGTTGTCGGGGATGGTGTAAAACGTCGAGAAAACATGTTGGGGGTGGGATATTGTTCTGAAATAAGGGAGTTATGGGTAAAAAACGGGTCAAAATTGAAAATCGGCCAAAAGTCAGTCAAGATGTTGCATTCGAGATTTGGTCGGCGAAGAAAAATCTTAGAGTTTTTGATGTCCTACATTTTTGTAGAATGAAATTTTTTGATCCGACTTCATGCTGAGGAGCTAGGCTGCGACAACTGTTAAAATTTTGGGGTTTCCTCACTTTGTTGTTCGGGAACTTTTTCTGTTGGACAAAGTAGACAGAATATTTGAGTGCCAATCGGTAGTGGAGGCTTGGGGTAACAAAATTACAGAACAATGTTAAGTGAAAAAGTTTCCCACTCCCGTCCAGAATGGGAGCACTTATTAACCTATATCTCGGCCGGTAGTTGCCGGAATGACGCCAGTGAGGTGTGAAATGAAAGGTTTCGGCAGTGTGAAGGTAGCGAAACCGAATGTAAGAAAATCGGTTGAGCGGTTCGGTGTCCAGGGTCGATTAAAGGAGGCAAAAATGGGCAAAAATTTGCTTCGCTGCCCGAAAATTCCTGAAAAATTAATTTTTGATATGTTGTCGGGTATGGTGCAAAACGTCGAGAAAACATGTTCCGGGCTTAGATATTGTTCTGAAATAAGGGAGTTATGGGTAAAAAACGGGTCAAAATTGAAAATCGGCCAAAATATAGTCATGATGTCGTCTTAGAGATTTGGTCGCGGAAGTGTCAGAGTAGAATACGTAGCAAATGCAACGCTGAATACGGGAAACTTGGAATACGGTGAACGTTGAATACGGGGAACGTTGCATGCTAAATGTGGAATACGGGGGAATTGGAATACGGGGGAAGTGGTATACGGGGGAGGTGGAGTAATTTTGCGGCAAAGAAAGTATTTTGATTTATAGTGCCTTTCTCGCCACTTCGATTTTAGTATTATTAGCGGTAATATCAAGGAAGTGATATAACGACATGAAACATTACGCATCATTATTTAAAACGAAAAAATATTTGCTTAGACTCTCTGAATAGACAACAAGCGAAAATGATAAAGCCTGCGTAGCCCCTAGGGGCGGGGGTTTCGACTAGTCAAATATGTTCTCGTATTTTTAACTTCCAGTCATTTCAGACCACTTAGACAGGGAAGAGGGGAAGGGGGATAAAAACGGAAGTTTGATTTGTACGTTTTTTATGCGTAGCCCCGTAATTGTTCTTAAATCATTTTGTACTCGAGCCGCGTCAAGCCGATTGTACCTCCTTTTCTTGAGACGATTTGACTGGATTGTGTTGACGGCTCAGTTCAGCAAGGCTGGCAGCGCTCATGAAAAATATGAGCGGCGCTCGCGCTCCCGCTCAGACCCTCTAAAAATGAGCGGCGCTCGCGCTCGCGCTCGACTAATTTAACTAAAAAATTTATTCTTATGCACTCTTTTTTTTCTTAATTTTCTTCTATTTTAATTATTTTATATTTCGTTTTGTTATTTTATTATTTTTTTTTTATTTTAATAAAGATTAAATTTAAAGTAAAAAAATATTTCGAACTTATAAAAATGAGCTTCTATAAATCAAGAACCGATTTATACTTATTAACTTTCAACAGCAATTGCCATTCAATTTTTTCATTAGATAATGAACATCTGTTCATTCTGAAAATGTTTTTAGCACTGCTGAATAATCGTTCCGAAGAAGCGACGTCAAGGTAGTGTTGTACTTGATGAAAAGCGTAGCCACTTCCGGATGTTTTTGAAGGCTTTCTATAGTCTCATCCTTTGACCATAAATAACTTCTCAGCAATTCCTCTGCTGTTGGACAGTTGCTTGGAGCGTCATTGTCATCATCACTATTACCTGAACCGGAGTCATCACCGAAAAACTTCGACAAAACTTTAAAACTTTTAGCGTAGTCTTTTCACTACCACCAGCGGTTTCAGTAGTGCTTCTCGTAGAGCCTAGCTCGTCAGTTAGTTCCTCAATCAATCTGTTCCTTAGACGAGTGTTAGCACGGTCGTTTTTGAGAAATTTGTAGTTCTTGAAAAATGGATGGAGCACCGTGGCTTTCAGATAACTGTCGTCTAATACTTTTGGGAACCTGAAATATTAAATTCACGTCTTTGGTCAGAATCTGGTCTTGGTAACGATAACGTAGGGCTAATTAGTTAAATTGGAACTCCAATTTATCAGATCAATTACCTTTTCTCAATTAAAGTTTTGATTGCGCCACACAATTCGGTGCAATATTGTAAACTTGGCAGGTTGTCTAATTTCTCTTGTACATGAAGAAGTGTTGGTGTCGACAGTCCAGTGTACATGAAATTTTCGCCTTGCATTACGTTCAATGCATTAGCAACAATGTCGACTACCTGAAAGGCAACACATTTATAGATCTGGCTACCTCAAATTTAGTCAATTTAAATCAAACCTTCACATATTCATCCAGAAATTCAATTTCTCGCGATGAAAACGGTTCTATCTTAAGTGCTTCAATTACTCCGCATATGTCATCATTTTGCGTCTTGAAAACCTTCGAAACAAGCTTCAAACTGTTATGAAGGCTGTTCCATCTAACCAAAACCGGTGTCAGAAGATAACGTCCAATCTTCGATTTAATTAAATCTGCGACTTTGGAACTTCTATTTTGTTTGTTGAAGAGTTCTTTGCATTTCGATAGAGTTGAATCACGAAGAGAAGCGAAATTGGTGGAGAACGAATACGCATCCATATCTTTTGACATGACCAAATTAAAATTATGAGCACTGCATCGCTCATGTTCAGGTAACAGAACATTTGTGGCGCTGACATCAACCTCAGACAACAAGTCTGTTATTTCAACAGGTACGAAGCACTCCGGTTCATCATCATGTGACTCCGTGTTTGTTTCTTCCTCGGTGAGCTTGAATGATTTTACGTAATTGGCCCCATTGTCTGTAATAACTTTCGTGACCTTTCCGTGCAGCTCATAAAATGTAATGACTTCCTCGATTTTTTTTGCCAGAACTACACCAGTTTGACTCCCAACAATTCGTTTGAAGGCCAGTGCCGCTGATTTTCGTTTGAATGTTTTTTGGCATATCCAATGCGCCGTTACGCCGATGAAAGCTCTGATAAAAGTAAATGTATAACTTTCTAAATTGTAAATTCAAATAGACTAGAAGAATAGAAACATGTATCTACAAACATACCTTCTATAAGAAGTCCAAGAGTCACTTGTTAAGCAAACGTACTTCTGTTGATGCAATTCGTTTTGAAGGTCTTCTTGTAGCTTTTGAAATTCCTTCTCGATGAGTGGAATCACTGGCTTTCGGTTTAAAATTACTTTACCAGGGAAACCCGCTTCTAGCAACTTTCGCACGGAACTGTTTTCGAGAAACGAAAATGACAACATGGCATCAACAACGGCGTCTACTATTAGCTTATTCAATTCTTTTTGAGAAACTTTTTTGAATGCTGTTGTAAGTTTCAGTTGTTTTGCGGCTCCTTCTGGCTCTTCAACATTTTTTCGCTTAGTACTGGACCCGAGATCACTTTCGCGTTGGCTTTTGTCAAATTCTTTCACATAATTTAAAATCTCCTCGTTCAATGCACGATGGCTGTTCTTCACGTGTCGTTTCAAGTTCCACGATGACTTGTAAGATACAGTTAATTCCGTAATATTCGGTTTACACAGTAAACAATGAACTTTGAAGGAGAAGGACAAATTCTCTTTGTCTGCAATATGTCGTTCTTCAACTAATTTTGATTTTTCGAAATACTTTGACCAATCACTCCACTTAAATTTGATGTACGACATTTTCACAGTTTGAAAAACTGTTTCAGTGAATCGAGATAAAAGTAGTAGTTTGATATCGATCGCAGCCGTCTTCAACAATCAAGCCCTTGCTATGAATAAGTCACTTTGATGCGATTTGACAAACTGATGTAAATTAAACGAACTAAAGATATAAGAAATTACACACCGTAGTACTAGTCGTAGAAGGCCTTGTAACTTGAACAATTTTAGTTGAGCAAAATATTTAAAACAATGAGTTTTTTTATGAAAATATAAATGAGCGCGTGAGCGCTGAAAATGAGCGGCGCTCGCGCTCCCGCTCGTGATTTTTAAAAATAAGCGCCGCTCGCGCTCGCGCTCGGAGCGCCGCTCACGATGAGCGGCGCTCATGCCAGCCTTGCAGTTCAGTAATCAGTATGGTTTGAAAGTTTCTAGAGAAAATATTCCGTCCAAAAACCTCTTAATAACATTGAAAAAATATATACAAAAGCATCTTTTTGCATCTGAAGTGCAAAAACCTTTTAAATTCACCGCCGTTACACCGTACTTACTTACCGACCTCCTTTGTTATAAATTGAAAACCGTTTTTCCTCTTTCAAAACCATTTATAAACTGAATAGTAGAAAATGAGTTTATTAATTAAAATCTTAAAAAGGAATCAAAGAAAATGTTTGATGAAATTTAAATTCCCAGAAATTTTATCCCAAGTTCCTTTCATTACTTATGGTTAGCATTAGTTTATAAAGTTATTTGACGGAAATCTATCAAGCTCAAAAGAGTTAACCGAATTAAAATCTAATTTTCGTTTGTTGTATAATTATAAACATTAACAAAACCAACTCGTCAATCATGCGAAATTAATAATTTAAGTGCGTACTAGAGTTTGGTGAGCAAGAATTTGAAGATATTTGAAACAAAGTTATGTGTTTTATTTTCAACTGGCTTGAAGCGATTTTGCTATTTGAAGGGATTTTATGTTTCACCTACGCAAAATAGAGTTTATATAATTATAAAAATAGAACAGTGCGTGGATGATCAACAAAGAAAGTATAAGAATTTTCCAACATTGTGGTTTCTATTAATTGTTTTTTACATGCTAACGCATACCAGACCATTTACCACACTGCCTAAAGCAGTGAAAAGGTTTAAACCTCTCGCCAACATGTAAAACATTATACATAATTTCTTGTACATTTTTCATTAGACAAATGTGGGTGTTGTGTGACTCGACCTTAAGACGCACATTTCTTCTTCCAAAATTTTATTACAAAATTACAAGTTTTCATTTCGTTAAAAACAAAATAATTTAATTAAAATTGTCTTATTTGCTCCTCTCAGTGTAATTGTGAACTTTGAAGAATTCCTTTAGCAGAATGTAAACAACAAAAAATTATCTGTGTATAAATACGGAGATGTTGTATGTCTTGTCATATAATGACAAGATAACCGAGATAAGTTATGTCATGATTGTCGTGTAACGACGAATTGTGTATGACGACATAGCATCCATTAAAAATAATTAATTACTGAAGAGCGTACTTCGACGAAGTGTAGGCAGATTGTAGACTCGTGCGCCGGCACCAGTCGCGCGGATCACCGCAAAATGATCTACTTGATGATGCAGTATCTTTTAAAGGGACGCGATTTTATTTGAATCATTCATTTCATGGCTATTTCTTCGAAAAAGGCCCAATTTCGACCGGGGAGTAGGGGGTGAGCACCGACCATGGTCCTTAGTACCGATTTTCAAAAACTTTTTTCTTATATTTTATGGGATTGAATCTGGGCACTGTCGGCCTATGGGCCAATGATCTAGGGCCGTTTAAGTGGTTTTTGGTCTTTTGTACATAACTCGAGTAAATCTTTTCCGATTTTCAAAAATTTTTTTTTCTTGTTTGAAAGACCTGGGTATAGCCGACAATTTATGGAAGAAACTTTTTTGAATCTGAGCACCTGGACTCAGCCAGAGCTCTAAAACTGAGTCTCTACAAGGGCCCTACGTGTTTTTTGTGCATAACTCGAGTAAATTTTTCCGATTTTCAATATTTTTTTTCAATCAATAGGTCTGTGAATGCCCGAAAATTTATGGAAAAAAATTTGTTTACTTTGGGTCGCTGGAACTAGCTAGAGCCCTAAAGAAGCCACTAGGGCCCTACTTGTTTTTTATACATAAATCGAGTAAATTCCATCCGGTTTTCGTGATTCTTTTTCTATTCGATAGATAATGAAAGCCTTAAGAGCATTAAAGAAAAAATATGGGCCCGGGCCGAGCCTAAGATGGCCACTAATTTTAGGGTGGATCGATCTAGGCAATTTTTTTTGGAAAAATTCAAATACTTTGAAAACAATAAGAGAGAGAAGATCGGTCTCAAAGGCAAAGTTGTTGGTTTCGGTGTGGTGCATGTCATGATGCCTCCTAATATGGCCGCTATTGTTAGCGTGGATCGATCTAGACAATATATTTTCGAAAAATTCAAACATTTTAAGAACTATAAGTGATAGGAGATCGGTATCATTGGCAAACGTTTTTGTCTATAGAAGTATGGGTCAGAGGCCTTCCCTAAGTGCTCTAGGTCGATTCTAATATAGGCGGTAGTACAAATAACATTTTTTTGAAAATATGACTGAAAAAAAAGTTTTTACTTTTGACGGTTGCTTGAATACTTGGAGAGACTTTTAGACCGTTTCTTCGGACGGGTTTTTCAATATTGCCCTTTTGGCAATCATCATCATCATCATCATCACACTTTATAGACCGTGTGTACCTTTCGGTGTGAGGTCTTTACTACTGATCATGGACCACCCTTCTCCATACCCCCCTATCCTGTGCCAAGGAGATGGTTTGTTCGCCTAGAGAAAGTCCCCTAACTTCTAAATCGGATTTAATTGAGTCTATAAACCTTCTCCTTGGCCTACCCCTGGGACGCAAACCCGGGACTTGAGCATCCAATATCCTCTTTGGTAGCCTGCTATTACCCATCCTCTGAACGTGCCCGTACCACCGCAGACGACTAATCCTTGCCGCCTCTTCCACTGATGTAACCCCTAAGTTTTCCCTGATGTCGTCGTTCCGAATATGATTGT
>CM055405.1:39280942-39297294 GCA_029228625.1 Pseudolycoriella hygida | reverse complement strand
TTCCGCCATTTTGGCGGTCGCCCCTATACACTACACACCCAACCCAACATCTTTCCCTTTGACACCAAACCTGTATCTCGAACACCGAACCATGTCTTATACAAAATATGCTTCCGTACACACACACACACACAAACACATACATATGGGCTTTATATGGCGCCTTCTAAGAGCCCTGACGCCCAAACGAGGCCGGTACCCCCCCCCTTTTTTTAAATCTCATATGGCGTAGAATGCCCAGCCGAAGGTCCCTGCAAAATTTCAAGAAAAGATATCGAGCCGTTTTCGAGAAAACTCCAAAAAAGTGGGTTTTCATACAAATGGCTCTGAAACTAAGTAACTAACTAACTAACTAACTAACTAATCCTACGTTATTTATTTCATTATTTCAGTATTTCAGTATTTTCATTAACTTTGGTTTCTATGAAAGTGCACATTTTGTATGGAAAATGACGATTTTCTAAAGGTCATATCTCCGGATCCACTGGACCGATTTTAATGAGTGAAAAGACATTTCGCCTTAGAATTTTCCGTAGAATCCAGGAAAAAAATTTTCCGGGGGGTACGTCGCAAGGGGGGGAAGTCAAAACTTAGCTGTATATATGGTTCCGAAGTCTACGAAAAAAAATTTCTGAATTTTTTGCTCGTGGGGACTTGCGTCACGGGCGCCCATGATTGAAGAAAAATATTTTATATCATTCGGGCATATAATTAGCCATTTATATACCTGAAAGTACGGGTTTTAATGACCATATTATAGTCGAGTTTCATACAAACTGGGAGGTATATAATATATATATATATATATATATTATATATATATTATATTATATATATTATATATATATATATATATAATATAATATATAATATATAATATTATGGTCGACTCGACTATAATTTTCATTATAATCCGACTATAATTTTCGATTCGACTATAAATTTCATTATAGTCCGACTATAATACCATTACGTAAAATCTCAAAGGAAATCAAAAAAAGCCACGAGTCAAATGGTGAATTATATGCCCAAATGATATAAACTATCGTATTAACCAAGGGTTAATAGCTTGATTATAGTCTCGGTACGTGAATATCTGTACTGTATCTGAATACTTTACCTCGACTATAATCGCGCCATTGGTTAATAATACACTATTTTCATGCTGGCGGTGAGAAAACTCGTGTTTGGTTGGAAAGTTACATATTCTTGCCGATGAGAAAGTAGTTACTTTCTCACCGCTTCCACGTTACACTGAAAGAACATTTTGTTGTGGAAACACTCGTTTTCTCACGCGCAATCACAAAAAATATTGTGTTACACTTGGGGAGTAAATTGAATTCCAACTCAAGCGAATTACGGCCCTCGCTCTGCGCTGGCCGCAAAATTTCGCTCTTTCATTCCACGGATAGCAACTAACCTTCCTCTGAGCGCACAGACGAGCTCCTTAAACCTACCAAAGCAAGTGCTAATTTTTGCACTGTGCAAAAAATGTCACAGATTTAATGGGAGTTATTGAGATTTAAGAGATTTTTTAAGGATTTATTTAAGCGATTATCCCCTCGAGAAAAATCATTTTTTGCGCTCAATAATTCAAACATAATGTAACATTAGGACTCTTTTTTTCTGCGATAATTTCCATATATCTCGAAAAAATATACCGGAGACCGGATACCAAATTTTAACATAACAAAAAAAAAGACTTGGTTCCTCGTCGAATATACCAATTTAAAACGAGTATTAATATTCATGCAGCGTGTATTCGTTCCTTTTTTTAAAGCAGCAATGCGGTTTTTACAATTTCATAGAGAAAAAATGTAAGGTACTCATTGATGCCTGTGACCTATTTAAATACCCTGACGAATGCAACACAAACTTCTGTGGTTCGGTGAAACATCGAATGATTAACTCAATTTCCATTTCTGAATTATATCGTCAAGTAGTATTGTAACAGCATCAAGTAGGGAATGGAATAAAATCTCGAATTGGTTGCTATTTTTTTTACTTAAAAGTTACTCTAGGCATAAATTCTTTCTTTCACAGCATTCATGCACATAATTGGCGTCGATATTCCTGAGACTAGGTGTGTAATGGACATATTATAGTCGGGTTTCATACAAATTTTCGGGTAGTACAGTTTCGCTTACAAGCAAATACTCAATACCAGTAAATGCGACTGAAGGGACGCCAGATTGATCATTTTCTATCATTTATTGTAAAATCACTATCAGAGTCTTAGGAAATTTTAATCTACCCACTCCGGTCCTTTGATCTTATTCGCGGAACATAATTTACTACTCCTCAAAGTAGAGGTAATGTGAAGCGCATTAAAAACGCAGCTTCTTGAATCATAATTAAGAATTGTGGGGAGGTCAACGGGGAAAGTGAGAGAAAATTTTTGTTCATAGATGAGATAATTTCTACCTATGGTGTTACTTACTCGTCGCGCGTCGGAATAATCTTGCTCCAAAAATTGTCATGCACCATTTTCCTGAAATAAAAAACATCTCCAACTAACTCCATGGACAAATGTAGCTGAAACTTTAATTTGCCTCACAGTTTTAACCTGCGGTGCAAAGAATTAATTTTGTTCTTCTGTTCAAGCAAATTCTCGTGACTTGTTAGTATGATAAAACGGATATACTTTCGAACAGAGTCATCGAATGTGTGTTCCATGTCCTGTTATTGATTTAAATGTGCTTTATTCACTGAACGCCTATTTGTTAGATTCGCAGAACTATAACATGTTATACGCGCAAAGTTGCAAAAAAAACTTTTCAAACACATGGACGTCCCACATCGTTATAAATTATTCGTTTCAATTGATGCAAAGTGAATAGAAAAAAAATTTGCCTCGCTTTTTTCAGTTTGTTGGTTTTGGTTCAATTTGCGTATGATGGTAAGCGTTGTTGAAACATGAGAGAAATCGCATTAAAGTCAAGTTACTTGATGTCAACAATATCGTTAAACCTTACTTCTGTGCACAATGCACTTAAAAGGGAATGTACAAAGTTCTATACTAATTTAAAAACATAAGCTACGCAGACCCGTACGATTCCCTACGTCACACATTGGGTGATTTTATTGATAAAATGATACTGATGAATTTACTGAAATTTCGCTAAATTAGTGATTACATCCTCACTAAATTGCGTTGAAAAGTACCAAGGAGGCTGCATTGAAAAACAGATCGGAAGTTACGTTATAAGAAAAACCTTCCAAACACCCACTAAATTCCCCGTCTTTGGGCCGATCCTCAATTTTCTCTACCACACCTCATTGCACCTCACTGTCTTTCACTGTACTTTGTTGGAAATGTAATTCAAGTTTTCTGGCTGTATGGTCACATAGGTTAGACATATTGTAACCTAGTTTTTAATGGAGAAAATATCCGTCAATAAATGAACTATTCTTGTATCATTCTTCAACGTAACCGGTCGTATTTTACTTTTAGTCCTAGACCCACCAATTTCAACAGGTTATGGGCCCAGATCGCCTAGTTAATGCAAATAATAAGTTTGGATTAAAAGTAAATCATTGCAGAACATTTCAGTGAATTCTTCAATTATCGATGGCGAGTTTTTGTGCAAATTTTCTCGGATAAAAACTGGTGTGAATAGAAAAAGTGGAATTTGATTTTTTCTACTTAAACGGACTGTCTCAAAATGGCAATTGGTACGGTTTTTGCGTACCAACTGCCATTTTGAGGCAGCCCGTTTAAATAGAAGAAAACGAATTTTCGAACATTTTAAGACCTCTAAAAGTCGGGTCCTATTTTTATTCTCTAAAGTTTGGTAGAGCAAGACTTTTGTGGGCATTTGTGGACAGCCCACAGATTACCACACATTACCGTACATGTCAAAATGCATACAAAGCGCATGGAGTGCGTACACTTTGATTGTTTGGCCCACATTTCGGAGTTATGTCAGTTTTATTTTAAACGATAATTGTTTCGGATAGATTTCACAATTTAAAGTTTATTTATTTTTTTAAACTAAGATCGTTGAGTTGTAACTATAGATGATTAAAACAGTGACAACACATAAAACGGTGTAAAGGAAATTTATTAATCGGGGGCAATTAGAAGCCTAAATTTGGTTCTTTAAAGTGCAGTGCATCAACGTTGATTGTCCGTATTTGAATTTTCTGTGAAAGTGCTAAGACTTCCGATTAGATACTGGAACCGCTGTTTTTATTACGTTTGTCTTACTTTGATGCACTTTATGGATGAATTACCGCAGCTCCCAAGAAGTTAATGGGCAGACAAAACTATGATACCGGGAAAATCTGCGTGAAGTCTTATCTAGTTATAAAAGGACTGTGGAGCAGTACACAGATTAAATTATCTGACGATGCATCCGAGAAGGACAAAGAGACTGACTTGAAAGCTTGGTCAGAAATCAATTCGCTTGTCCACGAAAGTGTTTTATCTTACATTTTTGGGACATCAATCGCTTTTGAAATATGGAATAGTCTACAGAGAGCATTCGAGGACAGTGGATTGTGTCGGAAGGTTGAATTGCTCAAGCAATTAGTTCAACTTACGCTTGAACAATGTGAATCGGTAGAGAGCTTATAGCATCCCTTACGTTAGCGGGTCTACCAACTGAGTACAAATCTTTATTGGTGGCTATAGAGAATGCTACGGCTAAGTTAACCCTGGATTCGCTACCGCTACAGGATCCAAAACTTGCTGAAAAGAAGAAGAAGAAGAAGGTGAACGCCTCTGGCGTGTTCAAATACAGGTGTCATAAATGTGGGGAAGTTGGCCACATGGCAAAAAATTGCACGGAAAGTAATGTGAATTTTATGACACTGAAAGAAGTTGTATGAGTTAGGGCAAATTCTTTTTGTGTGAATTTTGAAAAACATTTGTTTTTGTTAAATGTTTTGGCTAGTAATCACTCATTAAGTGGGCCTGTTGGAAATGTAATTCGTGTTTACTGGCTGTATGGTCACATAGTTTAGACACATTGTAACCTAGTTTTTAATGAAGAAAACATCCGTCAATAAATGAACTATTCTTGTATCATTCTTCAACGTAACCGGTCGTATTTTTCTTTTAATCCCAGATCCACCAATTTACAACATGCCACAAAGCACCTTACTACGCCTAACTGCACCTTACTGCATTTGCACTTGCACTTTGGTGCAAGGTTACTGCGTCTCACTACACCTTAATGTACCTGACTGCAATTTAGTGCATCTGACTGCAATTTGTTTCACTTGAATGCACCTTCGTGCACCTGAATGCACCTTCGTGCACCTGAATGCACCTTCGTGCACCTGAATGCTCCTTGGCGTACCTGAATGCTCCTTGGCGTACCTGAATGCACTTGACTATATCTTGGTGTGTTATGAAAGATTTCTTCGCAAAGTCTTAGAATTTTGTGAGCAAAAAAAGGCCTGCATTGTTGAAATACGTCGTGTTGTTGGAAAAGTGATCAATGTTTAAGATTTTAGTAATATCTTCGGTTCTACGAGTTGTAGAGACTAGAGTGAAAGAAACAATTACAGATTTTTGTGGTGTCAAAACTCAAACCACATCCCGGACGAAATCCCGGGTCACAATGCTAGTACTGCATAGAAACAGAGTCAAAACGCTAGACCAGATTCATTTTTTGGTACTTAGATAACATAAAACTCTTAATTCCACAAATTGTTGGTGCCTAACAAAAAAACCCACAAACGTCGCATTAAACGCATAGGCCCTGTATGCTTCGAACGAGTCTAAGAATTCCAGTCATTTCTAATTGAGAAAAATGTTACCTGATTCAAATCGCCAATCACACGAAAATTTCAAATTAGCATGTCCATTGAAAAAAATAAAATTTAAATTCTTTTGAAATTTCCAATTATCAGATTATGCGCCATGAATACTAAAATCTTAAAAGTTTCTCCGTGCGAATGATATGAACACAAAAAACTTTGTTAAATCTCAGCTGACAGTCGTTTGGAAACGGGTAGCTTATCTTTAATTACGCGACGGCATCGACAAATCACTGAATTTTTTTATTTTCCATTGTAGAAATAAAATTAAAAAATATTCATCAAATAATACGTCGATAAAATGGGAACATGGGAAAGGGAATGAAAACTTCATCTCCGCTGTGTTTTCTTTTCAAAATTAACTGTGAAAACAATCTAAAAGTGAAAACGTGTTCTTTCGAAAATTAAGAACATGTCGCACACACCGTTAACGACTTTTTATGAAAATAAATATATGAGAAAACACTACCAGGCGCTGGAAGGAAAAATATTTTCATTCATATCCATAATCCACACCTGGCCATGTAACATAAAATTTGTCGGTAAGCACAAATGGCATGTATTTTCTTTTTTATCTTAGTCCATAATATAGAAGCCAACAAAAGCCAAAACGAAACCCAATTTTATATATTTTAGAAATCACGTATCTTTGTTGATGAAACCCATTTCCATGCTAAGGAGAGTTGAAAAAAAAACGAAGAGATTTTCTGTTTTATATTTAAAATTTATAAAACAGAATCATAAATTTTTTGTATTATTCGTATTATGTGGTATTCGTTTCGTGATATGTACTCGAACAGCATAATATCTAACTCAACACTTCAATTTCATCCACATTGTTGTAGCAAGAGACACTCGTAGCCCAAAAATATGCTAAGAGTGGAGATGGGAAAGAAAACATAAGTGTGGGAGTTCGTACTTTGTGCATATGGAGATTTGTTGGGGTTGAAAAAAAAAGTTGTTGATTTATTTGGTTTTGTTTGAATTTTGTAACAGTAGCTATAATTGAATGTGTTAGATCGAATGAAGAAACGGTTTATAAAATAATGTTTGCTGAGACGTTGTTATATTTTCAGCAGAGATTTTGTAACAAATTCATTGCTGAGAGACTTGCGTCACGAGCGACAAATATTTACTTAGTATACGGTACACCATTTTCTCACGCTTCCTTTGCGTGTTATGTAAGTTACAACAAGGCAAGTTGGTCTTCCCACATATTCCTAATTTTATTCTGCGGTGAAATAAATAGCATTAACAAAATATTATGTCAGATTTTTGAAAGGAGGCTTTGGTTTCAAAAATTCTGTTTTATTTTTTTTAAATACGATATTCGATTCGGAATGACACAGTCACTCAATTGCTTGAGTTTTCTAAAAAATTTCTTATTTTCTAATGTACCCAAAGCGCAAGTGCGTGACAGTCTTTTGTTTCGATATTTGTAAGTGGTACTCAACGTGAAGTTAGCTGCAGTTGTGACCGAAGCTAACTTCATTGCAAACAAAATCAGCTGATTTCATTCATAAGTTTACCAAAATCAGCTGAATTCATAGCAAAGTTCAAAAATGAGCTGACGAATAAATTAGTCTCGGTAGCAAATGCAGATAACTTCACGTTGAATACTACTGTGAATGCACCTATCAAGCACGTTGTAAAGTGAACTCTTGTCCAGTTTCATATGAAAGGCCCTGTATATTAAATCTCTGTACGACCGATCTAGCATATACGCTCAGCAAAGCGGAATAAAATATCATCTTCTTCGGGAAGCTGTCGTCGTTTTTAATCTCTTTTCATTTTATCAGATGAAGATGAATAAACCAGATAAAATAACATAAAATAATTGTAACATCAACTTAACTGTAATTTCCAGACGTTTTGTTGGACTTGTTCCCTTTCTTACTTTATATGAAAATTGAATGTAACTTACAATTCATGCTTTAGTGCGGCGTCGGCTTATGTCAAAGTATACGTTTCATGGTGACGAAAAAAGGTGGACGTCGCACTAAATGCGTGGATTTTGTAGTTCGAAAGGTTTTATCCTACAGAGATACGAAAGTGGGACAAAAAAAAGGGGAAGGATGAGAATTTTGCGATGGGACGTCCTCCACACTACAAGATATTTTATTGTAACATGGAGTAGATCGAGGAGAGGGAGTTGAAGAGCTTTTTATTATCCTATGATTCAATTTCTAAGATGAGCGAAATCAGTCAAGTGGGGGAGATATGGTCGAAAAGGTGTCCGAAAACATGAATTTTCGAGGGTCGGTGAAACTTTTCGCAAATATCTCGACAAGTAGAGCACGAAAATCGTTCATCTTGGCGTCAAATGAAAGCATTTGATGTCACAAAACTGGGAAAGCTTTTTGGTGGAAATCGGTTCAGGGGTTTGAACACTGGGACCCACGGAATGGGCAAAATTCTTTTTCGCATCCATATATGATATTGGATGGTTTTTCTTCAATATTTGGTTAATTATGAAATATATAGACTTACTTCCAAAGAAAAAGTTGTAGAGAGTTAATTTTTAGTGAACACGTGTTCCAGGGTTTTTCCAAAAAATTTTCCAAGCCTGAGATTCAGCCATATCTAGAATTTAGAGGGATGACTCATATCTCTAGAACTATGGCTGTTAGAAAGTTGTAGAAAATTAAATTTTGGCGAAAACGTCCATGAAATCAATAGTCTCATATGTTATAGGACGTACTTCGGTAGGGCCTTTGACATTACCTTGGGTGTGAGCTGTACTTCCCGGTGCGCTAAATTTCACTGTCAGCTTTATTACCCGGTGAGCCGAACGACATTCTGGTGAGCTGTACTTCCCGGTGAGCTGTACTTCACGGTGAGCTGCATTTCCCGGTGTGCTAAATTTCCCTGTCAGCTTTATTTCCCGGTGAGGCGAACGACTTCCCGGTGAGCTGTACTTCCCGGTGTGTCAAATTTCCCTGTCAGCTTTATTTCCCGATAAGCCAAACGACTTCCCGGTGAGCTGTACTTCCCGATGAGCTGCACTTCCCGGTGAGCTGCATTTTCCAGTGAGCTACACTTCCTGGTGAGCTGCATTTCCCGCTGAGCTGCACTTCCTAGTGTGCTAAATTTCACTGTCAGCTTTTTTTCCCGGTGAGCTGCACTTTCCGATGTGCTAAATTTCCCTGTCAGCTTTTTTTCCCGGTGAGCCGAACACCTTCCGGTGAGATGTACTTCCCGGTGTGCTAAATTTCCCTGTACTTCCCGGTGTGCTAAATTTCCCTGTCAGCTTTTTTTCCCGGTGAGCCAAACGACTTCCCGGTGAGCTATATTTCCTGGTGGGCTGTACTTCCCGGTGAGCTGTACTTCCCGGTGTGCTAAATTTCACTGTCAGCTTTATTTCCCGGTGAGCTGTACTTCCCGGTGAGCTGTTCTTCCCGGTGAGCTTCACTTCCCGGTGAGCTTCACTTCCCGGTGAGCTGCGCTTCCCGGTGAGCTGCACTTCCCGGTGAGCTGCACTTCCCGGTGAGCTGCACTTCCCGGTAAGCTAAATTTGTCAGTTTTATTTCCCGGTGAGCCGAACGACTTCCCGGTAAGTTATATTTCCTGGTGGGCTGTACTTCCCGTTTTCGGTTAGGTACATTTCCCGGTGAGCTTTGATTGATTGATTTATTATTTGGGTTGCCCCTCGCGCAAATACAAAAGACATAAAATTAATAGTAAAGTTCAAATGTAGTTACTACTGCGAGAGGCCTAGCGCCGAGGCTACCCTTGTTGGGCCCATTGTGCTCTACCCATGGTTGATTGGTCTATGGTTGGTTTATGTTTGGTGATGATGTGTTTGTCAATGGTGATGGTATCTAATCTATTGTCGTGTGGTATATGTGTGTGTATTTTGGTTTCGTATCAGTTTTGTTACTGTGGCGTCGTTTCTAACCATTTGCTGTCTGTAATAAAAGATAGCACATTGGGTAGCGGTACTGCTTTAAATTCTTCTAGTGTGATATAGAAATCTCCTAGATGTTTTGTTCTGAGACTAGATAATGCCATGCAGTGGCATGGGAAATGTTTTGCTGTTTCCGGTACGTTACCGCACCTTCTGAGCTTTACTTCAAAACTTGAAATTCAAGAAAAAATTTGCCTTCGGCGAATTTTAGTTTTTTCTTCACACATTTCCCGATCCAAATTTTTCTTATCCAACTGGCGAGTTTCTTATATTGGGGATAGGTACAAACCGATCGGATGATACAATGAAGCCAGCTGCAGTTTTGACATTTGTATTCATTTTTGTTTAGAAGAAAAATTACATTTGTTTAGCATGAAGTTGATTTCGAATGGAAAAGTGAATGTTGAAAAAACACATACGCAGTTGGCAATAATTTCTTTTTTCGTAAAATGTTGTCTGCGGCGCACCTTGCTTAGGGCTAGGGCGCTAGCGTGAAGAGGACGTTACTCGGAGTTTGAAAAAAAAATTACAAAAGTCACTTTGGGACCGAAAATGTCAATTTTCAGTGCCCTTACCGCGATCCGGATCCACGCTGAAAAATCCTTATTTCAGTCCCTGGTGCCGGCCGGTCCCCTTTTCTCTAATGGTACGAACCATCATTAAACTAATTACTTAATATGCTGTCACTGGTTTGTACAAAAACTGTCACTCATTACATCACCACGAAAAGCGTTCTTTTACATGCGAACTTTAACGATGTATATGTACAATAAAACTTTTCCTGGGGAAATTAAATTCTCCAATCTTATTTTGAATCGAAAGAAAACAGAGCAAATAACTATTACAATTCAAACAATTTCGATGGTTTTTATGATGAGAAAAAACTCTTTCGTCATATCAGTTTTGAAAATCCCTCCAGGGGTAAGTCTCAGTAGAAGAAAACATCTCTGAAAATTTTTGATATTAATTTAAAATGTTGATGTTAAAACTGCTCGGAAAACTGTGTTCTGTGTAAAAACAATCGAACAAAAATAATAAGCTTTTAGAATAATGGCTTATTGCATTCTTCCCGAAGAAAGGCATTGCCGTTAACTAACCCTGCAAGTCAGGTTGCATGACATAGTTTGTGAAATTTTAGTCAAAATTCATTTACTTAAATTCCGTTGCCTGACGAATATAATTTTAAACATAAAGGTGTGAAAGCTATTCAATGTAACGAAAATTAATTCCGAAAGATGTAAGAAAATGCTTTTCTTGATAACTAAACATTTTAAGTATCCCGTTTTCCCTGTCAGCATTTACACATTTTAGAGAAGTTGAATGATTGATTGGGGTAATCAAATAAGAAAATTTGTTTTCTTGTTGTCCGGATGCGAAGCAGATTAAATGGATCTTTTGTTAATGTGTAAATGGTTGAAGGAGGTGTGTAATACAATACAATTTGAATTGTATTTTTGGTATGTTCAAATAAATGGGATTAAGGAATTTGGTTTATCTAGCAAATATTACTTTTTATACGATTCAGTTACATTGTTCCATAAAATGTTATTTGATTTATGATCACAAGATTGGAGTATAAAATATAGCAATAATTCGAATCAATTCATTCGAAGTAAACAACATCTCATACGTGTTTTAGAGCCCCGAGTTCTCCAAGTTCGTACCTATAAAAGTCATCGTCTGTACCTTATATACCTACGCAAAGAGAAATTTTTATTGAACAAACTTCTATTAATTTTTTTGAAGCTTTTCGCTAAATTGATGAAAGTAACCGGACACCGATAGGGACGATTGCGGTTGAGGGATCACTTCAAGAAAGCTGCAAAGCTTCATATGTTTAAAAAAACTACTTCCCTCAATGATTCTTCAAACATCGAAAGTATAAATAATTTGAGATTGTAGCTAAAAGATCGATCCAACGCCTAAACTTCTTATCTACCTAAACCTTCTTGTGAAAACAGTGAAAAAAGTTGTTGAAAAAAATCACCTCATCTACTTCAAATCATATTTAAACGCCGCACATAAGGCAACCGTGAGGCCTGTCATGTAGATAGTCGTGATAAAATTATTCTTTCATACGAATTGGTGTCTTTCCTCCTATTTTTTTTCTAAATTTCGTTTATCTAAATGACCGTAATATTTTAAAATATATTTCCAACAACAAGCATATGCTCTCTATGTATCCGACGTATTCTAGTCGGGTGCATTGGGCTTCGTTCAGTTGCCAGGGTCTTAGTGTTAAATTTTATCCGGTGAATGGAACCCGAGACATCATCTGCCGTCCGGATATATTTGGTTTCCGTAACACCCTCTTCCAACTATTAACCAAAACTTTGTTGCCACACAAAGAGTTTCGAAGGGGATTTGACGGTTACAATGGATAAGATTGACTCAACATTGAAACGTTTTCTCTTCATCATCATCATCAAACTTTATAGACCGTTTATACCTTCCGATGTGAGGCCGTTACGGCCGGTGATTAATGGACCACCCTTGTCCATACCCTCCTATAGTGTGCCAAGGAGATGGCTTGTTCGCTTAGTGAAAGTCTCTAACTTTTAAATGTGATTTAATGGAGTCTATAAAGGGGAGGGGGAGGGTTTTTTTTCGAAAAGCGAGCAAAAGCGTGCGAGGGGGAGGGGGGTATCATCCGAAAACGTGCGCACTCTTGTGATATTTGATCTGTTTAGGTTTATTTTCCTTTTAATTAGCAAAGGGACAAGATATGATGATACAAGTAAAGTGAAAAAAGCATTAACATAGCCATTCTTCGAATTCGGATTGAATTCTAAGCCTAAAATGAGGTTCTTGGAAAGTTATGGTCCTAGAATATTGTCCATTTCTTTAATTGTGTCAATAATAAACTAACACTCGTCATTTTTCTCATCTCCATACTTTTAATGGGCACTAATGAGATTTTCCAACGTATCGTCGACTATGTGAAATTTTAAAAGGTTAACCACAACACATCGAAACATGTGAAGAAGCATATACTATGCCAATCCCGAATCGGTTGACGAAAGTAGCTGGGAGACATTAGCTGCGGATAGGTTCGTTTGGAGATGCAGAAGACTTTCAACTGGTGGTAGTGCACTATTCCCAATCTAATCCAGGCTTTCAGAGAGCAGCCGATTTAAAATAAATTTTTTGTTTAGGTACTGGCGTTTATATTTTCTCCCAATGCGTATTCTATAGAATTTTTTTTTGCAGTTTTCGCTCGTATACGGTGTGAATAGTGAGTATAAATTTCGTGCGCACTTTAGGGGGAGGGGGTCTTTCGAAAAGCGTGCGAAAGCGTGCACAGGGGGGAGGGGGGCAAAAAAAAGGCTAATTTTTCGCGTGCGCACTATTTGAATGGCCCCAAACTTTCGCTTTGGCCTACCGATAGGTACTTTAAAAAATTAGTCCATAAAAAGGTCATAACTCAGTCACGACAGCAAATTTTGTTCATATAACCCCAAATAGGGGGTGTGTTTGGGAGGGGTAGCCGGAGTACTATAAGCAAAATCTCTGACCAGTTTGCAGCTATGGACTTTCTGGATTTTATAGCAAGTGAGACGTCATATGTGCACGACCCCTCTTCCACTAACGTAAGGGGTCTTCCATAAAGTAAGTATACTTCGTACATTATCCAAATTTTCCACATATATTTTTGCGTACGCAGGGGAAGGGGGTCTAGAACTAGAAGTTCTAAATTTTCCCTGATGCCGCCTTTCGTGATTGTCCCACTGTTCCCTCCGATTCACCTTTGCTCATATCCTTATTTTGTTTAACAAAATCGTGCGTACAATTCTACTAAAGTTTAAGCCTCTCTCTTTATTTCCATATCTTTTCTTGTGCAGAGTCGATTGACATAGCATTACTCTTATGTATATGATGTGGGGAGGGGATGTATATATGTGACCATTTCTCTAGCATATTAAGCGTACGACCACAACAACAATTTGAATACCTAGAGTTCCATTCTTCCATGAAACAGTAAAACAACATACTTCCTCGATTGTACATACCTTCCCGACTACATTATACGAAAAAGTAAATCCGTACATTTAACTTTGAATGTTTCAGATTTATTTGTCATTTCTTTGTATGTGCAAGCTGATACAAATGAAGTGCTGCATAAAGCCCGATATCATTTTTCACTTGACAGCTATAGACAAAACATTAATCTTCGAAATAAGCAATCCCGAAAAAGGAAGCCACGAAGCTTTATCTAAGAAATTGTTCATTTATATCAATTTGGTGGCAGAGCATCGAAATGTTATATTTTCCATTGTTTAGTACCGTTTTTTTAGTTAAGCCCGTTTTTGTGACGATAGCAAAGAGTCATTTTTCATCCCGATTTTTCGCAAATATAAAAAGAAATCATTGGGAAACTTGACGACACTTTTTTCAACGCACAAATATAGAGAAAGGAAGTAGTGCTAATGAATCGTTCAAATATTCGTTAGCAGCATTTTAAGACTCAAGCCAAAAAGTCCTTTTTAAAACGAAATATTTCAAATGTTTGAGAATTGTCTCTTTTTGTCACATAAATTCAAAAAATAAATAGCAGTAGACACGCAAGACCATGTT
The DNA here is from genome assembly GCA_029228625.1 of Pseudolycoriella hygida. Taxonomy (NCBI): domain Eukaryota; kingdom Metazoa; phylum Arthropoda; class Insecta; order Diptera; family Sciaridae; genus Pseudolycoriella; species Pseudolycoriella hygida. The sequence continues at coordinate 39,283,043 of CM055405.1, read as the reverse complement.
TGCTAGAAAATGCAAAGGTCTGAGGAAACAGACTTTTGTTTCCAAAAAAATACAATATCATCATAATCATACTTTGTACTTGCGTGGCTAACCACCGGTATGTATGGACTTTGGGATGTATGGTGGTTTGGAACAATCTCTACACATAAATTCGACAAAAATAATTACAAACCACAAACCCAAAAAACTCCATACAAAAACCTTTGGGACAAGTAGCCATATATAGGCGAACTTTTGAGTTCTTCCCCCTCGCCCCCCTCCCCCTCCAAAATATTTAAATATACTACTATAAATACTACGTCGCAGCAGCTTTCAAACGAGCCCTCACTCATCAAAATCGGTTGGAAACGAGCCGAGATATCGCCAATCAAAGATGACCAATTTCTATGGTAAAATAGTAAAATTACCTTTGAAAGTAGTTAATACTCGTAACAATTTTATTCCTGTGTTGTGTGTCAACGATCTATCTATCTATGTCTCTATGTCTCTATGTATGTATCTATCTACTTTTTTTTTCTCGAGAACCGCCCGAGCGATTTCCTTAAAATTTTCAGGTAACGTTAGTCTCGGCCCCAAATGAAAAATCTCATATGCCGCTTTTCTGGGAAAATTCTGGAAAAGCCGTGGCAGGCATGTGGAAAAGTGATCAATTTTGAGGGTTTTTTAGGTAATGCTCGGAGTTTTCGAATTTTAGCTCCGAAGTGACAATAGCTGTAGAGTTGGTTTCTTCGGGAAACTTATAGAGTTTGGTCAGGAGAATTTTTTGGTATCTTAAGAAAATGGCTGCCAGCAGTCAAACCGGCGCCATCTTGAATTTTCCCAAGCAATAAATTAGGCTTTCTTTGGTTTTCGAATTTTAGCTTCGGAATGACAAGAGAGTTGGTTTCTTCAGGAAAGTTATAGAGTTTGATCAGCAGAATTTTTTGGGATTTTCAGAAATCTGCCAAAGTGACGCCATCTTGGATTTTTGTTAGGTATAAATTATGCTTCTTTGGGTTTTCCAATTTTAGCTCCGGAATGATAACACTTGCAGAGTTGGTTTCTTCTACATAGTTATAGACTTGCATCAGGAGAATTCTTTGGGATCATAAGAAAATGGCTGCCAACTGACATAAAGGCGCCATCTTGGATTTTCTTTTATGCTTTTACGGTTTTCGAATTTTAGCTCCGGAATGACACTACTTAGAGAGATGGTTTCTTCTAGAAAGTTATAGAGTTTCATCAGGAGAATTTTTTGGGATCATAAGAAAATGGCTGCCAGCTGACATAGCGGCGCCGTCCTGGATTTTCGTTTATGCTTTTACGGTTTTCGAATTTTAGCTAAGGAATGACACTACTTAGAGAGATGGTTTCTTCTAGAAAGTTATAGAGTTTCATCAGGAGAATTTTTTGGGATCATAAGAAAATGGCTGCCAGCTGTCATAGCGGCGCCATCTTGGAATTTCGTTTATCCTTTTTCAATTTTCGAATTGTAGCTCCGTAATGATACTACTTAGAGAGATGGTTTCTTCTAGAAAGTTATAGAGTTTCATCAGGAGAATTTTTTGGGATCATAAGAAAATGGCTGCCAGCTGTCGTAGTAGCGCCATCTTGGATTTTCGTTTATTCCTTTTCGGTTTTCGAATTTTATCTCCGGAATGACACTACTTACAGAGATGGTTTCTTCCAGAAAGTTATAGAGTTTGGTCATTAGAATTTTTTTGTATCTTAGGAAAATGGCTGCCAACTGTCAAAGTGACGCCATCTTGGATTTTTTGCTAAATTCTGAATAAGAATACCTAGATAGTTGATTTCTTCAGGAAAGTTATATAAATCACTGAGAAGAATTGGTGACAAGAAATGTTCCGAAGGTGACACGAAGTGTTCCAAAGGCAGCCGAATGTGACACGAAGTGTTCCGAAAGCAGCCGAAAGTGACACGAAGTGTTCCGAAGGTGACACAAAGTATTCGGAAGGTAGCCGAAGGTGATACGAAGTGTTCCGATGGCAGCCGAAGGTGTTGGAGAACAATTTTTTTCGGAAAGAAAATTTTTTTCATAGAAAAATATTTTTGGAGAAAATTTTTTTGTAGAAAATTTTTTTTCGGAAAAATTTTTTTTAAG